>OX453283.1:10627793-10917793 GCA_949710005.1 Ricordea florida
ACTCTTATGACAAGGACACAACCTAAAATTGGCAATTGAAGACAACGTTCTGGATGCATTCACCAGGGAATGGTAAGAGGTCTTTTATATTTGATACGATAAACAAAGAAATATTCATTAACCACTGGCAGCCATATGAACCCACAGAAAATCTCCATAAATTTATATAGCTTACATCTGATACATTTTTTATACATCAGACACCAAGCTGTTACATCAACCAATGTCTTCTTTACAACTTCCTTTTTTATCTGTATAATGTGCATAATGTGCGTAATGTTTTTGTTTTTTAAACTGTATAATGTGCATAATGTTTTGATTATCCAGGCAGATTTGTATTTGTTGCACCAAATCAAAGTGAATGCAGATGAGATTCACATGTTGTTAAGAATGATTTATCCCCTGCAAAATTTAATTGAGGGAGGAGGTGGAGGGTTAAAATCAATCAAAATTGCAATGATGCTATTCGTGATCTTAACATTTTCACCAGCCTCCCCCCATGAAGCATGAAGTCAAAGGGAATCAAAAGAGGGCAGTACAAACACCAGGATATTAGCTGTGAAACATACTAAATTATGAGTACTAGACATAAGAAGGGAGGCTTATCAATTTACCAACACAAAATCTATGATAGCAACAGGCTATTTTTTATTTCCAACAGGGAGAGGTTAGAAGAGGAACGTATGTTAAAGAGGGAGCAATTCAAATGTCACGTGACAAGTGAAAAGCAGCAATAGGAAAATCAACTAAATCAGTAGACAAGGCAATCTAAAGAAATATAACATGCAGCAACAATGTTTTGTGGAAGCTTTGTTTTTACTCTTCAGGGCTGTAGGAGTAGGAGGGGCCGGGGGGGCCCGTGCACCCCCCCACTTTTTTGGGAAAAGTTTAAGTAGAATAGGGCTAATCAGCTTGTAATCGTTGGGAACAGTAGATTTAATTTACAGTTAATAAGCATCCGAGGCGAAAATGTGTATTGTAAAGGCATTTTAAGTTCAAAGGTCTGTTAAATTTCCTTCTGGGAGCCAGAGATGTCAGTCGAGTCCACACTTCTTGCTAATTTTTTATTTACTGCAAATTTTTGGGCTTGCGTTACGTTTTCCGCTGAGTTCATCTCAGTAACATATCCAATTTCTCTCTGCCACGTGCATGGTCGGCTTACAACTGTTTCAGTTGCTACCTTCTATCTGGCTGCTTTTTTCGACGATATTGATATCTGTTTTTTCCTCCTGCTGTGTATTATTTTGGATTGATTACCAAGATTCGGAAATGCAAAGCAGAATAAGAGGTGTTTCTTTATTTATGAGAAAATTTGACTTCTTCTTTGGAGCAATGCTTGGGGAATGCCTCTTAAGACACAGTGACAACCTTAGCAAGGCATTACAAAAGCCCAACCGTTTCTGCTGCGGAAGGCCAGAAAATGGCAAAATTAACAGTTGAGACATTAGAAACATTGAGAAAAAAAAAGGCGTTTGAGCTTTTTTGGGAGAAGGTGAAAATTAGAGCCAAGGAATTGGACATCGGCAACCCCCAACTTCCAAGAAGAAAAAGACCACCAAAACGTCTGGATAGAGGACATTCGCCGTATTTTCCAGAAACTGTAGAGGACTATTTTAGAGTAAAGTATTTTGAAGCCTTGGATCTTTTAGTGAGTGGAATAAAGACAAGATTTGATCAACCAGGGTATGGAATTTACACTAATCTTGAGAACTTGCTCCTCAAGACAGCTTCTGGAGGCGATTTCTCAAATGAGCTTTCAACTGTCTGCGAATTTTATCAGATATAAACAAGGAACTACTTGAAACACAGCTTACTATTTTCACAACGAAAGCTCAAGGAAACGCTTTAACCTCTGTGTCATCCATAATAAGCTTTCTCAATGCTAATGGACGTGCTTTATTTAGTGATATTGCCACTGTTGTGAAACTGATTTTAGTTATGCCTGCTACAAACGCTTTGAGCGAAAGGTCATTTAGTGCCTTAAGAAGAATAAAAGTAGTTGTATTTTGCGGATTCTGGCGCAATGAGTTTTTTTCCGGGTCGAGTTGTGATTTTTGTGTCGATGATTTTTCAATTTTTCGAATCGCTATGAATAATTAATTAGGATGTGACAAAATGTATCTTGTGGGGGGTGGGGTGTGGAGTGTGAAATATTGAAAAATTATTTTGGGATGGTGTAGCGACTGGTACGGATTGGAAGAATTTGTTGAGATGCCTAAGAAAAAGAAGAGTAAGATTCATTATGCATTTTATTATCCTATGGTAAAAATCAATGAATATGGAAAGATTAAGTTGGAATATATTAATAAAGAAATACTGTCTTTTCACGATTTTATAGACTCAATCAAAAAAGATCTATTATACAATATTTCAAAGAATCGTGGTTTCATTAATGAAGAAATTTATTTTGAAATTAGGTATACTGATAAGTATAATCGTGAGATTTATCTTAGGTTTTTTACTGATTTGGAATTTGGGGTGGATGGTATATCTACTGATAGATTTATTAGAGGTTTTACTGATTTGGAATTTGGGGTGGATGGTATATCTACTGATAGAATTATTAGAGTTATATTAAATCTTTGCAAAGGATTAATTGATTATGATTCTATTAATTCATTTGTGGCCATCATCTATACAGATAAATATAAGAGATTACATAAGCATCGTTTCTACAAAGACTTGTATGATGAGTTAATGCCTATAGCATGGCATCCAAGTAGGTTTGTAGATTGGTGTCTTGATTTTGAGGAGTCAAAGGATTTGAAAGAGCGTTGGGGGATTGATTGTTAATCGTAAAAAATTTAAAGTTTATTTTAGTTGAAATAGTGATTGGTATAGAAATGTCCTGTATTCATGGAAGACAAAAATATCGTTGTAAAGAATGTGGCGGTTCCGCTATTTGTTCACATGGTAGATTAAAATATCGTTGTAAAGAATGTGGTGGTTCCGCTATTTGTTCACATGGTAGATTAAAATATCGTTGTAAAGAATGTGGTGGTTCCGCTATTTGTTCACATGGTAGAATAAAATATATTTGTAAAAAATGTGATGGCCGCGCTATTTGCCCACACAATATACAAAAATATATTTGTAAAGAATGTGGTGGTTACGCTATTTGCCCACATAATAGTCGAAAATCGAATTGTAAGTATTGTAGCCCTCACTTATATTGTATACATGGTAGGCGTAAAACTAATAATTTGAAGAATAGGTGTAATATATGTTTTGGTGAATATGTTTGTAAACATCAACGTGTAAGGAAATTTTGTAAAGAATGTGACCCACTAAATTTATAAGTTATCAACAGACATTTGTAACACGCTTCATGTTACAAAAGTTCACTTAATCATTACACATAGACTACTATAACCTCTCTATTACATTTCCTAGCTATCTTAATAGCTGACCTAGTACCTGGTGAGTACATACGAGAAGGTAAGGCTAATACATGCGTTGCACACTCCATAATAGCTCTATTACGGACTGGCCCAGCTGCTTTGCCATAATAATCCCATTGAGGTCCAAACTCCTTGAAGGGTACTTCGTTTTCAATGGCAAAATCTTTAGCCATGGAGTCAACCCCTTCTGCACCTCCAGATACAATACATTCAATGTCTGAGAGATCCAGCTTCCATTTCTTAAGAGCTTTACTTATTTGCTCTTTCAAGAAGTAACTGTCAAAGAAGTATCTACTGCCAACGATTGCTAATGATGTCATGATTTACGAATGGGCATGATTTATGGATTGGTTATTTCAATTTTCATTTGAAAAATATCCAGGCTATGGTTGCAACTGCAATGGTTAATGCTATTAGATTAGTTTCATGATTAGTAGTCGTTTCTTCTGGTGAAGATTCTTTGACTACAGGTTGAGAATCAATCTTTGGTGTTGGCGGTTTAGGCTTTATAGCTGCATGTGGCAAATTAATTTTTGAAGAGCCTAGATTATGGCTTATTCCAACAGTCTTAGTCTCCAGGTTTATATTTGTGTTGGCACCAAATTTCATCTCATCAGTAGCCTTCATAAGGTTGTTGTTATAACCAGCCACACTCTCTGTATTTATGATCATGTTACTTGGCATCAACCACACCCCAGGAGCAATAGCCAAAATCAAGTCTTAACTTAGCTTCTTGAGTGGCCAGTTGGTACCTTTGAATCGAACTTGAGATGTCATTCTCAATCACGCTACTCTCAAATAGAGCCAGGAATTCTTGTTGAGTCTCGATTGCTCCACCACCAGTACCCACAATTGAATTTCTGGTGTTGACTTGCGCCCCCAATACACAGTAAACAAAGGCCTCAGCAGATCTATTCAATCTACCAAGTCCAGCTTTAGTGAGTCCATAACCACTAGTTGGAATGAACCAGGCATATTTGTAATCAGCAAAGTCATCATTACGTATGAATGAGATGAGATCACCCTTTTCCTTCTTACCTCCATCATCAGCGAATTTACCACCTGGACCAGGCCACTGATCAGCTTCTTCATCATAATTCCTTACCACATGAACATTTTGGTATCCTCCACCTCTTCCATGGTATCCAGCCCCATAATCAATAAATATATCACCCAAACCTCCATTTCTTCCACCTTTCCATCTAAAATCAGAATTATTTGAGATTCCAAATTCAGCGCACAATCTTTGATAAGCAACTTTACTGTAAGGGTTGTTGTTTATTACAAAAGGTTGTTCATCAGGAAGTGGAAGATTTAATTCATACAATATTCGTCTTACGGTGAAGTATACATGAAACTTAATGAAGCTACTCACGACTTTTGGATAGTTGAGACTCTCAAAAGGGCTTATTCCACATCCAGATGTAGCACACCACACTGCAAAGTTCAGCTGTTGAGGCCAATAATTCATATCAGGCGCATTCAGCCACTTTCGACTTTGTTTACCAAACTTGAAAGTCACAACTTGAGATGTAAATACATTACGCATCTTAGCGGTGAATTTTTTGGTATTGGACACGTATATATCCAATGATGTCAGCATGTTTGTGGTATTACTTGTGACGTCATCAAAGTCAATGGCAGGTATTGGGTAAGAGCGATTGGTCATAGTCAAAGTCTTTGGGAATGAACTTAATGTATCATCACTCAGTCCTAAATCAAACCATAGTAGTATTTTCAAACCTGGTCGGAGGTCATCAGTCCATGTCTTACCAGTAGGATCATCATAAGACATGACTGTTATCCCATTATGTTTCCACTTAATGTAACCTCCATAGATATCACTCACAAATGTGAATCGGTTCAAATCAGCCTTTGGATATTTATTCTTGAAGTCATTGAGTAAGCCCATCTTCTATCCAGAATTTGGGTAGAAGGGTTCAAACTTTTAAGTTAGTAGTTTGTAGGATCAATACCAAGATCATTAAGAATTTTATCTCTGAAATATTTTGGGATATTAGTAACATCAACCCAACCATCATCTTGTATTTCAAGCTCTATTTCAAATTCAAATTTAGGAGAAGCACTAAAATAACTCCACTGAAAGACATCAATGTCTCTATGTGATCTATCATCACTATATTTGTGTGTGAGATAGAATTTTTCAGGGTTACAGTTTGTATACCTTCTGATAAATTTAGCTTGGGCTGGACGTATTCTAGTTTGAGACATTCCCATTTATAACAAGAGATTGTTCTAACTTTAAGCTAGTATTTATGATTTTCATAAATTATAGTTATTGTCCTCCTTTTAGTTCTTTGAGTATTTCTTTGCGTACTCTCTGTCTCAATACCAATGGGTCCTCTCCATTCATATTTTTTTGAGCTTTAGCCCTTATTTCAGCCTTGAGCTTTTCAAAGTTCTTGAGTTCTTCTATAATCAATGAGAACTGCTCATCAGAGATCTTATTGTCACGAAGGGCTTTGGAAACCAGGTCTTCAATGGTGTTTATTTTTTATTTGGCCAGTGTAATGGTGTTTTGATGTTTCACAGCTTTCTCGGACAGATTCTTGGATATTTGTTGACATGCTATGGATGCGCACACAAATACACCACTTATTACACCCAATGGCACAGATGCTATGATTCCTACTCCACTAAGAGATGTTCCCAATCCGCCAGCTGCCAAAACGCAAGACAATATACCGCAGGTCGAGCTTGCATTCATTAATACACCCTTGGATCGGTTATATTTTTTGAGTACTGTATCATAGTGGTTTAATTCAGACTTTAGCTTATTCAAAGCATCACAACATTGTTGAAGCCTGAATGATGGTCCATCAGTGGGGGTTGGAGGAGGTGCAGTTGCTTCTAAATTAGGATATATTGACTTATATTCACTCATTTTTGAATGAAGATCACTTACTTTTAAAGTGCTATCTAAATCTTAAACTGAAAGTTATGGGAGAACCCTTCAGATCAAGTTTATTCCATTCAATGTCTAAGATGCTCAGATCGAAGTGGTTTATGGGGCTCTTATATTTTTGAACTGGAATGGATGGGTAATCCTGTGATGGTATGTTGGCAAGTAAGTGTGAAGGGGAGAGTTTCACAGGTCTTCCAGATTTAGTATTATTCATATATGACGACTTATTGTCCACTATACTACACATAAGTTTCAGTGGCTCCTTAATCTGTATATTTATGGGGTGTAACTTTCCAGGGGTTATGATTTCAGGCACCCCTAAACCAACTTGTAGCCCTTTCGTAAGTTTAAAGTTGAAGCTCTTTTCGGAATACATGTAATCATCAGTGTCAGTCTCAATGATTGATAGCTTAGAATTATCTGTATCGTTCAGAAATATTGCATGTATATCACGTAGAGAGTATGTACCGGGTTGGATTACTATGATGGCTTGATCGTCTTCCTTTAGAAGGCCCTGGCTATCCTTGAAATTAATCAATCGTTTGGGTATAATACAGTCAAGGAGTTGTATCTCCCTAAGATTTTCCAGTGGAGGATCCAAATACACCCTGGTTTCAGACTCGTACATAGTAATGCTCAACATTTTGTTTGATTACTCCTTAGTCATCTTTAAATTTCTATAATCAGCATCTGAGAGGAATCGAGTTTTGATGATGCCACAGTTGGAACATTTACACTTCATCATCGGCCTTCCTTTGGATGTTTTGGTAAAGGTTTCACTACCAGGCACACAATCAGTCAGCTTTTTCTCTTTGACGCAATAACTCTTCATTTGATTTATTTACGTTTCTTTTTTAACTCTTCTATGAAGTAAAGTACAATCGCCATTATTAACAACCAAGCATGTTTACCCAGGAATGAGATGACCTCTCCAGCAGTCTTGAATAGAAAGCTTACAATAGCGCCCACCATCCCAGGCAATATCTCACCAAGTTTCTTACCAAGGGTTTTTAGCCCATCACCAACCCCTTTACCCAATTTCGAGAGACTTTTGGAGAGGTTGGAGACTATAACACCAATGACTACTCCAACTGCACTAATGACAGCAACTACTGTGAATCCATATTTCTTGAATATAGCCTTCACACGATCACGAAGAGGCATTTTATCACGTATTTCATCATTTTGCCTCTCCAGATCGCTTATTTGTTCTTGATTGGAAATTATTTTATTCTTGGCTAGTTCTTCATAGGTATTGACTTTTTTAATCAAGCTATCTCGACTTTGTTCGATTTTCTTCAAGCTAGCTAAATCTTTCTTATTCTTATCAATCTCATCTTTGTATATTTTCAAATCATTCAGCAAAGTTTCTGCATATAGTCTTGCATCAATCTTTTCTCTCACTGCAGTTTCGAGATAACTCTCACTTTCAGCGATTCTAGTTTGATGTCGTTCAATTATACCTCTCAATTCTTTCTCAAGTGAAATATATCGATCTATTTCGAACTGACTTGTTTCCGTGACTGCTCTTAGTCCATCTAATGCATTACGTAAATCGTTAATTTCTTCATTAGCTTCACTTAAATCAGCAATTAGTTTATTATTATTCAGAATAAGATTCTGAGAATCCATGCCAATTGATCTCTTGATTGTCTCCGGAAGTCGGTCATATTTCACCAAATCCCCTTTGGAGTCAATAAGTAGATGCTCCCTATTGCTGACTCGATCAGTTAATCTAACCCAGACCCCTTCATCATCAATTCTTGCACTGAATGGTGAATTTAGTGGGTCGAAATTGTAGAACTTCTCTTCTATCTTTTTGAAAGCGCGAGTCCTATTGTCTTCTTTACTTTCCACAATCAGTGGAGTTTTTTCATCATCAATTGGATCCAAATATATAGTGTCATCACCATCATCACCCGCAGCATCGGGCTCATTTAGTATAGTTGGATCAAGGGTATCGTCATAGGTGTCCATATTAGTGTTCAAATATGGAAACCTCTAAATTAATTCAAAAGTCTCTAATATTCATGTCTTTTGGGTGACATATTTCATCGTGGAAACCAGTCTTTGAAATACAGTCTGGTATTTTTCTAATTATAACAATGGGCAAAACACGTTGTTTGAGTTCACTCTTAGCAATAGCTATGGGATCAAAAAAATCTCCTACCCAGTTTATGACTGGTTTCTTGCCCATTTTGAGTTGTTCGGCTCTCAATCCTATCAAACGAGTATATTCATGGGGAGTCATTGTGTTGTCTGTTATTTTGTCAGTCATTATATCCACTTGCTAGCAATATATCCCACGGCTAACATTCCGCCAGAAACATAAACCATTTCTCCAGTCTTTTGATCTGGATTGGGTCTATAATAGTCAGAGAATTTGGGGGGATTGCCAATTTGATTGTATAATTCCAGCGCTTCATCTGTCTTTGATATGTTCTCAGAGGCTTGATTCTCATCACCTTTTCTCCTATTCATAAAGTCAATATAAGCCATTCGTTTCTCTTGATAAGCAGCATAGTCTTTCTGGTACTCCTCCATCGCTTTGTCATGCCTCTCCCTTTCAAGTTTTAGATCAGTTGAAGATGAACCACTGATGACTTTTGCCAAATAATTTCCACCAATGAAGGCTGTTGCATTGAGGACTGCACCTCCAAGCATGATCGCTATAGTTGCCATTATTCTGTTTTTGATGGTACTTTCTTAGTGTCTAAATACTTTTCTACAATGAGAATTGTAGATATTGCAGAGGTAATTTTCAAGATGTCAACAAGAGTATCACAACCATAAATAAGTCTTTTAGTTAGATAGAAACATGCGGAAAGACCTACCATAGCAATTACACCTTCATACCATCTTATTTCATTCTTGGGTTTTGTTTTATTCTCCAATTCCTTTTTCTTCTTCTCCTCATCCATTTTCTCTTTCTTATCTTCCTCTTTTAGACGCTTCATTTCATCTTCAAGATGCTTTTTGAAAGTCATATCATTATCCTTGAGCTCTTTCAGAAGGAAATCAAAATATTCAGGCTCGTCACGTTTATAATATGATCTTAAATAGGCATACCATTGTAATAGCTCCTCTTTGTTGTTGATTAGCTCTATAATTTTGTATGGTGGGTCTTCCCCTTCATTTATCATTCATTCACGTCCCCCTAACCATTCAACTAATGAATATCTAACATGTTGCATAAAAGCAAGCTTATGCTCCTTATCTGCAAAATATAATATATTTTCCAAACGATCATCCATATTCAAACACTTGTAGGTAATATCTTCTGATCCTCTAAATAGGTTTTAACATAGATACTTATACTCAATACAACCACCCATTTACCATAGTTCATGAGACTGGTCGATGGGTCACCGGTGAATGTCTCCCGAAGAGCCTTTTTGGCCAGCCAGCCCATACCAGCCGACAATCCAACGAGCACTGCAGAGTCAGTAACTGTCTTTACGAGCTTATTCTCAGCCATTTATAATAAATAACATCAATTCACTTTAAGCTGTTTTTCCTCTTGTGGCTGTGATGTGGGATGATGGATAGTCCTCTTCTTTTACCCCCCTTCATGGTATTACTTATGGATTTTCTAAGTATTTTACCAAAAGATCGGCCACCACCACCGGATGGTTCTTTCAGGGCCTTTTTACCAACATAGCCCGCACCTAGAGTTAGTCCAAATAGTATTCCAAGTTCAGCCATTTATGAATCACATCCATCTACTTTTTAAACTATTTTTCTCTTCTTCTTCTTCTTTTTCGTTTACGGGCTGATTTGCATCATTGTCTATGACTCTGGGCTGTGGCGGATTAAATACAAGAGTTGGTACATACAAATCAGCTATTCTATCTCTATAGTTTGTGAATAAGGCATAGGCGGCGAGCCCAATTGCGCCTATAGTCAAAATAGTTTGGGATGACATATTCGGTATCCAATCCTTTACAGATTTGTTATCAGGACCCTTATCATTCTCCCTTTCCCTTTCCCCCTTTTCCCTTTCCTCCTTTTCCCTTTCCTCCTTTTCCCTTTCCTCCTTTTCCCTTTCCTCCTTTTCCCTTTCCTCCTTTTCCCTTTCCTCCTTTTCCCTTTCCTCCTCACATTTCAAAGCTTCTCTAGCCCTCTTATTTTTTTCTGATAATGTTTTACCAGCCTTCACTCTCTTAGGATCTTTGACCTTTGTTTTGACAGAAGGCTCTCTAGTGATTTGTTCAGTTTGCACTTCTTCTTCAGACATGTTATGAGTTAATCTAGTATAACCTTTAAGTCTCCTAGTAAGAGTCATACTAGGAAACTAAACATTTCTAATATACTTAATGAAATTTTTATTTCCTCTTACGATTTTTGATGTTGATGGCTTTTCTTATACAGTATTACCAAATTAAGCCTCCTCCTCATCCTCCTCCTCCTCCTCCTCATCCTCAAACTCTGAATCACTAAATACATCTTCTTCATCTTCCACTGGTTCAAATTCAAATATGGGCTTACTTAGCTTAATTTTTTGAATCACTAATCTTGCAGATGCAATAAAATCACTTGTACCATGTGCGCCAAAGTATATACTTTCCCATTTTAATGCTATACGTGCACATGCTCTGGTATTATTATCCTTGTCCCACAAGTAGTCTCTATAAGTATCATTCCTTTTACGACCTTTGAATACAGTATGACAATTTAGTTTACTACCAGATCCACTGGTCTTGAAATTTAGATACATAGATAATGGCTTTGAATTGTCATTCACACCAGTAACCTTATTTTTTGGAATTGAATATGGTAATTTCACCAAATCATTTGGCTCATCTTGTAGTAACTTCTTCTTAGCCTTACTAAGTTCCGGCATTAATCCTTGAATCTCCTTGTTTTTGTCGAATTTTTTAAGAGTAGAGCCTATAGTTTCTATAATTTTATCAATCCTATTCTTAGTTTGTTCTTCTCCATCAGTTGGATCATCTATAGTATGGAATGATGTCAATGGATAGTTAACCTGTATTCCATTAATGTCCTCGATCTTCCTGTCTTTTCTCTTCTCATATTTATAAGAATGAGACAGACATAATATATCTTGTTTTGCCAATTCAAAGGATACTTCCTTCTTTTGACCATCATCCATTACAAATACTTTGGAAAAGGAACACTTGTACCTTTTGTTAATCACAGGCTTCTCCACAATTATGGAACCCCAATCAAAATCAGTCTCTTCAATTGAGACAACACGAGTTTTCAATGATGAAGTAGAATAAGATGAACCAGAAGATTGTGACATGTTTATTGATTTCTTTGCTTTCTGTTGCGTATACACATTCCTGGAACAGACCACTTAATTTTTAAATTTTTGTAAATTCTAAATTTTCTTCATCAAAATTTTTAGCTAACAGTATCAAATCCTTCACCGCCCACATCACCACCAACAACTTGATCTATATTAATTAAATCATCAACTGTAGTAGGCGCTCTTAGTTTGAAGTGCTTGATGGTGGTAATAGCTATTATTATTAATGTAGCAGCCATTCCACCCTTTACTACTATTGAACCAGATATTTCTGATAGCCATTGTTTGACTAATTGGTTCTTCTTCCATTCATCTACTAGAGCCTCAAAGTCATCTATTCCACCATAACCACTAAGACACCAATTAACTAGTTTAGCTAATAGATGTAAAGGAGGATCTATTAGTCCATCAGCTAGATTCTTACCAGACACCATCTTATACCTTTTGTAATACTTTTCAACATCATTTTCGGATAATTTATTTATATCAGACAAGGTCATTTGCATACCAATATACTGCTTGGTAGAACCCAGACAAGCTAGTATTGAGAGTTCTTCTCTTTTAGATTTCAAATCATCACTAGTGTTTATTGCTTGATCATTTACAACAGTTTCACCATTCATGATATCTTCGGGAGTTGTCATTATTATGACGTAAGAACCGGTATCTCTAAATAATTTTGGAATGGATGCCTAAGGGATAAGCAGAGCCTGGCATACTTTTCATTCTTAAGAGGCTTCTTATATTTTTTGCAAGTTTCGGCGTCCAGGTCTCCACCATATTCCTCGAAAAGCATCTTCATCGCCGTTTGTGATGGATTATGGAATGAAACCACACAAGCTACATTTTCACGGAATGGTTTGGCTATAGATGTGAGCTGCTGAGTGAGAACCCACACTGATATCCCTATATGTCTCCCAGAGAATGCTAAATCGATGAATTTGTTGGATCTATTCTTCAGATCCTTTGAAACGGCACAATCGTCCAATATTATGAGCGCATTCATATCTGAGAAGAACGATGAGCAATCCATTAACAAGTTGTTGATTTCGTCATGATCACTCGCATCTGGTGAGAGTACAAAGAATCGTTTGTCCCCCTTTGCAAAGCCTCTATAAGTCTTGTTATGGGCATATGTTGGACAAATCAACACAATATAATCGAATACTTGCCTATAGTGGCCTCGAAGCTGTTCCACTATATACTGGGTCTTTCCACAATTCGTGGGACCAGTTATGATACAATTGAATGGAATCATATCTTTGAGTTCATTCATCATTACTCAATACATTAACTTCTTTAGATTAATGTTTCTTCTCATGACAATGCGAGAAAACACATTCATTACTCTTATGCTTAATATTTAATCCCCTCATTTGCAAGATTACCATTAAGAATATCCATGATAGCGTCACCAACAACAAACATATAGCATGTAAGAACTCTAGATCCTACCTTTTCTCTCTTAATTTCTAAAGTTACACCATCACGAGTAGCAGAAATAAACAAACCATTTCCATGGATATCATTATCTGGATAAGTCCTCAAATCAATCCACAAAGCGAATTTATCTGTATAGAAGTCAGATTCCTTAACTGAATCACTAAGACCAACTCGCTTAATTATGGATTGCCACAAATCAGTCGCCATCATACCTTTCAAATAAACTTTGTTGGGCACCCCATCTATGTCAATCTTGACTGATGTGATCTTTGGGTTTACAAAAATCTCAGAATCCCTAGAGCCTTCTGCAGGAGGGGCAGTGAAAAGACATAGTTTACCAGTCATAGATCTCCTTGGAACGTTAATATGTTGATTTATCACAGCATCATTAGCCTCAGAGATTGTAAACGTTTTGTGAAGAAGTGCTTTTTCATACGTGAATGTTCTCCCAGTTTTGTAGGACGATATAGCCTCTCTTGCTAAATAATCATTTGATATGCACTGATATTCCATTTCCATATTTATTAATTTATAATTAGCAGGTGTTTCATTGTTTGAATAAACTACAACATCAGAAACTTTAGCCAAAGTTAATTCAAATCTAAGTGGATGTAGTAATCCTCTTGGATAAAATATTCCATGATCTTTGAGGATTGTATGATCCAATGGAATAGCATATCTAGTGCTATGAATCATAGCTAAAGTATTATCCTTTACTTCTCATGTATCTTTATTACCTGCATTGGTTCTAATTCTCCTTATATTAACATTAGATATACCCTGTCTCAATCTATTCTCACGATCTATCTCCGACAAAAACAAATCATGATAAGTTTTGAATAAATCAAATCTACTAAGATCCTCTATGATTTCACCACCAAATAGAACCTTATATTGTGAAATTAGATTCCTTCCCAAATTATTAACAAGAGTGTTATCACTATGCCCGGTTACAACCATATCAAAGGTTATGTAGACGCTACCAGGCACAATCACTAATTTCTCACTCAATTTTGGGATTTCAATGTATAATGTCTCACCAGGTTCGGCTGATGATGGATTCAACGTGACCCTATTCAACGAAGTATCCGCCGTCAACCCTAACACAGTCCTTGGAACACGATTTGGATCAAGAATGTTTGATATAGAAGTCATTTTAAATGTTTATATTCTTGTTTATAAGTGAATGATTCTAACGTTTTAAATCGATTATATTACTCCACTGATGGATACTGGAAAGGATACTCAGCCATACCCAAATTAGCCAAAGCAGCCAAAGTTAGTGAAAAGGTCGCCAAAGAGTGGTTGGAGAAGCAAGCCTTGGGGCAAATATATCTCCCAGCCCCCAAGTATATACCCAGGCCACATTGGAGAGTTAATAAGCCTAATCAGATTCATCAAGCGGACTTGTTGTTTCTTCCTCATGATACAGTGAGAAGAAAAACATACCGTTATGCATTAGTTGTGATTGATATTGCTTCAAGGTATAAGGATGCTGAGGCATTGACCTCAAAGGAGAGTGGTGAAGTTGCCAATGCCTTTCAAAGGATTTATTCCCGTAAATTGAAGTGGCCACAAACATTAATGGTTGATCCAGGAACAGAATTCAAGGGTGATGTAACAAATCTTATGAATAAACATCAAGTTACAATCCAGCGTAGTGAAGCTGGAAATCATAGATCTCAAGCTTTTGTTGAGAGAGCTAATAGGACTCTTGGTGAGAAATTATTCAGCCATCAATACGCTCAAGAGATGATTAGTGAAAACAGATCCACGGTTTGGGTGAACAGATTGACTGCCATCATGAAGACCTTGAATAGTGAAACCACCCGTATTACTGGTAAAGAGCCTGAGGAAGCTTTGAAAATGGAGTCAATTGGCACTAAAACTCCAGACTATAAGCGACCTGTGGGATTGGATGAGAAGAGATTACCTCCAGATGTTCAAGTCAGATATCTATATGCCCCTGGTGAAGATGAAGGTGGGGACAAACGACGGGCTACTGATCCCATATGGAGCCTTGAGGTCTATAATTTAGCCAGAACCATAATTGAACCGGGTCAACCAGTCTTGTACTATTTGAATGGTGGTCCAAAACGGGGATTTGTTCGTGAGGAGCTTCAATTTGTACCCCAAGACACTAAATCACCACCTTCTAGCGTTCTGAAGTGACCATGTGCATAAGTATTTACCCCGTCTTCCATTATCACACGTTTGTCGTCCTCGCGTGATAATGCAATCTTATTAATTGTTTCAGTGTAGATGTCATGCTTATGACTCCTTATGGTATTCATCTTCCTTCTCTGAAATTTACCACTAAAAAGACAATTCCTATAATCATTGAAACTTATACTCTTACTCACCACTGACTTATTCACACCCTTACACTTCTTCACTTCATACTGTTTATCTGTTTTGAAGGCATATAATTTGGCTCTTAGACCCACAAATTCCGTTATCTGTTCACCACCAGCTTCATCTTTGAACATACCTCCAACCTTCTTATTAACTCCGGTTTCAATTCCGGATGGATGGTCCTTGGGATAGTTACTGGTATCGAATTTCTCTCTCACATCTGGACTTATGTCATTATAGAAGTCCTCAGTATGTATCTCATAGGCGAGAGAATCCGTATCTGTGAACAGTAATCTAGCATCATCTCCATACTTTGGCTTTATGTAATTGTAATGAAAATCATACATGGTTATTTTACTCAAATCTAGAATAGCCAGTCCTAAGTAAATAGGCTTATCGAAAAGAAGTTTAGTTCTCTTCATATGGAAAGCAGTCAATTTCTCACAAAATATATTCCTATGATGAAAATTTGGCTTCACAATCAATTTACGTGCTTTCTTCTCATTAGTGACTAACTGAATATCCACCCTCTTTCTAATATTCTCCATAGTCTTACCAAATACTGAATTATTCATTAATTTGAAGAAATCTTTTTCAAAATCATTCTCAGCTTTAGCTCTAAGACTATTGTTCAAGTCAATGTAAGACCTTAACCACTCCGATTCTTCGAATTTAATCCCTCTGTGTACTTTGATTAATTTTAATCCTAAAGATAAATACTGTTTCAGTGCTTCATGATGTAATATATACTTCTTCTTGTCCCTCAAATTAGGAATTAACTTAACAACACCTTCTACATCCAATCTCTCTGGGGCTAGTGGATAGTCATTGTGTAGATCATGCAGCCGGAGTGGGTATTCCAAATCCACTTCCAATATACATGGATGGTCTTTCCAATCCGATAACTCCTGATCATCCATCCACTCAAAACCATGAGTTGGTAAAGCCTTGGTCATTGCATGGCCATAAAGTCCATTCGCATCTAAATATGTGATATACTTTGTAGGCAATTCTGGATCATATTTCTTCATATATGGATTGTTGGCTTTCCCATGCCTAGTGGAGATCATTGAGATACCACCTCTGATACCATTCTCAATCATAACCAACATGTCTGGATCTCTCAATAGCTCCAATTCCACCTTGGTTATCTTCAATGTGGCATCCCAAGCCAATCCAGGTGCAGTAAAGTGCCATGCAGGATCCAACCCATAATTTCTCATACAGGCCCCTCTGAAGTTCTCAAAGACATCAGCCAATAAGATTACATCTGTTTTGAGATATAAATCATGGTAATCCCTAAAGTTTTTCATACCAAAGGTATCCCACACGGTTCCAGCATGTTTGTAATCCTCATCTGATATATCAACATCATATAGTCTCGAATAGAATTCCTCCTTAGCTGGTAAACTAGACACTTGTAACTTATCAAACCCATCAAACCAATCATATGGAAACACACCCTTTCTAGCCAATAAGTCAAAGTTTTCCCCTTCATAGTATCTCTCAAGATTTTCCAGAGACTCTTTTGGTAAGTTATCAACTAAACTGGCTAGACCACTTGCCATGAATCTAAAACTATCTATGAATCTAATGGAGCGTTTAATCTGAACCTCCTTCCCCTCCCCCTCCTTCTTGAAAGTTTCAACCACAATCTCTTTTGTGAATGAGATATACTTTTCATCATTGAGTGGAATACAATCTATCTTACCCTCTGATACCCCCATCTTCTTGATGAATAAGTGACTGTCATATCCAGACAAATTGTGGAATATGACTGGGAAGAACTTAGGGACGTTGAATTCCAGATTACATTTTCTGTGGGCTGGTCCTCTGTACCTACCTGTAATATGACAGTAATCAATCACCTTATCATTTCCCAATTCATCCTCACAAATATGGCAGTGAGTAGCCTTTCTATGCTGCCTATGATCACTATTCTTCATTATAAGCTTCTTTTCAGACTTGAATTGATTATAGATCTTCTTGATGTCCTCTTCTAAACTTTCCTGGAACATTTGTGGTATATCATCCTCAGATGAGTTGGCTGTACAAATCACTAACTTAGGCTCAAACACCTCATCATCAAAACACTTGATAAGGTAACAGAAACCTGATGGCTTGTGCTTTTGATATTGATTCGTGAAGCTATCCCTATCATCCGGTGAACAAGTGTCTATCTTCTCCGTGAAACACTCGAAATCCACGTAGACCACAAATGGTACCTGCATCTTTCTTCTGTGGTTCTTGAAAGTAATGTATCTTGGACTCCTATCCTCATTCATAGGCATCTGTACTTTGACTGCTTCATTGTTTAGGCAATATTCCATGTGTGTATCCAGCGACTTTTCAGAATTGAATGAATTGAGACAATTATCACAATAGAAACGAGCCCCCTTATTCTTATTATACTGTACAAGTCTTGACATATTCTTGATCCAGCAGTAGTGATTTGTCTCATTATTTGATATCAACAGCAGGTTTATCTTTGGCACCCCTGACTTATTACTACGTCTTATTAGTGTTGAACCACCATTCTCATATCCAAGTATATTAATACCATAGGGATTCTGCCTTTCAAACTTGTCTACCTGATTTGTAGCAAGAGCTGAGACTGGGAACTCTATTCCTGACCAGTCTAATTTCTCTGAATTTTCTCTCATCTCTTTGTTTAGTCTTCCAGCATCCTTTTCCCTTGGAAATACAGCAGATGTCACTGCCCATTTGAAACACTCTTGGTCCTTCTCGTTCTTAACATTTATAATTGCCTTCTTAGCGGCCAATTTAGGTGGTAATTTAATATATGAAGTTCCAGAAAAAGGTTGAAATGGGTTTATATGGATACGAAAGTCTATCACATGGTCAAATACCCATCCAGAGCGCTCGTTCTCATATTTCTCCACCAATTCAATCAGTATAGCTTTGATATTATCAAACATAGTAAATGCATTTGTTGAAGCTGTTACTGTCTCCATCTTTGAATGAAAATGACCTTCACTACGCTCAATAACGCGATTATCCTGGTTATTCCTCCTTATGAAGCCACATGAAAAAATACACTTCAACTTGAATGGCTTCTTCTGTCTACGCATCAAAACATAGAATTCTGATCTAACATTGCTAAGGAATGAAGTTGGATCATAGCCACTTCTACCCTTTACTATATAGGTCTTCAAAAAGCCTTTCAAAGCCGTTTCATGTCTTTCAGGGATAAAGTAGTCAGGTTTCTCTTTGAGAATATTAGCTACCTTTCTTAATCTCTTAGTGACAGCCCTCTTAACTGGATCTGTAACATTAGATCCTATCCAATCTATAGTCTTATTAATTTCATTCTTAGCTAAATCAATGGCCCTACTATATGAGGCACGAGCGGGCTTTGTTCTTGTGGATCTAATTGGACCAGAAATTGGAACATTAGCTTCAGATACTCGTGGGGAGCCAACAACATTAATGAGTTCCACTTTACGCATCTTGGCATAGCCTTGTATGCCAATCTTCTTGGCTATGATTCTCAATGCATTCACTGTTAAATTCTCGGGTTGAACGCCTGATAACGCTTCTAGTAATTCAGCCTTTCTGAATCCACCAACGTTTACACCAGCTTTTTTAGCTTTCACTGGTAAGTTCTCCATAGCATCATTGGATTAACAAATGATATTCCTTAAACCAATCACTACACTACTTAACACATTATTTAACTTTTATACTTTTGTAACATGAAGCGTGTTACAAATGTATTCCTTATTTATTACTAATAAATGATTACAAATCGATGTCTAAACCCCGATATCTATTAATTACATCTCTCAATAACTTATTAGAATCATCTCTTTCCATAAACGTCTTACGAACATCCATAAACACTCTTACTTTTTCAATTCTATAATCTTCATAAACAAAAGGTTTAATAAAATCCTCATAACCTTGTTCATAGCTATAATAATCCATAGCATATTCATGGCCATTCTTACAACCTTCATAAAAATTCCTAAAAATCTTTTCAATACTAAAAATATCTTTTATATTCATTCGTATGTTATGCACATTAGCACCATAATCTAATGAAACACGATCATCAAAAACTTCAAACACATCAATAGGTGAAAAATATGTTAAACAATCAACCAATTCATTCCTGATTTTCTTAATAAATTCAAAATTATCCAAACCATTTTCATTAAAAATACTAAACTCAAACCAATTCAAATCTCTGTTAAATGTCATATCCATATGATTACTCATTTCTTCCAATCCGTACCAGTCGCTACACCATCCCAAAATAATTTTTCAATATTTCACACTCCACACCCCACCCCCCACAAGATACATTTTGTCACATCTTAATTAATTATTCATAGCGATTCGAAAAATTGAAAAATCATCGACACAAAAATCACAACTCGACCCGGAAAAAAACTCATTGCGCCAGAATCCGCAAACTACAACTACTATAAAGAACTACCTTAGGTCTACCATGACGCAAAAAAGGATGAACAACCTTATGGTGATGTCAGTTTACAAAGAAGAGGCAGACAACCTAGATCTTATTAATGTTGCCAATGATTTTGTCGCTGGAAACCTTCACAGGTTGTCAAAATTTGGGCAATTTTCTCTAGCGGATCTACTTTGAATTATGCCAGTGATTGTAACTTTTAACTATTACTTTATTAAGAGAATACTGGTCACCTTTTTTACGGTTGCTAGGTAAAGCCATTCTCTTTTATTTCCAAAAGCGTTTCAAATAAGCAGCAGTTAGTTTTAACTTCATAGGCACTTTAAACAAGGGTAGGCAAATGCATTGGGGTCAAATTGTATGATTGTTAGAAGCCTTTTACGTATTTCAGACAATAAATATTCAAAAAATGGCTTAAAAATGGTTTGAAAGTTACATCAAAGTGCATCTCTGAAAGTGTTCCAAAATGCATCAAATTGCACTAGAGCGTGTCTAAATTTTCCCCCTACTGGGGATGGGCCTACAGCCCATCCAAATAATCCCACCCTCATCGCTAACTTTCGGGCCCCCTCACTTTCAAATTCGTTCCTACGGGCCTGCTCTTGTTACTTTTCTGTCCGTCCCTGACTAATTTATTGTAAATGATAAGTCCTGAAACCCAAAGAGAGATCTAGGACGCAACCTGCGTTTTAGTTTGGTGAAGCATTTCCTGCCTTCTGTCTCTTTAAGACTTGTTTCAGACCGCGAACTGTGCTATTTAAAAAAATTAATGCATCCTTTCAAAGTTTCAATTTTTCAGGAAATAAATGAATTATTTTAGACAGGATACAGGACACAATTAGTGGCGTGATGTCACGCAACACATTCAATGATGTGTGTTAACTCTTTGATTTCACGTTGCCGGTGCAGCCTGGCTTTCAAAGAGCCTGTGGATTTGGCTTGTATTTCGAGGACATTTAAAACCTAGACTGTGTGAAAAGTAACAATAATTATTCTTAAGCTGCTGAGATACGTTCCTGCTGTATTTTCTGGTCTATCTTCATTGTTTTCGTGGTGTTTTGAATGTAGAAATGGCCTTCAAGATTGTAATTAAGAGAAGCATTGAGCACTCCAAAATTCAACAGGTACCATAGGGTACTTTGTGTAATAAACTTCCAGGTATGAATACCTTTCCAACAGCATAGAGCATAAGTGCATAATTCAACTGTGTCCTCATATCAAATGGGCGGGCGTCCAGCAGTGGAGATATCTCATTAACAAATAATGGGTCATCTCTCATTTGCTTGAAGTACTCTCAACTCAAGAAAATTCACAACACAAAGAATTGCGTTCCTTAATACTGCATGTAAAGAGGACTTCATTTCCAGGTTTTTCGTTAACATTTGAGTGCTGGTTACTTTCTGAAAGGGGATAACTGCAATTCGTGTGAAAACCCTATTAATTAAAATTAGAAACATTAATTAGAGAACTGTTTTAAATACTCGTAGTAAAACAAAGTCTCACTACAGCTACAATGAGTTAATCATGTTGTGAAATTAAAATGCAGTAATGATTTACATATTGATAGTAATCATGATATCCTTTCAAGCCAATGTTTGAATGACTTGCTAATTATATTCCTGAGGAATTCCCAAGTCAAAAGTTGACAATGACTTTCTATCTGAAATATAGCCCTCTGAATAGTGTCATTTGAGCTTCAAAATGTTGCCATGACATTTGGGATTTCTTATGTTTTGGAAGCCAGTACTGTTTACAATTTGCAGGGGCTACATGTAGCACATATTAACTGGGATTACGAATAACACTTAGGATGTGGACAATCTGTGAGTCAGTAACTGAGCCTCGAAACACATAAGCAAGAAACTGCTGTTGTAACTTCCTAAATGCTTTGTTTATATCCTGAACAGTTATGACCCCTTCATCTCCAAAACCTGCACAAAAGAACAAACCTCTAAGAAACATTTGCACAGGCACTGGTACAGATCTTACCAATCACCATAGCAACATGACACTGCCAATATTTGTCTTATTCTTCACCACCTTTCCATTTCCTGAATTGAGAATTCTAGCTTTTGAACTTTTTTTTTCACTAAGTATATGTTCTGATCTACAAGCAAAATAATGCCTCACGATCTTTTCCTTCTCCACCTCTTTCTTTCTGTATAAGCACTGTGGATTCATGGTCATCAGTGGTATGGACCTTGAATGGCTTCCCTTCTCAGCTTTTACAGTTTGCTTTTGTGACAGAATACATGATATAAATAGTTATATCAAAGAATGATTGGTTTGACCCTCTTTTCATTACTGTGCTGAAATCTTGTACTGAGCTATTAGTTACTTTCACAGCTCCATAATGCAAATGCAAATTTAAAGATGGACCTTCCCATCAATAAAACAGACAAACAAAGAAAACAAGAGGAAAGTTGGTGATGTTCACTTTACAAAAGACTGATGGAATTTATTCTAGCTTGAATGTATACGTTGTAGTTCATTTTTTTCCTTGGTTCAAATTTTATTTTCCTTTGTTTTAACAAATCATTATACAAATTATTATACATAACCATACCCAAAAACAAAGGAAAATAAAATTTGAACCAAGGAAAAAAATTGAACCACAACATATACATCAATGAAATTTTATACCCATACAAAGTTACAAACGTTTTTGGACAATTGCATGTAATCTAATTCATTGAGGGTCACATCCTAACTCACAAACTTATATAAATTAATCAATTGTGCGCTATCTTGCGACTTGAGCAAATGTAACTTATTGAGTGAAATTTGATGATATTGATTAATTATACTTGCTATAATTGTCAATGGAATAAATTGTCATTTAAGTTCCAGTTTAAGTTTATTCACCTGGTTGAGAGTTTACCTCCAAAGTACTAAAGTCTGACACATCATTGCAACAAAGCGGGAGTGTTCTAGAGCATGCCAACTTAAGCATGCCAGCCTGGGTACATTCTGGTAAAATGAGATAAAAGAAATAAGTGGTTTAATTTAGATGTGCAAGTAAGATACATCTTAAGCAAAGAAAATTATACATTCAATACTTACCAGGAGGAATTAGGCGATCGACTGAAATTAAATAAATTGCATGTTATTAAACTGAGAAAACAAAACTACAATAGCTATCATTTCTGGATAATCTTATGAGGATTCAATAACATTAGACTTATATATAAATTCTTACGCACAACATTTAGGTGCGGTTACTGAAACTGAGTTTCAGTGTTTATCAAAACCGTATTCTAAGGCGTTTTCAATTTAGAAGACCATTTCTTTTATCCACCTGTAAACAAAATATTTGCCGGTTCTGTTGATTTTCTTTAACCGCGTTCTAACTTAGACTGTAGTAATAACCGACCCTTAGCATTCAACTTACTAGGAGGTTGTCCATCGTTCCCTGAAAAAAAAGAAATTGTGAATTAAAACTGAGAAAGTATCATGAGTTGTTCCAACATCGTGGGGAGTGGCAAACGGAAATTAGTCTGCATGTCAATAGACACCAAATTCTAAGCTGTTTTCGAGTTTCGCCAACGCTGGTTTGTTGTTAACGGTTTAACGGTATCAATATTACATAAACTCTTATGCACAACATTTACAAATGGTTATCACAACAGAGTTTAGACAGTGTTTAACAAAACCGTGTTCTATTTTCAAAGTTCTTGATTTCTACTTTGTTACACTAAGTGACAGATAACAGGGAGAACCTTCCCTTGAAAGAAGCGCACGTGACAAAATTACAAAGTTCCAAGCGTACATGTGATGTGGCATAAGTACAAAGTTCCATACAAACGCTAGCGAATATAATCAAGTGACGCTCAGATTAACAGGTTTGCATTTGAGTACGTTACTAAGCGCTTGAAAAGGCTTCTCATTGTGTGGAAGAAGGTAGAGTTTCTACAGTTTTTTTTGGCTAAGGCGATGGCCCAAATTGTTTTCAAGATAGCCGTGAATGTTACGCCTCTTATGTTAGCTGTACATTTAGAATTTCTCGTTATGTGAGTAAAACCGTTTCAGATTTGTTTATTATACTATTATTGTAGACATTTTCAGGTATTGCTACATGGTTTTGATAGTGTTCAAAAGATTTTGTTGCAAATTTCTGTAGAATGGAATGATTAGAAATAGAGCGTACTTGTTACCCGCCACCCATCACCTACCACCCGTAGAAAAGACCTTCTTCGGCCTATTTGGAAGACCATTCCTTAATCCACTTAAAATAAGCCACCTCTAAACAAAATATTTGCCGGTTCTGTTGATTTTCTCACTTGGACTATGTTGTAATAAACGACCCTTAGCTTTCAACTTACTGGGTGGTTGTCCATTGTTTACCCTAAAAAAAGAAATTGTGAATTAAAACTGAGAAAGTGTCATGAGTTGTTCAAACATTGTGGGAAGCGGCAGACGGAAATATGTCTGCGTGTCAATAGACACTGCGGTCTACATCGTTTTCAATTTTTCGCCAATGCTGATATTTATATCAGTTTATGTATTGTTTGTTGTTCACGGTATCAATATTAAAAAGGCTTTTAACGAAGATATGGTCGACGCAGTGGTATATGCCATTCCAAATTAGCCTGAAAAAGGGCTTATAGCCCAGCATAGAAGACCACATCTTACCACGAGGTTGTTTGCATTTAACCTACTGGGAGGTTGGCCATTGTTCCCTGAGAAAGAAAAAAGAAATTTGTGAATTAAAACTGAGAAAATACCATGACCTGTTCCAACATTACAGGAAGCGACGTTGTCTGCGTGTCAATAGACACCAGTGGAGAGGGAGGGGAGTTAGTGCATTAAAATTACTCTGCAGACCCCCCTCAATTAACTAGGAGAATACATTTATATAATGTAATTACAGAGTATAACTGCCACTTTCTGTGCTTATTTAGCAAGAGATATAAAATAAAGGATTGGTAAGAGAACAGTATGTCCAACTCTTGACTTCTAATGTTTTATACTGTACAACAAGTATTGCGTTAACTCAGGCATCAGTTTGGTGAGCCCAAATTTCTCAGTGATAAACCTGATAAACCTGTCTGCATGGTTCATTGTGGATTTAATTGCCTTACAACTAATGGTGCAACATAACACAATAGAGACTAAGAAAATAATTATAATCTAATAGCTACACTAGCAAAGGAAAAAAGTTGTTACGACGTAAATAGCATCAGTGTTGTTTTTTGTTGTTGTTTTCAACTATTAGATTGGTACTGACAGAGGTTATATGCTTCTGGTACCGAACATGGTTTAATTGCTGTATAAGTACTGCTGTAAAATTATACTGCTTGGAGAAATGTTCTTATCTGGAGAAATAGTGTAATAAGCCTACATAAAAAGATTACTACATGTTTTTGAAAGTAAAAAGTTTTGGTTTGTCACATTTTTGGTAAAAAAGAAAAAACAAACTTCCTGGTAGAAGTCATACACCATCGAACAATATTATACAGCTGTATCAAACCATATAGCTTAATAGTAAATATCCAAAGAATCTTCTTGTTGTCAACCACAATATATTTATAATCATATTATTATATTTACAGTACATAAAACATAAAATTTCATAACATGATTTATCTTACTTGGATCTGGATCATCATTAGGATTGTCTGAAAACATACATGCATATTGGGTGTGAATCACCTCTCGTACAAACCAACTGAAACAGAATATCTAAAACATGGGCATTTTCTGGAACCAAACTCACAAAAAAATAGTTTAATAATTTTCGTTCTCTTTTAACCCACAGGGGTTCAACTACTTTCAAGTAACACTTCACACACGGTGTGATCTCTTCATCTTCTTACAGCATACAAAGATACATTATACATTACATTATTGCTCTTATAATAACAAGGTTGTTGCTTTCACAATAGTACAGTTTTTTGTATAATAAATTGTAATGAAGATCGCACACAGGCACTCAAAATCTAAGCAACTGTGATATCTAAGCAACTGTGATATATATTTAATAAATGGTTAAGGCAAACAGATACTGTGATTTGCTCACCTTGCATGTTGTTACCTTCAGCCACAGCACCTCCAACGGCATTTTCTGCAACATGTTGAAAACACAGTCTTACTTCGAGAGGAAAGCTCTTTAACTTAAATCATATTAAACTTATGCTGAATATAGTCTTGCAACAACCCTTAAACATCATTCAAAAAGGGCATCATAAGGTAACATACTGTCATATATTAAGAAGTCATGTCAGTTAGTTGGAAATGGACCTTGAACATTTGATCAAATTAATGTCTGCTAAATTGGTAAAATTGTAGTTTTTGTAGTTTCCATTACATTTAACAGGGTGTGTTATTTGGATTCATCTCTTGTTTATACAGTCTAGTAAAATGAAACGATCTTGTCTTGAATAGGGTGATCTTTTAATAAAGCTATAGTCCCTTAATTGAAGTAGCACTCCAGAGGATGGGAAGAAGATATACCCTGGGAACAAGGCTCCCATTTTTCTTTCATATCATTGGGACAGGCAAGTAAGATAACTACAAAGTCGTTGGCGCATAAAAAACCTGTTAGTTTTGCCGTGATGTTCACAACCTTTTGCCGTGGTGTTCACAAACGTTTGCCGAGATGTTCTCAGAACTTAAGGGATGAATGCAAAGTAGTTGTTGACATATTTTTTTAAGTGTGCGGTATTGTCATGAAAGTTTTGCCGTGATACTTGTGGGCCAACATAGATAAGCAACAGCAATTTGAATGCAAATAAAAAACTGTTCTGATATACTTCTTTTAGCAGTCGCCTTCCTAGGCATTTTGCTGTTGTTCTAGCCTTGTAGCTTCCAGAGCTGCTCTTTCTTCTCTCTTCTCTTTTATCTCGTGCTTCTTCATTTCTAAATCTGATTCTGCCCTTTCCCTCAACCATTGCAGCATATCTCCTCCTGATCTCCTTCTCTTTTTTTGCAACTGTCTTCTTTTCTTCTGCCCTCTCCTCTTCATTTTTCTTCCTTGTTTCTCCTATCCTTTCAAGTGCCCTGTCTCTCATCTTCAATGCCTGCTTCTTTTCATTTGCAACAGCCTCCCTCTTTGCCTCACTTTGATCTTCACTACTCTTCTCTGACTCATCTCTGACAGTAATTAACTCTTCCACCAGTTTGTCATACTCACGTTGGAGCACCTCTCCTCCACCACTTGCTCTTTCTTCATCAGCCAGTTTTGCCTTTACTTTTCTTACCAAGGTATTGAACCTGTCTCATATGGACCTTTGATTAACATTGAACCCTTCCTGACAATTTAGGCTTTTTGCCACTAAATCCCATGCACTCTCTCTCTCTTGAGTCATGTTTCCATTGAAACACCCCCTCCCCTGCCATTGTGGTTAGTAATATGACATCCTTTTCCTCTGTCCATTTCATGACCGACCTACCATCACAAGAGAATTTGAATTTTAACAACTCAAATTAAAGATATTCAGTTAAAATTGTTATTTATTCTTCTATGTCTTTCTAGAGTTAATGGTACGGGGTATTGTATACACTATTTAACTGTATAAAAATATGTACTTTTGGACAGTAAAATATGCAGGATATTTTTCCCAGGCCAGTACCTACCACAATCTCCTTCCTTAGAATATGTACATTATTTAAATACATTACCAGAAATCCAGGTAATGCATCCAGGTTAGATCAACCAAGCGTCCCGAACTTCTAATTTACATATCGTTACTTGACAGACTGCATGTTAGCATTTACCCCAAGTAACCCATGTTTCGCCCTGATTTCCCATATTTGCCTCAAGTTATCCACGTTTACCCAAAGTTACCCACCTTTCACCCTATTTACCTACGTTTTACCCCATTTACCCTCATTTACTCTAAGTTACCCACGTTTCACACGGTTTTCACACGCCTACACCAAGTTACCCATGTTTCACCCTGTTATCCCTCATTTACTCAAAGTTACCCACGTTTCACCATGTTATCCCTCATTTACCCCAAGTTACTCACGTCTTACCCTGTTTTCCCACATTTTATCCATCTTAGCCAGGTTTCACCTCGTTTACCAACCCACGTTCACCTCTTTTTCCCACATTTAACACAAGTCACTTGCGTTTCATCTTGTTTTATCACATGTACACCAAGTTACCCACATTTCACCCAAGTTACTTTCTCTCGTATTTCGAAAATGTTTGCGGTTTTAGTGGAGATGGCGTCATTAGCTAGGCTTTTGCTTTGATCCCCTATTCACGTTTTTATATTCATATACATGTTTTTATTACTTACAGTCCATGTTTCTTACCTCCTTATTTATTCCTCTGTTATGAAACACAGGTACACATGCCAGGTAGTAATAGCGCTTTTAACAACTAATCGCCTGGAGGACATAAACAAAGAGAACGGCCAAAACTTGTTGTCATTTTCTTTGTTTGTGTGTCGGCCTATTGGGTGTGTAGACCTAAGTGACAGGATGAATGGGCTACTGCCGCGGCGGGGGGGGGGGGGAGGGGGGGTGGAGGTGGGGGGAGGGGGAGGGGGGGTGGAGGTGGGGGGAGGGGGAGGAACTTGGAAATTTATTTTGTGCTGTTTCAAACTTCATTGCTACTATCCTCCTTGTTCAAAGTGTCCGCTGTTTGCGAGTGTTTTCTTAAGTTTATTTATAAACCATAGTATTCTACTTTAGAAAGGGACAACAAAATTGTCGTAGTGTTAACGCCCTCATCCAGTCAATTGGCGATGGCAAAGAAATGGACAAAAGTGTGTAGCATGTGGCATGTACTAAAAATTAAGCAATTAATCCAAGGATAATGCCTCAGGGACAAGGTGATGACAAAGCGCGTACCCATTTTATGCACCTTTGCAATGTTTGTAAATCAGCAGGCCATTGTTGTGTTAACTAAAGTCGACAAGGAGGTCAGTTTTTTCACTGACCTGCTCTTTTTTTCACATTTCAAACTAACCTCATTCAAAAGAATGGAAAGGTGCAAGTATGATAGAATGGGTAATTGTTGTAATACAGTGAGGCTGACCCATCTTTTAACCCTGGTATAGAGCCTTGGCGTCACTTATGTGCCCAAACGGCCTAAAAGTTAACGGGTACAAAATTATGCTCTCAACAAAAGGTGCTAAAAAATGCTGAAATAATGGTTTTGCTTTGCCTCACTGTGACATTGCTTAGCATATATAATTTAATTTCAATACTTTTAAAAATCAATTCAGAGTCAGAGTGACCTTGTGAATCATACAGTAGTACATTTTACGCTAGGAGAACTTCATTTCATAGTCTTTTTTTTAGTTTTTTTACCCACTTGAATGTGAGTGGCTTTAAATCTGGCAGTCTAACTAAAAGGGTGCGAGGGTTAAAAATAGAATCAAGTGATTAGACCCCCACAAGGCTTGGACAACTTCAGCATGTTCTGAGAGAAATAGAGGGAATCTTGGCAAAGTTTCTGTTTCAAAAAAGTGTTTTGGTAACTCTGGCTGTTTTAGAAAGTGTTTTAGGAAAATCGTCCGCCATTCCGGTTTTTTTTCTGAATCTTGTTTTAATCAAGACGTCACTCGCGCGCTTTGCTATTTTAAGTTGCGTTTTCCGTGCCACTATGTCGATATCCGATCTTACAGAGGACGTTCTTTAAAAAGAAGAGTGTAAACTCACAATGTGATACACCACTTGCTTAACTACTCAATAAAATATGTCTTTAGTGTTTCCAATAATTAGCTTCCAGAACAGTTCATGGTGTCAACAAAACATAGTATCACTATGTGTGTATGCTCTGCAATGCTACTTGTGATTCTTCTTTTTCTGCTCCAAGCTACCCTCTGCTAGTTCTAAAATGAAAAAAAAAAATTTCATGCTACTTTCTCCTCATTGCATGTGATGGCGATTTAAACTACTGTAACAAATGCGGAAATACCTAGCTGGTGATTAGAACAAACAAGTCTGCCTCGGTAGATCATTTCGCAACACAAAAGCTTCAACAATCAATAGGTAAAACTTTTCATTACAATACACAGTAAAGGGCAATGACAGTAAAAAGATAAGAGATAGCGAGAAAAAAAGTTTGTTGGAGGATAACACTAAAGCTTTTTTTTTACCTTGATACTCCTTGTGAAATCCTTAACAAACTATTACTGGGTAATATTTTGGGTGAGTTGTCACATTGTAGGGCTAAAGGAGGTAAGGAAATTGGCATATTTTTGTCGATGAACGAATAACTAGAACTAGTACTGCACTTACTCCTCTTGCCCTTGGATCAAGTTGCAGGCACTTTCTCTGCAAAATAAAAATAACAAAGCATTGGATAAAATATTTCAACGAGCAGAAAAACAAATTTGTTCTTAGTAGACCCAGCGCTTTCAGGGAAGATAACAACAAACAAACGCAACAATTAACAAACAATTAGCCTGTGAGCAGGTTATAGGTGTTTGGGTTTGCCCAAAACTTTTTGCCGCTTTGCCTCTCTTATGCCGCTTGCTCCCAAAAATAGAGCCACCTAGCAGGCAGACAAATAGTAAAAGGAACAAAAAATCAACAAACCCTGATCATTGCTTGGATCATCAGAAGCTTTGTTACCTGGACAGATAAAAAAAAATCATTACATGATATAAGCAGCATTCAAATCATGCAAAAAATAAGGGGTAAACTGAAAATCAACATACCTTGATCACTACAGGCGTTGACAGTAGCTTTGTTGGCTGGAGGGATACAAATATATCATTCCATGAAATGAGCAATTTTTCAGTTAAATTATGTAAAACATTTAAGGATAAAGAAAAAAAGTAACAGTAACAAATGCTGGGATGAACTAAAAATGAACATACCCTGATCACTGCTTGGATTGAGAGTAGATTTGTTGCCTGGACAGATAAAAAAAGATCATTGGATGAAATTTGCAAAAAATAATGTGATAAGAAATATGCAGCAATAAACTTTTAACACTGAGAGTAGCAGAAAATAAACAAGCCATGATCACTGCTGGGATTCACTGTAGCTTTGGTACCTAGACCTATAAAAAATCATTACATCAACTAGGAATATGACTCCGTAATTGCAAAACAAAGCCCGAGATGGAGAATCAATCTTAACCAGTTGGATCACTTCTTGGATTTTATTACCAGTCCCTACATCGTGCAGGATTTACCATTCGGTGAACGGTTTCTGAAATTGTCGACGGGGGAAGTAGTGCAGACACCAAATGTTATCAGAGTATCGGTCAGCTGACACATCATTGACCTATACGTACAGTATTGCAATGAAACAAAGGTGAAACCTCTAAGCAACAGCACATTACGATGCATTTTATCCTCCTGTCAGGCATCTACGCGAAAGTCCTTACAAGGGCTCGATTATTTTGTTTGTGAGGGTAGCAAGGCCTTTGATGATTTGGAACAACTCATTGGGAACCTTGTTGACAGTGGGTTTGACGTACGTACAGTGCAAAACCTACAGATGAAGTTAAAGGGGGGAAAGAACTACGTTAAAACGGATTTCAAAGTAAGAACCTATGGTAATATAATTATTAAATATGTGTAATTCCAAAAAATGTCCAAACCCCCCCCACCCCCCACGGAGGGCAAGGGAAATTTGGAAGGGAGGGGGGTGGGGGTGGCAAGCTATTAGCTATTTTACTCTCAATCGGTGTTCCAAAGCAATTTTTTTTATCGATGATCTTTTATTTGTAGTCGGCTGAGTGCTTTTTTACAGCTTGCACAATTTTATATAACAATTGTCGTCGGCTAGTGAATAAACATCTGGTTATCTATGGATTGCTTTGTTGCACAATATATTGCGGTATTCAATATAATGTGGTCATGTTGTATTAAGCTTTCTTCTAACACGTTTTTAACTGAAAAGAAGTAATTGAAGTTCATTGGTTTAAGAGAAGGGGTACGACAAACACCCCCTGATTCCAGGGGGTGGGGGTCTAAAACAAAAGTGCCCTCCGTGAGGGTATGGATATTTTTCTACCTACCTTTCTTTCGGCACTCATGATTTGAAGAAGAGTGTACTTTAAAGGACACAGTTTATAATGACGAGTGGGAGTGAAACAGTGGGGAAAAGGTTTTTTATGGCGAATTATTTGCCAATCCGATCTGTCAAATGATGCACTGTCAAAAATAACATTTTCGTTATTGTTTAGTGTCTCTGTCATATTTTATGTATATTCTCCAGAATAGTCTGGTCTCATGTAATCTTGCTCTGAGACTATCTTGCTTCTACAATAGGTTCACGTTTCCTGCTCTTCACGCGTGTCAGATCACCGTAGCCAATATGCACTAAGTGACAGCAGAGATCCTGCTTTTAGAGGTACCTGCACTCAAGATCATGACCTGATATGCAATCGCTGTGAAGACCTTAAAGCTGTTCTGTCCAACACCCAAAAGGCAATTCAGGAATCCTGCTTCGAGTTCCAGTATGATAAGGAGGATGCTCTTCACAGATTTCAAGAAGCAACTCGAGCAATTCAGCTCTGGAAGTCACACCAGCTCAGACTTGTTAATCAGGATAATGCCTGTACAGACATTATTGAATGCCTCAATGACAGCAAAGTGCTCCTTGTACAAGACTGGGCTATGAAATTTCTCCCTCGTCAGTACTGAGAATCCCAAGGAGAATGGTTTGCGAAGAAAGGGATCTCCTGCCACATTACTGTAGCGATCAGAAAGAAAGAGAGTAAACTTGAAACACAGGCGTTCGTGCATGTAGTTGAGAAGTGTATCCAGGACAGCCCTTGTGTTGTCCAGTTAATGGAATATGTTCTTTCTACTCTCAAGAAGGAACACCCTGAGATCAAAAGCGCCTTTTATCGCCAAGACAATGCAGGCTGCTACCATGCAGCCAACACCATCCTTGCCTGTAAAGACATCAGCCAGCGATCGGGAATCTTCATTCAACAATTAGACTTATCTGATCCACAAGGAGGAAAGGGCACTTGTGACCGTTTTGCAGCAAGAATGAAAAACCATGTACACTCTTTTGTTAACGAAGGTAACGACGTCCTTACAGCAGAGCAATTTCTTTCTGCACTTACCTCACGAGGTGGAGTGTCTGAAGCCCGAGTGTCTCTAATGCAAGGCAACAGTTCTAATAAAACCAATGTAAAGTGGCCAGGAATCAGCAAGCTGAACAATTTTGAGTTTAGCAGTGATGGAGGGAGGGTATGGCGAGCTTACCAAGTTGGCGAAGGAAAGTTTTTCCCTTGGTCAGAATTTGAAGGTACTTTTTATCCTCTCTATCTATCTCTCTCGCTAACTATCCCTCTCCCCTATTGCTACTCTCCTCCACCAAAAAATGTCCACAAATGTGATTAAGTCAAAGCATAGCAGTCCCTTTACACGTAAGTTGTACAATGACGTTACAATAAGCTTAAGACTTAAGGGAGTACTCCTGTTTTTTTTTTTTGGAGCGGGGTGGGGGGTGATAAAAGTATATACATTTGCCAGTTAGTTCTCTAATAGGCTCAGAGGCACCTTGTTGTAGTGGTGGGCTATCTGGCATTTGTCTTCTTATTATTCACTTCATATCTCAACAACCCTCCGATACAGTATTTTCCAATTTTCCCGAAATGTTTAACACACCCTCCCTCAATTTTCATACATTAAAACCCTTCGAAAAGTTATTCAAAAATTTTTTTAAAAACTTTTTGAACCTAGGAATCTGAACGATTATTGATTCATTTTTTGAATGAATGAAAACCAGCACTTTAAACCAGAGCCCCCATAGGCTACCTTGAATCCATTTTCAATAATCCTTTATCTCACGAAGAAAAAAAGACGAAAAAAAAAAAGGTCAGTTGAGGGGAGACTGGTGAGAAGGCCCTGGCAAGCATCGGTTTGTGCTGTCTTGTCTTTGCTTTTCTTAGGCTATTTATGTTCACACTATACCGAGTATCTCTTCATGCCGACACGAAAAGCTATCTGGAAAAGTATGAATAACTATCTGATATGTGACACTCCACTTTATAATATGGCGCAGCAAAGCGCTTCGCTCTGTTACAGAAATCGCACTGAAATCACCATTCTAATGCGTGAGCAAAAGTCCTATCTGTATTTTTATATCGTACCTAGGCTTCAACGACTCAAGAATAAGGTAAGTTTGGCTTGAAAAAGGTTTTTTTAGTGAAAGGAGAGGACTACTGTGTGGCATGAAAATTTTTGCGGGTACTTATTTTTGCGATTTTTTCCATCAATCCGCTAAAATTTACTCCAGACTAAATGTTCTCTAAGTTTAATTCGCTTCATTCATTTTGTACAGAAGTAGTGGGAAGAAGTTGATAAAAATATCAAGCAAATTCATCTTGTGTGATCATGTCCGCAATTCTCATGACCACTCTGTTTAACAAAGTATTTATATTACAAGGAGAAATTTGATGCTGATCGCTCACAGGGCTTAAAGGGCTAACTTACGTTCTTTGACTTGCAGAAAACTCGCATAAAAGAAAATGTTGATCAGATAAAAGTTGATCTTCCCGCTGTTAAGACTAAAAGAAGTTAGTTTAGTGACAGCTAACTCTTCCACTCCAAGAAAAAAAGTCCAACTGTGCCCACTGATGAGGGAAAGCTAAACATGCCGCAGCAAAGTGCCAGCAGAAGATAACTTGAAACGTTGGTTGGAGCAACAGAGGTAAATGGTGGATCTGTTGAAAACAGGTCCCCAGCCTTGGATAACATGTTTTCTACGCTGACTAAATATGCAAAGACAGCAACTCTATCTAAATACTTTATTCATCAAAAAAGGTGAGAAAAGCTAGTCTAGCAGTAATAAAACCTCAGGTTAAGCAGTATGAGCAAAGTGATCATAATGTCATTTGTTCCCTTTCTATGCTTTATGCAGGAGGATTGATGGGAAAGGTAAAATATGAACAATCAAGATCAGCTCTTGTTATGAAAAATACTAAGAAACACACCAAGAAACTAGGTTCTGTGTCAAAAGGTATTTTTTGTCTTTCTTTTGTTTTTAGATATGGTAATAAAGATGAAACAAAGGAAAAATAAAAATTACTTGACATAAAAAAACTAACTACAATATATATATATATATATATATATATATATATATATACATGTATATGTTGCTACCTCAACTCATTAGTAACTGTATAGAAAACACTGTTCCCTCTTCAATGATGAAAGATACCAAAGGCATTCCAATGGCCATAATGGAATTTCAATTCCAACATTTCTTCCTTATATTTATATTTCATAATTCCATTCTTTCTTTCATCAACAATGAGTTTCACTTCCCCTTTTCCAACTCCAAGCTTCTTTGTGAATCCTTGGCAGTCCTCAAATTTATTAAGTAGAGCACACAGTCTTCTCATACTTGAGAATGTTATTGACTGAATAAGGCTGCTCCAAAACATCTGCACCAAAACGTGTAAGATTTACAACCCCTTTATGCAATAAATCGCAAGACCTTGCTCTCCAACAACATTTTCCATACAAATCCTCTAAATCTTCCGAAAATTCAAGCTGTCGTATAAACTTACTCTTTAATGCCAGGGGCCTCAAACTTGGCCATTTTGGTATTTTCAATGCGCTCTTTCCATTTCTGGCATTTGTTAAGTCATAACCCATAATTTTATGAAAAGTAGGTCACGTGATGGCTTAGCTGCAAAGGGTCTATTCTTCCGATTCTCCGATTATTCCTATTCTTCGAGTTCTTTGTTATTTTCCGATTTTTCCGATTCTTCTATAGTTCTACACGATTCTCCGATTTTTCCGATTGTACGATTTTTCCGATTATTATTCTCCGATTTTTGCAATTCTCCTAGAGAGAGGGAAAAATACGGTACTGGGACACAGAGATTAGTCTAGCTAATTTTCTGATTAAGTTTTAAAACTAGTCTTAAAATTGAACCAGAGATTTATCAGAGATTTATATGGAAATATTTCTAAGACATGGGTATTAATCTTTTTAAAAAAAATTGATTTAAAGATTGGAAAATACTTGCAAAAGTAATTATGGATCGATTAAATGAGCTGAATACAAAACAATTAAGTTCTTTACTTTCATGGTATAGAATTGAAGGAAGAGCCAAAATGACTACTAAGGAAGTTAAAATACAAGCATTGAATGATATACCAGAAATAATCAATAATGTTAGTCAAATCGTTGATAACAGGAGAGAAATTTTTAGAACTATAGATAATATGCCAAGGAGAAGAGCAAACCAACCACAACCGCCTCTCCCTATACCGCAAATAAGACCAAATTTACCACCTTTAACTATTCCTCAACCAGATCGAATTAATCCGGATAGCCCCCCACCAGGTCGACCACCTAATCGCCGTCCAGGCACCCCGCCAGGCCCACAGCCTAATCGCCGTGGAAGAGCACCACCTGGTCCGCCCCCTTCAAATAAACCTACAATAAATAAAACCAAACCAAAAAGACCTCCGCCACCTAAACCAACTCGTCCACCGCCCCCTATTCTGGCAAAAACTAAAAAACCATCAACAAAACAAACTCCCGTTTTAGGAAATGTATTAAACAAGTTTTTGAATTTTGTAAAACCATATATTCCTAAAAAAGTAAAAAATAAAGCAGAAGAATTAGCTAAAAAAGTAAAAAATAAAGCAGAAGAATTAGCTAAAAATTTTATAGAAAGATATAAAAAAGTAAATAAACCAAAAGAAATAAAACCACCACCTAAAAGAGATTATGAAAAGGAAGGCGCAAGACCTAAAACAAAAATAAAGTCAAATATACCTGATAGCAAGAAAGATGAATTTAATGAAGAAAAAGAAGAAGAAGAAGAATTAACTGGCGTAGAAAATGTAAGAAAATTTAAAAAGGGCTATTTGAAACAACATACTATATATGGGAAAAAAGGATATTCTATTGAAGAATTCATGAAAAAAATAAAAACAAAAGTTATAGGTATTATTAATAAAGATAAGAAACCAAAAAAGGCTAAGCTTATATTATCAGCTAAGTTTGTAAAAAACCCAATTAAAGAAGAAATCGAAAAATACTTTCATTCTAAAACAATAATAATTACTGAAGAAAGCGATTTATCAGAAGAATATGATGATATGATTAAAAATATACTTTTTGAGATTAGAAAATTTTACGAAGAATATGAGCATGGAGTTTTTGAATTTGATTCTGTTACACGTGCTGATATTGGGATAGCTCCTTATTCAGTTACTTCTGGCAGTTCATATATAAAAACACCAAAAAGAATCGCTGACAAAAAAGCTACTATTAACATACAAAATGAGGATGAAAACTGCGGACAATATTCATTAACAGAGGCGGTGTTCCCAAGAAAACACCATAGAGAGAGAGTAAATAATGAATTGTTGGAAAATTGTAAAAAATTAGACTTTTCTGATATTGAAGGTCCAATGCCATTAAAAGATTTTACCAAGTTTGAAAAACAAAACCCATATCTAGTTAATGTATTAAAATATGATGAAGAAGATGATAAAATATATCTTGCAAGATTAAGCGATAAATGTTATTGCAAGAAAGAAGAAAAATGTAAGAATTGCGGTTGTATGAAAAAAGAGTGTAAGAAAAAACAGAAATGTAAGAAAGAAGGTTGTATAAAACATGAATGTGAAGAATGTGGTTGTAAGAAATGTGATTGTAATAATTATGAATGTAAGTTATGCGATTGTAAAGTTATAACATTACTTTTAATAAATAATGGGGAAAAAAGCCATTACATTTTAGTAAATAATGTTAGTAGACTTTTATCATCTGAAATTGATAAAAATAAGAATAAAAAACATTTCTGTCTTAGATGTTTCAATTCATTTTATGATGAAAGGATTTTGCAAGAACATAAGGAATACTGTGATTCTCATGGTGAAGTTAAAATAAAAATGCCAATGAATGAAGATGGTAGCCCAAAATTTATTTACTTTAAAAATTTTAAAAATAAAATGCGATTACCTTTTGTTATTTATGCGGATTTTGAAAGCTGCCTAATTCCATTACAATCTTGTTCACCAAATGAAAATAAAAGCTTTACTAATAATTACCAAATGCACAAAGCATCAGGATTTCACTATAATATAAAATTTTTTGATAAAAGCATATTACCAAGTGATTTTAAAAATGAAGTGTGGTATACTGCAAAATCTGATGATGAAGATGTAGCACAGGTATTTACAGAATATTTAGAAAGAGATGTTAGGAAAATTTTTGAGTTAATAGAAGAAAGAAAGGAAACGTTTAAAGTTTATAATAAAAAGAATATGTCAGAAATGGATAAAAAAGATTATGAAAATGCTACTAAATGTCATATCTGTGAGAAAGAATTAGGCGAAGATAAGGTAATAGATCATTGTCATCTTAGTGGGAAATACAGGGGTGCGGCGCATAATAACTGCAACTTAAAATATGTGATTCCTAAATTTATTCCAGTAATAATTCATAATCTGTCTGGGTATGATTCACATCTATTTATTAAGAATCTTAGTAAAACAAAGGGTAAAATTGATTGCTTGGCTAACACCGATGAAAAGTATATTAGTTTCTCAAAGAAAATTTTAATTAATTATGATTGCGGGGGTGAAGAGGATGATGAAGATGAAGATGAAGATGACAACGCAAAACCCATTACCAGAAAAATAAGATTTATTGATTCTTTTAGATTTATGCAAAGCTCTCTTAGCGGATTAGTTGACAATCTTACCAAATGTGGAAATTGTGAATCATGTAAACCAGGAAAATGTTTGAAAAGATACATAAAAGATGGAAAGATTATTAACTTTAATGGTGTTGGTAATTGCGAACAATGTAAGAATTGTAAGTTAGTAGGAAGTATGTGTTTTTCTCCAATAGATAAAAATATGAAAGAAACTAAAAAACATTTTGCAGGAGAAAAGTTAAAACTATTGTTGAGAAAGGGGGTGTTCCCCTATGATTATTTTGACCACATTGATAAACTTAATGAAACAGAACTTCCGCCAAAGAAAGAATTTAAATCAATTCTTAATAATCAAGATATTTCGGATGAGGATTATGAACATGCTAAAAATGTATGGAAAACATTTGATATGAAAACAATGAGAGACTATCACGACTTATATCTAAAAGCAGATGTATTGCAGCTTGCCGATGTATTTGAGAACTTTAGAGATGTTTGCATTAATAATTATAGTTTAGATCCTGCTCACTATTTTACATCACCAGGATTATCTTGGGATGCAATGTTAAAATTAACTAAAGTTAGTTTGGAATTGTTTACAGACGTTAATATGCTACTTTTTATTGAGAAAGGGATTAGAGGCGGAACATCCCAAGTAACAAAAAGATATGCCAAAGCCAATAACCCATATATGGTAGATTTTGAAGTAAATAAACTTATAAGTTATATTATTTATCTTGACGCAAATAACTTATATGGGGCTGCAATGAGCAAGAAATTACCTAGAAGAGGATTTAAATGGATTCCAAATGAAGAGCTTGAAAATTGGAGAAATATACCCTGTATACTTGAAGTTGATTTGGAATACCCAAAAAATCTCCATGATAGTCATAAAGATTTACCTTTAGCTCCGGAAAAACTTACTGTTAATAAAGTTCAGAAATTAATACCAAACCTATTAAATAAGAAAAGATATGTAGTTCATCATGAAACTTTAAAAGATTATGAAAGTAAAGGATTAAAAATAACAAAGATTCATAAGGGAATTAAATTTCAAGAGTCTGAGTGGTTAAAACCCTACATTGATTTGAATACAAAATTGAGAGCACAAGCTAAAAACGACTTTGAAAAAGATTTTTTTAAACTTATGAATAACTCTGTATTTGGTAAAACTATGGAAAATATGAGAAAAAGGATAGATGTTAGATTAGTTAATAATATAGAATCAGCTAAAAAATTAATAAGAAAACCAAACTTTAATCATTTTACTATCTTTTCCGAGGATCTAGCTGCCATAAATATGAAGAAAACAGAAATAAGATTTAATAAACCAATTTATGTAGGGTTTTCCATTTTGGATCTAAGTAAACAAATAATGTATGACTTTCATTATAATTATATTAAAGAGAAATATGGAGAAAAAGCTGAATTACTTATGACAGATACAGATAGTCTTGTTTATATTATAGAAACTGTGGATTTCTACAAAGATGTAAGTTCAGATGTAAGAGAAAGGTTTGACACCAGCAATTATCCTAAAGAACATCCATCAGGTATTGAGGCAGGTGTAAATAAAAAAGTAATTGGCATGTTCAAAGATGAAATGGGCGGTAGTATACCTACAGAATTTGTGGGTTTGGGGGCTAAACAATATGCTATATTAATGGATAATGGTAAAGAGATAAAGAAGAATAAAGGAACAAAGAAATTAGTTGTTAAGAAAACAATAAGTTTTAATGATTTTAAAAATTGTTTGTATACTAAAGAACCGCAAATGAGATTACAAAATTTAATCGGTTCAAAACTACACAATATTTATACAAAAACAGTTAATAAAAAAGCGCTATCTGCCTATGATGATAAGAGAATAATTTGCAAAGATGGTATAAATACTCTTCCATATGGCCATTATCTTGCTAAAACAGAATCGGGTGGTAATTGTGTATCATAAGGAACAACTTGCAATTCTTCCCTTACAAAACCTCGTCTAGGTCCATCCACTAAATAATACAAAACCGGTTGATTAGGTGAAATCACACTTTTTGAAATATCATAAACTTTGATACTCCAAATAGGATCTGTAGCCCGTCTTTTTTCACCACCCTCGAGTTCTCCAGGAGATAATAAATATCTAACTTTAACACTAGGAGGTAATCTATCCTCATCAAGACCCACAACTCGTTGATAATTTTTAGGACTAATATCAACCTCTCTCATTTTTATAGCTTTATCGGGCTCTTTACCGGTTATTCTAGTTGGTGTATTATTCAAAGTTTTTAGAATAGCAGGCAATCTTTTCACCCATATTCTAGATCGGGTATCGCCAATCATTTCCTGCGCATATTGATGACTAAATAATCTTTCGCCTAATATTCTGTTTGCATTTTCTACAAATGCTTGTGCTCTATGATTACCAGCTTCACTTCTTTGCATACCCACATTATGGTAATTCATGAGTTTACTAACTTCGCCCATAAATTCTTTTCCAGGATCAACCATTAATGTTTTAGGGTATTTTAACTTTCTAGAATATATTTTTTCAAAAGCTTTTGATATCTCATGACTTTCTTTTGAGGTTAATGCTTCAGCATCTTTGTATCTACTTGCCACATCAACCACAACTAATGCATATTTATATGTTTTTCTTCCAACTATATCATGCGGTAAAAATAATAAATCTGCTTGGTGAATTTGATTAGGTTTATCCGCAGTCCAGTGGGGTCTTGGTATATATTTTGGAGATGGAAGATAAATTTGCCATATTGCTTGTTTCTCCAACCATTGTTTTGCAACATCTTGACTTACATTTGCCTTTTCAGCTAATTTAGGAATTGCAGAATATCCTTTCCAATATCCTTCAGTTGAATAATATGTCGCCGTTATTTTTGATATCTTTTCGTTACTCATTTAAAAAATTAACAAAGTATCTTATAAATTATAATGGAGGAAGAAAAAATAAAATTTAGCGAATATCAAATTAATATGATGAAAAAAATTATAATTTCAAAAATTCACAATATGGAAGATGGTGATGAACTTTTTAATGTAATGCTTGTAATTGAAGGAGTAAGAGAAAGTTTAGTAAAAAATATTGAAGAATTAGAGAATAAAAAATACCAATTCAGCTGCCCAAGAGGTTTAAAGATTAACCAAAGTATCTTATAAATTACAATGACGTCTGAAAAAATTAATCCAAACAGAATTCCACGAGAACCATTTGGGTTGAAAGCGGAATCAACAATTAACCGAATTACTCTCAATCCTTCATCTGCTAGCCCTGGAGAAACATTATATATAAATATTCCAAAACTTTCTGAGAATTTAGTGATTGTACCTGGAAGCGTATCTCTTCTATTTGATTTAGATGTAGATGGACATGCTAATAACACACTCGTGAATAATGTAGGTAGTAATCTTGTATCTAGACTTAGAGTTCTTTTTGGTGGCGAAACATTACAGGATACTCAAAGATATGATCTTTTTCAAACCTATCAAGACTTATTCTTAACAGATGAAGAACGCGAAGATAGATTAAAACAAGGTATTTCTTCTGAAAACATGAGAAAGCTCAGGACAAATGCAGGTGATAAGAAAACACAAGATGTTAAGGCAGTCGCCCTTGCATCAGTACATAACACCAAGTATCGTATACCACTAAACCATCCTATTCTAAACGATCATGGAGTTTTCTATCCAAAGGCACTAGACAATCATCTAATCTTTGAGATTACACTTGCCCCAGTTAATGATATTGTTGTTTATTCTGACACTACTAAGACTCCATCTTATTCAATAAAAAACCTTGAGTTAGAATATTCCTCTATTTCAAGTGAATACTTAGCTCGAGAGGCACAAGCAGCTTATCAAGTCGGCAAAGGATTCTTTTATGAAAATGTTACTCTACACAAAACTTTTACATTTTCTATAGGCGGTGATGGTGTTATTAACCAGCATATTAATTTACCTAGAAGATCAATGACGGGGATATTATGTTTGTTTACATCACCAACCGCAGCAGGAGCACGTAACTCTGAGAATTTTTACAATCCAGGCATAACCTCGATTAATATAGATGTTGATGGTGTACCAAATCGTTTATACTCTAAGGGGATGATGCCATCAGATCTATGGGAGTCAGTAAAGAAACGTTTCGGAAGAGATGGAGTAAAGGAAAAGGATTTTTATGCTGATAAGTTTGCTCTTTGGGTTGATATGAGAACTCACCCAGATAATGGTATTCATGGTGGTGGTCTAGCATTAAACAATACACAAGATGGTGTAAAACTAGAAATTAAAAGAAAACAAGGCGGATCTGGAATAATAACATGCCATATGTTTGTTGTAGCTGACGCAATGATGGAAATAATGAATTCAGGTTTGAGATCAATAAAGTACTAACTGCGGAATAGATTTAAAAACCTTTAGTTATGATACAAAAATCATGGAAGAATTACGAGAAAAAATCCCATTCCATTGTATCATAACCGGGCCAACAAATTGCGGAAAGACAAAATACATCATAGATCAACTAAGAGGGCCATTCCGAAAAGTTTTTGAATATATTGTTTTAATATGCCCAACTTATTCTAAAAATAAAACCTATCACAATTTTGCCCGAGGAGATAAACGTTTCTTTGTATTATCACCCGATGCAAGTAATGTAGACGAGATTAATGAATTATTAACTGATTGTCAAACTTTATTCTCTGGAACAAATACATTAATAATTTTAGACGATTGTGCCGTTTCTAATGATTTGAAGAAAAGATCAAACAAGTTTATAGATTTAGCATTCTCCGGAAGACATCATGGATTATCAGTTTGGGTTCTCACCCAGCAATTAACATCAATTGCAAAACCATTCCGTGAAAATGTAGCTTGTGTTGTTACTTTTCATAACCCATCACAAAAAGGTATGAAGATGTTTTTCGAAGATTATGGAGGAGATATGGATTATGAATTAGGTAAAAAGTTTATGCATCTCCTGAAAACAGAAAAATATTCTAGGCTATGTTTAAGTTTGCGATACCCATTTAATTGTTATTTGGAAGTACCAAACGGGGAATAACGATTTAAAAATAGTAAATGTACCACCATAAAAGATGACAGAAGTTGGAGATTATATAGAAGAACAACCTGAGGTAAAAGACAATGTAAAATCTGATGAAATTGAAATAAAACAAGAATCTATCGCAATTCTCGCTGCCCTGGGAACCACAAAGGAATATTTAGGAGTTGAAATGAGTTTGGGTGATATAAAAAAATTATCAGAAAAAGATGTAGAAAAATATTTTAATCGGTATCAAGCGGTAATGGGTAAAAAAATTAACGGAGGATTGGTTGATTCATCCCTTCAATTAGTTTCCAAACTTATTTCATATTTAGTTCCCGTGGATGATATAGAAGCTCTTTGTGCGGATTTGAAGAATGATGATTTGGTTAATCGCGAACTAACAAACATTGTAGGGCTATTAGCATTGAAAGCAGGAAGATTGGCAGCACTTGCTAGCGGTATATTTCAGGTTGCTAAGCATGTTAAAATAGGAAAAATACAGCAAGTTACAAGTACTAATACAGATGATTCTTTCAAAAATGAGCAAGATGCTAGCGGTACTGATACTGTCTACTGAGCATACTATTATTTTATTTACATATCAATCCCAAGTGGTCTAAAGATTTCTTAATGATATGTAAAATAATGTCTGAAGAAAATGAACAAGTTGATAGAGGCGAAACGGAACAAATTACAGCTGATCCCAAACCAGAAAATAAAGATACAAAAAAACAGGGAAAAAATCCTAAAAAGGTTGCGGCTGGTAAAAAATTGGCGGAATATAATAAAAAAGCAAAAGAAGCTTTAGCCAGGGAGATGAAACGAGAAGAAAAAATAAAAAAGGAAGAAGAGACTAATGAAAATACATACAGTGAATCGAAATCATGGATGCCAGAGTTATCTTTTACTACTGTTTTATCTATTGTTGGATTAGGTTTTACAGCATTTGATCTTTTTATGAGATATAAGGAAAAATCCGGGGATGAATATTACAAAAATAGAATACCTCAAATACCGCAACCTTTTCAAGCCCCACCCATAAAGGTTCATAATCCGCAAACAAATACTCAAGCGCCACCCCTTGATCGTCCAAAAATTGGAATGATGTAATTATAAATTATTTTTTACTACATAAAACCATTTAAAAGTTTCTTACAGATGTAGTAAAAAATCATGTCAAACGAAAATAAACTTGTGAAAACTGTTACTGATTCAGCAGTCCTTATCGGATTAGCAGCTGGAGTTGGATATGTAGCTAAAAAGATGATTAAAGAATCATTTATGAATGACCCATCCTCAAGTATTACAAATTATGCAAAATGGGTTGCTGTATTATCGGGTAGTATGTATCTAAAAACATATTTAGAGGAACAAAAGATTTTACCAAAGTAATTAAAAATGGCATCAATAGCATTTATGATTGGAGGAGCTGTATTAAATGCAACTGCATTTGTTGGAGGAAACTATCTTGCAAAATATTTATCAGGAAAAAATGTTGATACAGAAAAAATAAGACACGATAAAGCATTAGAAAAATATCAAAGAGATTATGCAGAATATCAGGAAAAAAGACAAAAACTAATAGATTGGAAAATAAAGAAAAAAGATGAAAAATATCAAGCATCAAAAAATATTTCAAAAACAAATGAACAATTTGCATTATATAACCAAATGCAGCCGACGGAACCTAAATTTTCTGATTATTATAGACCCAGCGATAATCAAAAGATGGGTGAAATGGTATATGTAGGTGGTGGTATGTTGGCGTTGGGGTATGCAGCTAGTAAATTATTTTAGATAATTGTATGTGATTAGTTTAAAGATTTCTTACTGTTGAGTAAAAAATCATGGCGGAAGGAGGATATTTACCAGTAGATTTAGATCCAAATGAACTAAATGAAACAAAAGATGATAATAATGATGATGATGATATTGATAGACAAAATATGGAAATGAATACAATAACATCATCCACTTATCTAATTGATCCTGCTGATAAGGAGGCAGAAACTTCATTTGGTGGGGCAAGACCCAAAACAAAAGGATATGTAGATAATAATAATAATAATAATAATAGACTTGTATAGCGCTAGAACTATACAAAAATATTCAAAAGCGCTTTACATTAAGTTAAAATAAATGAATAAATAGAAATCACTAAACTTTAAAACTGTTTCAACAACTATGCTAAACTTTAAAACTATTCCAACAAATCAAAAGCTTCCTTAAAAAGAAATGTTTTCAGTTGCTTTTTAAAAATGGCGAGGCTGCTACTTGTTCTTATAGTTAATGGCAGCGAGTTCCATAAAACAGGTGCAGCATGAGCAAAGGCCCGATCCCCAAGTGTAGAGCAGTTGACTTTTGGAACGACCAGAAGAGATTTTGCAGATGAACGAAGAGCGTAATTAGCAGCTGGTTTCAGGGATAAAATATCTTTTATGTAGGAAGGACTTTGGTTGTGTAGTGCCTTGTAAACAAGAAGAAGCAATTTAAACTGAACTCTAAACGATACTGGAAGCCAATGTAGGTCGATAAGAGCGGGTGTGATATGATCAAATTTCGCAATCCGAAAAATCACTCTAGCCGCGGCGTTCTGAACTTTCTGTAAACGATCAAGCTGGTATTTAGGTAGACCAAATAGAAGTGCATTGCAGTAATCAAGGTGCGAAGATACAAAGGCGTGGATCAGTGTCTTTGTGGATTGCGCGGTAAGGAATTTTCTTATCTGTCTTATGTTGTATAGTCCGCGAAAAGCCTTGCTACAAATCTTGCCAATGTGAACATTCATTCGCATATGAACATCGAACCAGGCCCCAAGGTTCCGGACGCTTTCTAACGGTTTAATGACAGTGTCGCCAATGATAATAGAATCAATAGATGTTTTTTCAAGTTGTTGACGAGTACCAATAATTAGAAATTCAGTTTTCGCGTCATTGATCATTAGACGATTACCAATAAACCAAGAGCGGACATCAGCGATGCACTTTTCAATGACAGAGACAGCGTTAAATTCCGAATGGATAGAACAAGGTCGGAAGGAAAGGTAAATCTGGGTGTCGTCAGCATAACCATGGACGGAAGGGAGGTGCTGTGAAATAATGTTAAAGAGACGGGAGACGTAAAGAGTAAATAAAATAGGGCCCATGCAACTGCCCTGGGGGACTCCACAGTTCAGATTGAAGTCGTCAGAAGTCTTATCACCGACAAGTATACGTTGTTTGCGACCAGACAGAAATGAGTCGAACCAATTTAAAGCAGTTCCGACGACTCCAAAATCCTGTTGTAAAATATTGAGAAGAATGCAATGTTCAATGGTATCAAAAGCAGCACTTAGGTCCAAAAGTACGAGAAGTGTCACTTGCTTATTATCCATACTCATTAAGATGTCGTTTTGAACCTTCAATAGAGCAGTCTCTGTCGAGTGATACTTACGGAAGCCAGACTGGAATTTAGGAAGAGGGGCATTTTTCTCACAGTGGACGAGAAGTTGTTGAAGTGCAGCCTTTTCCACTACCTTGGAAATGAATGGAAGATTACTAACTGGGCGGAAATTTTTGTAGACCAAATCAAGTCCAGGTTTTTTCAATAGAGGGATGACAACAGCGGTTCTCCAATTTTCTGGAACGGAACCACTGAGAAGAGAGAGATTAACCATCTCAGTGATAGAGGGCGCTAATACATCAAGACAGGACTTCACTAGCCATGTAGGAAGAGGATCCAACCGACAAGAGGCATTAGAAGATTCTCGAACAATCTTACACACTTCTCCTATGGATAACGAGGAAAAATTCTCCAGATTCTCCTTCGGAGTGACAGGAACAAGTCGAGGCACTTGAACTTGAAACTTGTCAAGATTTTCCTTAATGGTCTCAATTTTTTTGAGGAAAAAGGTGCCAAATTCGTTTGCAAGCTTAGTGGGATCATCGTGCTCTGGAAGAGCCATCTCAAGTGGTTCCCTGGACAAAGAATTAACCAAACGAAATAGCTTGCGAGAGTCACCCGCACACTGATCAATTAGGTTTGAGTAATAATTCACACGTGCAGATTTAAGAAATGCAGAGTACTGATTACGAACTCTATGGTAATTATTCCAGTCTCCAGGGAGGTCAGTTTTCAAGGCTTTCTTTTCAAGGCGACGACGTTTACGCTTGAGTTGTTTAATGTCATCATTAAACCACGGGATCTTTGGACGATTTTTTATAATCCTTGTCTTAAGCGGGGCATGCTTGTCCAAAATGTCATTAAGGGTAGTGTTAAAACAGTCGGAGAGTACATCAATGTTGTCCCAGTGTACGCTTGCACAAAGCATAGAAGAGGCAATATCAGCTGAGAATTCGGCAATATCAATATTTTTGAGTTTACGAAAAGTCAATTCTTTGCATGATAAAGCTGGTCGCGGGAAACCAATAGGGCACTGAATAATAAAATGATCAGAGATGGGAAAAGTGGCTTTAGGAGAAGCAAGAACAACATCATCCGACGAACGAGTAATAATTAGATCCAAGGTATGACCCGATAGATGGGTTGGGCCGGATACGTGTTGCGAAAGACTGAACGTTTCCAGTAAATCCATAAATTTCTTGGTGTCATTGTCACGGAGGTCATCTAAATGAAGGTTGAAGTCTCCAGAGATAACAAGAACCTCGGGGCACATAACAACATTCTCTAAAAACTGAGAGAATTCATCGAAGAAAACAGAGGCAGAAACCGGATGTAACGAAGAATATGGCGGTCGATACACTATTATATGTCTCATTGAGCGATCATGCACTTTAACAATCCACTCAGAATATTCGAAAGACTTGTTTTCCTTCCCATCGACTAACGAAACGTTGACAGAGTCTCGGAACAGAATCCCAGTTCCACCACCACGGTTCTGCGATTGTCGAGAAAAATTCTTGAAGAAATAACCAGCTACAGATAACAGAGCAATACTGACGGAATCAGCGTCATTTAACCAGGTCTCGGTAACGGTGCAAAGGCCAATGTCATTTTCTACCACGTAGTCAATAATGCTCTCGATCTTGTTTCTAACGGATCTAGAATTGAAGACCGCAAAGTTTAGGAAAGTTGAACGTGGATTGGCGAACAAATTTGTATGAAGAGAGGAGTTAGTCGAAGTAACGTTAGAATATAAGTGATTGTTTATATTCGCAGGTGTAACGACGCAGAGGTTATTTGAAATAGATCCTTTATGCAAATTATCGCTTCCTCGGCTAACGCGTGGACAAGAAACCAGGGATTCAATTCTGTGAATGTTTCTAGCTCTCCTTTCTTTAACTCGACGGCCAGCGCGGCACCTCCTGTAGGTCGATGATAACGGCAATGAACAAGGCCAATAAGAAAGTCGATGGTAGACATCCGAGTAGTAACAAAATCCAACATGGCGGGTGTCAGCATAATTCGTGGACAACAGTTTATCACTTGTATTCGAGACCATGCCAGATATCACAGAAATCATAGGTAGACAGGTCAACAAATAAATTGGTTTCTTCTGTAAAGGACCAGGATTAAGCTCGACATCCATGTGGACAGTTAAATCTGTTGGTAAAACCAAACAGGTCGGACCATGCTTGTACCAGATCGAAATTGGCCGCCTCGGAAACTTTAGTTCGTGGTTGTTTTGGATAAAAGATGCCTTTGCGTTAAACTTAGTCATAATCGGATAGCAGAGGCCTTTAGGTTGCCATACCGTACAAAATTGTAGGATATAAAGCAAGTTCAACAGTGAAATGAGACGATAAATACGGACACAAATGGCTGCCATCTTAATCGGCGCTTACATAGATAATGATGAGTTACAAGAATCTTGGAAAGAGATTAAAAGTAAACGACCAAGAGCGATAGCAAATTTTGATCATAGGTATAATGAATATAATAAATTACAAGTTGGAATAACTCGTGATAATCCTGAAGAAATTACGTGGTATAATTTTTATGATAGATATGGAAATGTTAACAAAAACTTACCAAAACAAATAAAAAGGGCTCTTGGTCCCCCACCTGAAGAGATTTTGGTATCAATTAGAAATGAAAAAACAAAGAAAAAAGGTTTAATTGCTAAACTAAAAGAAAATATAAAAATCAAAAGAGATAAACAAAATATTACACCTGAGGAAAGTAGTCAAATTGAAGCCGATGAGAGAGAAATTGTTAATAATGAAGAAGATTTAGCTAGTTTAGAAGATGAGGAAGAAAAAATACAAAATAAAATGTCATTGCGAGACCGAATAAAAGACATCTTCAAAAAATATGGGCTTACAGTCTTTTCTGTTATGAGTGCTGTTGGTGTAATCATTGGTGTTATCGTTTCTAATCTTTCAAAAGGTCTATCCAAATTAGGAAAAGGTGTTGGTAACGGGTTGAAAACTCTCGGTAAGAAACTTGGTGAAATATTACCTGGGATGGTTGGGGCAATAGTTAGCTTTCTATTCAAAACAGCAGGTGAGGTTATTGGATTTTTAGGTAAGAATGCCTGGCTTTTGATAATGGCCGTGGTTTTGTATTTTGTTGAAAACATAAAAAAGAGAAAGTAACAAATTTAAAGATATCATGCTGTTCAGTAAAATACAATATGGATGAATACAATAGAATTTACCCTGGATTGCCTAATAACCCAGATCCTATTAATTTCAGGCTACAAAAATCAAGTGAAGTATTACAAAATCTTGAGAAAGAAATTAGGCATTACGAAGAAGTAAGAAAAAAATATAATAGAGCTAGAGGAATATTTACAAAAATAAGTGTTTGTGGCGGTATGATTTCAGTTATTCTATCTGCAAGCGGTTTAGGAACTTCTCTTACTGGTTTTGGTGCTGTTGTTGGTGTGCCTTTGGGTGTTGTAGGTGGAGTTTTTGGTGGATTATCGGTTGGATTTGGTATTGCTGCTAAAAAACTTTCTCATAAAGTTAGCAAACATGAACAAACCGCTGCAATTGCAAAATCAAAATTAAACACCATTAACGACTTGGTTTCAAAGGCATTGAAAGATAATGTTATATCAGATCAAGAATTTTCTATAATTTTAGCAGAGTTGGAAAAGTTTCAAAAACTAAAACTAGAAATCCGTCAAAAATTCAGGAGAGACACAGAAAAAAACTTAAACATGTCTCAGATAAGAAGAGAAGTTCGATCAGAGCTATTAAAAGAGTTAACCAATCCAGGACATTAAAAATTTCATATGAAAGAACTGATGTGGGTTGCAATTGTTTTGCAGGCATTAGAAAAGAAATTAATTAGTACTTTACATCTTATTCTAAATATAAAGACGTGAACTAACCGAAGAAACACAAAGAATAAGATGTTATTAAACGATTTCAAAAATAGATACCCAAAAGCTAATCTTGATAAATTTACATTTATGAATGATTCATTTGGAGGATATATTAAGTGGAAAGTTAATGGAACAACAGTTATGTCAAATGATGACCCTACTGGAAAAACATGGACTGATGATCTTTCTAATAATTTGAAAACATTATTATGGGGAGATTTAGGGTTAAGTTTACCAGAAGTAGTTTCATCTTTCCCAAAGAGTTTATCCATAACCAATCGAACTTACCCAATACCAGCTATTAACTTTGATGACTTTACAACTGATGTAACAAAAATGTTAACCTTTTTAGATATATACGTTTCAAATACGAAAAAATTCACAGCAAAAATGAGAAACATATTTACATCACAAGTTGTAACATTCAAGTTTGGAAAACAAAGTAGAAAGTGGTTAAATGAACCAGATATGAATTATTGGCCACAACAACTTAACTTTGCGGTATGGTGTGCAACATCTGGTTGTGGCATAAGTCCTTTCGTGAGCCTAAATTATCCCAAAGTAGTAAATAGCTTTATAAAGTTTCATATATATTTCACAATAAGGCGAATATTGTATGAATTGAAACTACCTTTACCAGATGAACAACCTTTTGTGATAAATAATAATCCATATAATAAAGTTGCATATCAACGATTGTGCGCTGAATTTGGGGTTAGTAATAATTCTGATTTTAGATGGAAAGGTGGTAGAAACGGAGGTTTAGGGGATATATTTCGTGATTATGGTTCTGGATTCCATGGAAGAGGTGGAGGATATCAAAATGTTCATGTTGTAAGAAATTATGATCATGAAGCAGATCAATGGCCCGGTGAGGGCGGTAAATTCGCTGATGAAGGTGGTAAGAAAGAAAAGGGAAATCTAATATCATTTATCCGTAATGATGACTTTGGTGATTACAGATATGCATGGTTTATCCCAACAAGTGGACATGGGCTCACTAAAGCTGGACTCGGTAGATTGAATCGTTCCGCCGAAGCTTTTGTTTACTGTATATTAGGTGCACAAGTTAATACTAGAAACTCAATTTATGGTAATGGTGGTGGGGCAATCGAGACACAACAAGAATTCTTGGCTTTATTTGAAAGTAGCGTGATTGAGAATGACATTTCTAGCTCTATCCAAAGATACCAATTAGCTGTACAAGAAGCGAAATTACGGCTTGATTTAGCTGTTGCTCCTGGTGTGTGGTTGATGCCAAGTAATATGATAATCAATACTGAAAGCGTGGTTGGATATAATAACAAACTTATGAAAGCGACTGGCGATATGAAATTTGGAGTGAATAATTCCCTAAACACTGAATCAAAACCGGTTGGAATAAGCCATAACATGGGATCTTCAAAGTTAAAGTTACCTCATTCAATAGTTGAGACAAATCCGAAACCAAAAATCCCTCCAACGCAAAATGAAAAGTCAACCGCGCAACATGAAACCAATCCACAAAGCGAGCATGAAGTTCGTATATTAGCATTTATAATTATCGGCGGAGGGTTGGCGTGGTATCTATTTCGGTAGTTCATAACCATTTCACGTGATTATTATTGTTTGTGAATTAGCGTTCACGTGTAGAACAATAGATTGCATACTTTTACGACATAGCAACAAGAAAAATGTAAAGTGGATTTGAAATCGAAAAGTAGATTTTATGTTTACTTTAAAAAGGCTGGTTTCTAACGTCGCTCAGGAATGTGATTACGTCAATGGAAATTTAAAGATGAATATGATGTAATCAGATCTAAAGACCAGCTTCGCTGAAAACAAAAATGTTGAGCATAACCATGTATGAGTCTGAAACGAGGATTTATTTAGATCCACCGCTGAAAAATCTTCGGGAGATACAACTCCTTGATTGTAATATACAAACCAAAAGATTGATTAATTTCAAGGAACAACAGATATTGTTTAATGTAGAGAATCAGCCTCTAATAATAATACAGCCCGGTACATATTCGTTGCGTGATATTCAATCGATCTTTCTTAATGATACTGATAAGGCAAAGATAGCAATAATTGAGACGGACACTGTTGACTATCTTTATTCAAATAAGAACTTAAAAATAAAACTTTCGAGAGGGTTAGCGGTTGGTTTAGGTGTGCCTGAAGTTATAAATCCTGGTAAATTATACCCTATAAATATACAGATTAAGGAACCACTGAGACTTATGTGTAGTATAGTGGATAATAAGTCATCATATATGAATAAAACCAAATACGGAGAACTTGTTAAACTCTCACCGTCAAACTTACTTGCAAACATACCCTCAAAGGATTATCCAACAATTCCAGTTCGAAAATATGATAGAGTTATAAACCATTTTGATTTAACTATCTTAGACATTGAATGGAAAAAACTTGATCTGATGGGTTCTCCCATAACTTTTAGTTTAAGATTCAGATAATTTTTTGTTATGTAACTGTTATTTGTGTTATATAACATAATTATTAGTAACAGAAAAATAAGATTATTCATCCGGCAAAGAATTAAAAATTTCTTGCTCCTCAATATCATAACACCAATCCACAACTCTTTTTGGGCACCATGCTACAACCATTAAATCCTCATGTAAGTCTTTGAAAAATTTATTTTTATGGTTTATTTTTTCTTGATTTAAGTATATAAAAAAATCCAGTTCTTTAACAAAAAACTTTTCATCGAAATTATTAATATTACATTGCTTATTACAATAAGCACCTCCGCCCATATAATATTCAAAACAATCATCATAATATTGGTCAAAACAATCATAATATGGTCCATAATCACCTCCAACACAATCTTTTAACCTTGTACTAGCACAATTTAATGCTGATTTTACAAAATTATCAACATCCATTCCATCAATATCAAAATTTATACCAGATTTAAAATTAATCCACCGGCCGTCATAAAAAATAATATCATAATCTTCTTCATAATAATTAGAATAAGTAATTTCAAATTTAATAAACTTATTATCATATTTATCAAGATAGCCATAAGGATTTTCATCTTCATCTTCAACATAATGATAATAATCAATAAACTCACGATTTTCTGATATGTTTTTTAACAAATCTTCTTTAATTGACACTATAAAATCGCAAAAATTCATTTTTTCATCATTAGAGTATCTTTCAAAAATTTTAGTTCTCACCATCTTTTAATAATTTATTTTATAACTTTAAATCATAATTCATTTTTAATTTTATTCTACATTCCTTACAAGAAGCTTTTTGCTTACCATGTTCACATATTTGGGATCCACCGCAATCCTTACATTGTTGTTTTTGTTTATTATGTTTGCATATTTGTGATCCTCCACATTCTTTACAGCGATACTTAACTCTTCCGTGTATGCATATTTGTGCTCCTTTACAACTTTTACAAAAATATTTAACTTTATCATGAATGCATATTTGTGATCCTCTACATTCTTTGCAAAAATATTTATGTTTTTCATGTATGCAAATATAGGGGCAAGTAGTGGTGACTTTTTCAATTAAATTTATAATTTTTTCTTCTTCAAATTTTTTAAACTCATTAATAAAATCTTCTCTTAAATATAGTTTTGATCTTCCTTTAATTTTTAAATAACTCGCAATTCTTTTCAAATTTGTTTTATTCAGCTCATTTAATCGATCCATAATTACTTTTGCAAGTATTTTCCAATCTTTAAATCAATTTTTTTTAAAAAGATTAATACCCATGTCTTAGAAATATTTCCATATAAATCTCTGATAAATCTCTGGTTCAATTTTAAGACTAGTTTTAAAACTTAATCAGAAAATTAGCTAGACTAATCTCTGTGTCCCAGTACCGTATTTTTCCCTCTCTCTCTCCTCGTTCTACACGATTCTCTGATTTTTCCGATTGTCCTCCGATTCTACTTATTTTCCGATTCAATGATTCTTCTAATTACTTTACGAATCTACTCGGTATAAGTGAACTTGAACCTTTAAAACTTTTATTTTACAACATGATAACCTACATTACACTTTGAATACAGTGCCCCTTGTACTCGCGCTTTAAAGATTACTTCATTTTTCGTTTCGCTTTCAATCTACGCGGCAAAAGTGAACTTGAACCTTTTAAACTTATTTTACAACATGATAACCTACAATACACTTTAAATACAGTGCCCCTTGTACTGGCGCTTTAAAGTTATTTCATTTTTCCTTTGGCTTTTAAGCGTTCCTTGATCAGTTCATTACATGTTTCGATCACAAACCACATGAATGCTTTAAACTTAAATTCAGCCATTCGTTTGCACATGTGTTTAAATCTGTTAAGAAAGCGATTGCTCTGTTCTGCGGATTCAGTGTTTGTACCTCTGATTTCTTTGAATGTTTCCTGATGAGGATGATAGCGGCACTTTGGATTGTTTAGGGGCATACAGCACTGCTCTTTGTGCTTCATCACATGAAAGATATCCACTAAAAAGTTCACATGATCTAAAAGAATTTTGGCACCGACATTTCCCTTCTTACTAAGGTTGCTCAAGAAAGGATTAAGATTGCACGCTCTATCGTAACCCACAAATTGCAGTCTCATTAAATTGTTTGTTGTCCTACCGAATGTTAACAACAAAAACGCGTGTACTTGGGTGCATGATTCACAAGTATACATCTCCTGTGCCTTTACAATAATCCCACAAGGTCTTACTGCTGTTAGCAGTCCTGCAGTGCGGTCCATGTATCGGTTTACCCTCTCTTTCGATTTGCAACCGCCTTCCTCGCAATCCAATCCGTCGTGTTCAGGGATGTCTCCAACAACTTTCTGGTCAATATATCCTGCTGAAATGGGATAAATGTGCGCTTCCTTTTCAACTACTTTTCCAATTAGTTCGTCAGACCTGTTTTCGGTTTCGGTTGATTGGGTATCCATGTAGTATCATAACAATGCATACAATGTGTTACAGGATTCATCATTCTTACTATATATTTATGTCTACAAGCCGTTTTACTCAGTCGCACAATGTCGTTCAGTAAGTTAAACCGCAATCAGTTACCATCATTACCAACTATAGAAAAAAGGATAAGTGATGTTCAAAATGCTCGATTTGACTGGACATCCGTGTGTTCAAGTGAGATGCTGACATTTATGGATAATCACGCAAAGTCCATCGGAGTTCCAAAAGAGTTCTTATTCTTCCCGCTCCTGACAACTGTAGCATCACTTATGGGAACTTCTACATGCATAGAAGTCAACAAGAAATGGAGGGAACCCGCGCTGTTATGGTTCGTGATTGCCTCAGAAAAGGGTACTAACAAGTCAGGTGCGCTCAACTTGCTGTCAGGTGCCCTTTAAGAAATCGAAGAATTGCTGGCTAAAAAAGATGATGACGATGATTGCAATGAAGAAGAAACACAACAGCAGCTCCTCATTGATCATTTTTCTTTTGAAGAACTGTTCAATGTGATGTTAAGAAATGGAAACAAGGTCCTTGCATTGTACGATGAAATGACCACCTTTTATGGCCTCCTCGATCTCTTCAAGCCGAATGGATGTTCGCATGACAGGAAAACATTATTGAACTTGTACAATGGCGGCAAATGGTATTGTAATTTCCGAATCGTCCAAGGCAAAATGAACAACACAAGCTTCAACATCGCTGGATTTACTCAACCGTATTATGTTGTTGAGCTCCTTCATCGAGACGATCATGACCGCTTCAACGACCGACAGTTATTTGACATCCCGCCAGAAATTGAAGTAAACTACCGAGATCTAGAAACTGAACTGCCCTCTCATATACCCTCATTTAAGGATGTCTTCCAGTGTGCCATCGATTTACACGAGTCCCCGAAGACCTACAGTTTTGGTGAAGACACCATGAAGTCATTCATTGAGTATCATGATGCGCTCAACGAGAGAAAGAGGTTGACAATCGACAACGACATCCGTGGCGTCCTTTCAAAGGCCAAGGGACAAAGCGCGCATTTAGCTACGATTCTTCATGTTGCCGATCACTGCATTAAGTCCACATCAACCCCAACTCAACGAAACTGATCAGCTACCTTTAGAAGTCGGAGAAGACAGCATAAACCGCTCTACTGTTCTCATGAATCACCTTATCAATGTGAAATACATTCTCTGCCCACCAGCGACGTCTGAAGAATGAAATGGTTTTAATCTCATCAACGGCATTGTGGAAAATGAAAGAAATGTGGTAAACGAAAAAATTCGTAAAATAGTGACGCACTTGGAAACGTCTGTATCTCCTTCCTTCATCTCACACAAAAGCTGGTGTTTGCCCGTGAATGGAAAGTACCCGGTTCATTCAGCAATTCAAATTTTAAAGAAGGTGGAAGATCTTGGGCTTGGCACTGTTCGTGAAATAAGTCATCCACACAACAGTAAAAAATCCAAACTGTTTGTTAAAACCAAGTACGATGACCTTAGCAATGATGCGCGTACCTTTTTGCTTTCCCTTGCTATTTCCAAGGAAGATTTTCATGCTTCCTTAAATGTCTCCTCCAGCTGAGTGACAATATCGATATAATAAGTGACATTTCACGAGGCTTTTAAAGACTTTTCCTGAACTGAGAACGAGTGACACTACTCTCCCTTCATAAACATTTCGTAGTTCTTTAATAGTTTTATATTTGAATGAGTTGTATAAAGCGTTTACTGTTTTTATTGTAAGACAAAGTAGTAAATGTTAATGACAATGGAAAATGCATTAGGTGCATTCTGCGAAACCTTGTTTTATATGCATGTATACTTTCAAATAAAATGACGCGATGAAAGGCATTATTCGTTCCATTTACTCGCAAGAACAACAACAACAACGACAACAAGACAATTGATTGCTGTAGACCAGATAATCGCAAAAAACAGAACCAAAACAAACTATGTGTATACCTCATTCTTTAAGCGTGTGCAGAGAAATAAAACGTTTTTGGGTTTAGGGGAAACTGCACCAGTAAAATCGTAGAATCGGAAGAATCGTAGAATCGGAGAATGATCTTAGAAACATCTTAATGGAAAATGGTAGAATCGGAAGAATCGTAAAATCGGAGAATGATTTCAGACTGAACTTAATGGACAATCGTAGAATTGTAGAATCGGACAATAATTTTAGATTGAACTTAAGGGAAAATCGTAGAATCGGAAGAATCGTAGAATTGGAGAATGATATTAGACTGAACTTAAGGGAAAATCGTAGAATCGGACAATCATTGTAGAAAGATCTTGGATCATTCATCGTTTCTGGGCAACGTATCGTAAATTACTCGATAAAAATCGTCTTGATTTTAAGACCACTCGATTACGTTTCCGGCAGTCGAATCGAAAACGTGAAATCGAGACTCGTTGCCACCTGTCTCAATGACTCGTTTCAGAAACGAGACACGTTAAAACAGGGTTCTCGAAAACGTAAGTCAAAAACGAGACTCGATTTTTCTCTTAAACTTAGGGCCCAAAACGAGACTCTAATTTTCGTGTTCATAGGGACTGGAGAAGGTTAAGTCCAAAAAAGTCCCTTAAGACTTAAGGGAGTACTCCTGTTTTTTTTTTTTGGAGCGGGGTGGGGGGTGATAAAGGTATATACATTTGCCAGTTAGTTCTCTAATAGGCTCAGAGGCACCTTGTTGTAGTGGTGGGCTATCTGGCATTTGTCTTCTTATTATTCACTTCATATCTCAACAACCCTCCGATACAGTATTTTCCAATTTTCCCGAAATGTTTAACACACCCTCCCTCAATTTTCATACATTAAAACCCTTCGAAAAGTTATTCAAAAATTTTTTTAAAAACTTTTTGAACCTAGGAATCTGAACGATTATTGATTCATTTTTTGAATGAATGAAAACCAGCACTTTAAACCAGAGCCCCCATAGGCTACCTTGAATCCATTTTCAATAATCCTTTATCTCACGAAGAAAAAAAGACGAAAAAAAAAAAGGTCAGTTGAGGGGAGACTGGTGAGAAGGCCCTGGCAAGCATCGGTTTGTGCTGTCTTGTCTTTGCTTTTCTTAGGCTATTTATGTTCACACTATACCGAGTATCTCTTCATGCCGACACGAAAAGCTATCTGGAAAAGTATGAATAACTATCTGATATGTGACACTCCACTTTATAATATGGCGCAGCAAAGCGCTTCGCTCTGTTACAGAAATCGCACTGAAATCACCATTCTAATGCGTGAGCAAAAGTCCTATCTGTATTTTTATATCGTACCTAGGCTTCAACGACTCAAGAATAAGGTAAGTTTGGCTTGAAAAAGGTTTTTTTAGTGAAAGGAGAGGACTACTGTGTGGCATGAAAATTTTTGCGGGTACTTATTTTTGCGATTTTTTCCATCAATCCGCTAAAATTTACTCCAGACTAAATGTTCTCTAAGTTTAATTCGCTTCATTCATTTTGTACAGAAGTAGTGGGAAGAAGTTGATAAAAATATCAAGCAAATTCATCTTGTGTGATCATGTCCGCAATTCTCATGACCACTCTGTTTAACAAAGTATTTATATTACAAGGAGAAATTTGATGCTGATCGCTCACAGGGCTTAAAGGGCTAACTTACGTTCTTTGACTTGCAGAAGACTCGCATAAAAGAAAATGTTGATCAGATAAAAGTTGATCTTCCCGCTGTTAAGACTAAAAGAAGTTAGTTTAGTGACAGCTAACTCTTCCACTCCAAGAAAAAAAGTCCAACTGTGCCCACTGATGAGGGAAAGCTAAACATGCCGCAGCAAAGTGCCAGCAGAAGATAACTTGAAACGTTGGTTGGAGCAACAGAGGTAAATGGTGGATCTGTTGAAAACAGGTCCCCAGCCTTGGATAACATGTTTTCTACGCTGACTAAATATGCAAAGACAGCAACTCTATCTAAATACTTTATTCATCAAAAAAGGTGAGAAAAGCTAGTCTAGCAGTAATAAAACCTCAGGTTAAGCAGTATGAGCAAAGTGATCATAATGTCATTTGTTCCCTTTCTATGCTTTATGCAGGAGGATTGATGGGAAAGGTAAAATATGAACAATCAAGATCAGCTCTTGTTATGAAAAATACTAAGAAACACACCAAGAAACTAGGTTCTGTGTCAAAAGGTATTTTTTGTCTTTCTTTTGTTTTTAGATATGGTAATAAAGATGAAACAAAGGAAAAATAAAAATTACTTGACATAAAAAAACTAACTACAATATATATATATATATATATATATATATATATATATATATACATGTATATGTTGCTACCTCAACTCATTAGTAACTGTATAGAAAACACTGTTCCCTCTTCAATGATGAAAGATACCAAAGGCATTCCAATGGCCATAATGGAATTTCAATTCCAACATTTCTTCCTTATATTTATATTTCATAATTCCATTCTTTCTTTCATCAACAATGAGTTTCACTTCCCCTTTTCCAACTCCAAGCTTCTTTGTGAATCCTTGGCAGTCCTCAAATTTATTAAGTAGAGCACACAGTCTTCTCATACTTGAGAATGTTATTGACTGAATAAGGCTGCTCCAAAACATCTGCACCAAAACGTGTAAGATTTACAACCCCTTTATGCAATAAATCGCAAGACCTTGCTCTCCAACAACATTTTCCATACAAATCCTCTAAATCTTCCGAAAATTCAAGCTGTCGTATAAACTTACTCTTTAATGCCAGGGGCCTCAAACTTGGCCATTTTGGTATTTTCAATGCGCTCTTTCCATTTCTGGCATTTGTTAAGTCATAACCCATAATTTTATGAAAAGTAGGTCACGTGATGGCTTAGCTGCAAAGGGTCTATTCTTCCGATTCTCCGATTATTCCTATTCTTCGAGTTCTTTGTTATTTTCCGATTTTTCCGATTCTTCTATAGTTCTACACGATTCTCCGATTTTTCCGATTGTACGATTTTTCCGATTATTATTCTCCGATTTTTGCAATTCTCCTCGTTCTACACGATTCTCTGATTTTTCCGATTGTCCTCCGATTCTACTTATTTTCCGATTCAATGATTCTTCTAATTACTTTACGAATCTACTCGGTATAAGTGAACTTGAACCTTTAAAACTTTTATTTTACAACATGATAACCTACATTACACTTTGAATACAGTGCCCCTTGTACTCGCGCTTTAAAGATTACTTCATTTTTCGTTTCGCTTTCAATCTACGCGGCAAAAGTGAACTTGAACCTTTTAAACTTATTTTACAACATGATAACCTACAATACACTTTAAATACAGTGCCCCTTGTACTGGCGCTTTAAAGTTATTTCATTTTTCCTTTGGCTTTTAAGCGTTCCTTGATCAGTTCATTACATGTTTCGATCACAAACCACATGAATGCTTTAAACTTAAATTCAGCCATTCGTTTGCACATGTGTTTAAATCTGTTAAGAAAGCGATTGCTCTGTTCTGCGGATTCAGTGTTTGTACCTCTGATTTCTTTGAATGTTTCCTGATGAGGATGATAGCGGCACTTTGGATTGTTTAGGGGCATACAGCACTGCTCTTTGTGCTTCATCACATGAAAGATATCCACTAAAAAGTTCACATGATCTAAAAGAATTTTGGCACCGACATTTCCCTTCTTACTAAGGTTGCTCAAGAAAGGATTAAGATTGCACGCTCTATCGTAACCCACAAATTGCAGTCTCATTAAATTGTTTGTTGTCCTACCGAATGTTAACAACAAAAACGCGTGTACTTGGGTGCATGATTCACAAGTATACATCTCCTGTGCCTTTACAATAATCCCACAAGGTCTTACTGCTGTTAGCAGTCCTGCAGTGCGGTCCATGTATCGGTTTACCCTCTCTTTCGATTTGCAACCGCCTTCCTCGCAATCCAATCCGTCGTGTTCAGGGATGTCTCCAACAACTTTCTGGTCAATATATCCTGCTGAAATGGGATAAATGTGCGCTTCCTTTTCAACTACTTTTCCAATTAGTTCGTCAGACCTGTTTTCGGTTTCGGTTGATTGGGTATCCATGTAGTATCATAACAATGCATACAATGTGTTACAGGATTCATCATTCTTACTATATATTTATGTCTACAAGCCGTTTTACTCAGTCGCACAATGTCGTTCAGTAAGTTAAACCGCAATCAGTTACCATCATTACCAACTATAGAAAAAAGGATAAGTGATGTTCAAAATGCTCGATTTGACTGGACATCCGTGTGTTCAAGTGAGATGCTGACATTTATGGATAATCACGCAAAGTCCATCGGAGTTCCAAAAGAGTTCTTATTCTTCCCGCTCCTGACAACTGTAGCATCACTTATGGGAACTTCTACATGCATAGAAGTCAACAAGAAATGGAGGGAACCCGCGCTGTTATGGTTCGTGATTGCCTCAGAAAAGGGTACTAACAAGTCAGGTGCGCTCAACTTGCTGTCAGGTGCCCTTTAAGAAATCGAAGAATTGCTGGCTAAAAAAGATGATGACGATGATTGCAATGAAGAAGAAACACAACAGCAGCTCCTCATTGATCATTTTTCTTTTGAAGAACTGTTCAATGTGATGTTAAGAAATGGAAACAAGGTCCTTGCATTGTACGATGAAATGACCACCTTTTATGGCCTCCTCGATCTCTTCAAGCCGAATGGATGTTCGCATGACAGGAAAACATTATTGAACTTGTACAATGGCGGCAAATGGTATTGTAATTTCCGAATCGTCCAAGGCAAAATGAACAACACAAGCTTCAACATCGCTGGATTTACTCAACCGTATTATGTTGTTGAGCTCCTTCATCGAGACGATCATGACCGCTTCAACGACCGACAGTTATTTGACATCCCGCCAGAAATTGAAGTAAACTACCGAGATCTAGAAACTGAACTGCCCTCTCATATACCCTCATTTAAGGATGTCTTCCAGTGTGCCATCGATTTACACGAGTCCCCGAAGACCTACAGTTTTGGTGAAGACACCATGAAGTCATTCATTGAGTATCATGATGCGCTCAACGAGAGAAAGAGGTTGACAATCGACAACGACATCCGTGGCGTCCTTTCAAAGGCCAAGGGACAAAGCGCGCATTTAGCTACGATTCTTCATGTTGCCGATCACTGCATTAAGTCCACATCAACCCCAACTCAACGAAACTGATCAGCTACCTTTAGAAGTCGGAGAAGACAGCATAAACCGCTCTACTGTTCTCATGAATCACCTTATCAATGTGAAATACATTCTCTGCCCACCAGCGACGTCTGAAGAATGAAATGGTTTTAATCTCATCAACGGCATTGTGGAAAATGAAAGAAATGTGGTAAACGAAAAAATTCGTAAAATAGTGACGCACTTGGAAACGTCTGTATCTCCTTCCTTCATCTCACACAAAAGCTGGTGTTTGCCCGTGAATGGAAAGTACCCGGTTCATTCAGCAATTCAAATTTTAAAGAAGGTGGAAGATCTTGGGCTTGGCACTGTTCGTGAAATAAGTCATCCACACAACAGTAAAAAATCCAAACTGTTTGTTAAAACCAAGTACGATGACCTTAGCAATGATGCGCGTACCTTTTTGCTTTCCCTTGCTATTTCCAAGGAAGATTTTCATGCTTCCTTAAATGTCTCCTCCAGCTGAGTGACAATATCGATATAATAAGTGACATTTCACGAGGCTTTTAAAGACTTTTCCTGAACTGAGAACGAGTGACACTACTCTCCCTTCATAAACATTTCGTAGTTCTTTAATAGTTTTATATTTGAATGAGTTGTATAAAGCGTTTACTGTTTTTATTGTAAGACAAAGTAGTAAATGTTAATGACAATGGAAAATGCATTAGGTGCATTCTGCGAAACCTTGTTTTATATGCATGTATACTTTCAAATAAAATGACGCGATGAAAGGCATTATTCGTTCCATTTACTCGCAAGAACAACAACAACAACGACAACAAGACAATTGATTGCTGTAGACCAGATAATCGCAAAAAACAGAACCAAAACAAACTATGTGTATACCTCATTCTTTAAGCGTGTGCAGAGAAATAAAACGTTTTTGGGTTTAGGGGAAACTGCACCAGTAAAATCGTAGAATCGGAAGAATCGTAGAATCGGAGAATGATCTTAGAAACATCTTAATGGAAAATGGTAGAATCGGAAGAATCGTAAAATCGGAGAATGATTTCAGACTGAACTTAATGGACAATCGTAGAATTGTAGAATCGGACAATAATTTTAGATTGAACTTAAGGGAAAATCGTAGAATCGGAAGAATCGTAGAATTGGAGAATGATATTAGACTGAACTTAAGGGAAAATCGTAGAATCGGACAATCATTGTAGAAAGATCTTGGATCATTCATCGTTTCTGGGCAACGTATCGTAAATTACTCGATAAAAATCGTCTTGATTTTAAGACCACTCGATTACGTTTCCGGCAGTCGAATCGAAAACGTGAAATCGAGACTCGTTGCCACCTGTCTCAATGACTCGTTTCAGAAACGAGACACGTTAAAACGGGGTTCTCGAAAACGTAAGTCAAAAACGAGACTCGATTTTTCTCTTAAACTTAGGGCCCAAAACGAGACTCTAATTTTCGTGTTCATAGGGACTGGAGAAGGTTAAGTCCAAAAAAGTCCCTTAAGACTTAAGGGAGTACTCCTGTTTTTTTTTTTTGGAGCGGGGTGGGGGGTGATAAAGGTATATACATTTGCCAGTTAGTTCTCTAATAGGCTCAGAGGCTCCTTGTTGTAGTGGTGGGCTATCTGGCATTTGTCTTCTTATTATTCACTTCATATCTCAACAACCCTCCGATACAGTATTTTCCAATTTTCCCGAAATGTTTAACACACCCTCCCTCAATTTTCATACATTAAAACCCTTCGAAAAGTTATTCAAAAATTTTTTTAAAAACTTTTTGAACCTAGGAATCTGAACGATTATTGATTCATTTTTTGAATGAATGAAAACCAGCACTTTAAACCAGAGCCCCCATAGGCTACCTTGAATCCATTTTCAATAATCCTTTATCTCACGAAGAAAAAAAGACGAAAAAAAAAAAGGTCAGTTGAGGGGAGACTGGTGAGAAGGCCCTGGCAAGCATCGGTTTGTGCTGTCTTGTCTTTGCTTTTCTTAGGCTATTTATGTTCACACTATACCGAGTATCTCTTCATGCCGACACGAAAAGCTATCTGGAAAAGTATGAATAACTATCTGATATGTGACACTCCACTTTATAATATGGCGCAGCAAAGCGCTTCGCTCTGTTACAGAAATCGCACTGAAATCACCATTCTAATGCGTGAGCAAAAGTCCTATCTGTATTTTTATATCGTACCTAGGCTTCAACGACTCAAGAATAAGGTAAGTTTGGCTTGATAAAGGTTTTTTTAGTGAAAGGAGAGGACTACCGTGTGGCATGAAAATTTTTGCGGGTACTTATTTTTTCGATTTTTTCCATCAATCCGCTAAAATTTACTCCAGACTAAATGTTCTCTAAGTTTAATTCGCTTCATTCATTTTGTACAGAAGTAGTGGGAAGAAGTTGATAAAAATATCAAGCAAATTCATCTTGTGTGATCATGTCCGCAATTCTCATGACCACTCTGTTTAACAAAGTATTTATATTACAGGGAGAAATTTGATGCTGATCGCTCACAGGGCTTAAAGGGCTAACTTACGTTCTTTGACTTGCAGAAAACTCGCATAAAAGAAAATGTTGATCAGATAAAAGTTGATCTTCCCGCTGTTAAGACTAAAAGAAGTTAGTTTAGTGACAGCTAACTCTTCCACTCCAAGAAAAAAAGTCCAACTGTGCCCACTGATGAGGGAAAGCTAAACATGCCGCAGCAAAGTGCCAGCAGAAGATAACTTGAAACGTTGGTTGGAGCAACAGAGGTAAATGGTGGATCTGTTGAAAACAGGTCCCCAGCCTTGGATAACATGTTTTCTACGCTGACTAAATATGCAAAGACAGCAACTCTATCTAAATACTTTATTCATCAAAAAAGGTGAGAAAAGCTAGTCTAGCAGTAATAAAACCTCAGGTTAAGCAGTATGAGCAAAGTGATCATAATGTCATTTGTTCCCTTTCTATGCTTTATGCAGGAGGATTGATGGGAAAGGTAAAATATGAACAATCAAGATCAGCTCTTGTTATGAAAAATACTAAGAAACACACCAAGAAACTAGGTTCTGTGTCAAAAGGTATTTTTTGTCTTTCTTTTGTTTTTAGATATGGTAATAAAGATGAAACAAAGGAAAAATAAAAATTACTTGACATAAAAAAACTAACTACAATATATATATATATATATATATATATATATATATATATATACATGTATATGTTGCTACCTCAACTCATTAGTAACTGTATAGAAAACACTGTTCCCTCTTCAATGATGAAAGATACCAAAGGCATTCCAATGGCCATAATGGAATTTCAATTCCAACATTTCTTCCTTATATTTATATTTCATAATTCCATTCTTCCTTTCATCAACAATGAGTTTCACTTCCCCTTTTCCAACTCCAAGCTTCTTTGTGAATCCTTGGCAGTCCTCAAATTTATTAAGTAGAGCACACAGTCTTCTCATACTTGAGAATGTTATTGACTGAATAAGGCTGCTCCAAAACATCTGCACCAAAACGTGTAAGATTTACAACCCCTTTATGCAATAAATCGCAAGACCTTGCTCTCCAACAACATTTTCCATACAAATCCTCTAAATTTTCCGAAAATTCAAGCTGTCGTATAAACTTACTCTTTAATGCCAGGGGCCTCAAACTTGGCCATTTTGGTATTTTCAATGCGCTCTTTCCATTTCTGGCATTTGTTAAGTCATAACCCATAATTTTATGAAAAGTAGGTCACGTGATGGCTTAGCTGCAAAGGGTCTATTCTTCCGATTCTCCGATTATTCCTATTCTTCGAGTTCTTTGTTATTTTCCGATTTTTCCGATTCTTCTATAGTTCTACACGATTCTCCGATTTTTCCGATTGTACGATTTTTCCGATTATTATTCTCCGATTTTTGCAATTCTCCTCGTTCTACACGATTCTCTGATTTTTCCGATTGTCCTCCGATTCTACTTATTTTCCAATTCAATGATTCTTCTAATTACTTTACGAATCTACTCGGTATAAGTGAACTTGAACCTTTAAAACTTTTATTTTACAACATGATAACCTACATTACACTTTGAATACAGTGCCCCTTGTACTCGCGCTTTAAAGATTACTTCATTTTTCGTTTCGCTTTCAATCTACGCGGCAAAAGTGAACTTGAACCTTTTAAACTTATTTTACAACATGATAACCTACAATACACTTTAAATACAGTGCCCCTTGTACTGGCGCTTTAAAGTTATTTCATTTTTCCTTTGGCTTTTAAGCGTTCCTTGATCAGTTCATTACATGTTTCGATCACAAACCACATGAATGCTTTAAACTTAAATTCAGCCATTCGTTTGCACATGTGTTTAAATCTGTTAAGAAAGCGATTGCTCTGTTCTGCGGATTCAGTGTTTGTACCTCTGATTTCTTTGAATGTTTCCTGATGAGGATGATAGCGGCACTTTGGATTGTTTAGGGGCATACAGCACTGCTCTTTGTGCTTCATCACATGAAAGATATCCACTAAAAAGTTCACATGATCTAAAAGAATTTTGGCACCGACATTTCCCTTCTTACTAAGGTTGCTCAAGAAAGGATTAAGATTGCACGCTCTATCGTAACCCACAAATTGCAGTCTCATTAAATTGTTTGTTGTCCTACCGAATGTTAACAACAAAAACGCGTGTACTTGGGTGCATGATTCACAAGTATACATCTCCTGTGCCTTTACAATAATCCCACAAGGTCTTACTGCTGTTAGCAGTCCTGCAGTGCGGTCCATGTATCGGTTTACCCTCTCTTTCGATTTGCAACCGCCTTCCTCGCAATCCAATCCGTCGTGTTCAGGGATGTCTCCAACAACTTTCTGGTCAATATATCCTGCTGAAATGGGATAAATGTGCGCTTCCTTTTCAACTACTTTTCCAATTAGTTCGTCAGACCTGTTTTCGGTTTCGGTTGATTGGGTATCCATGTAGTATCATAACAATGCATACAATGTGTTACAGGATTCATCATTCTTACTATATATTTATGTCTACAAGCCGTTTTACTCAGTCGCACAATGTCGTTCAGTAAGTTAAACCGCAATCAGTTACCATCATTACCAACTATAGAAAAAAGGATAAGTGATGTTCAAAATGCTCGATTTGACTGGACATCCGTGTGTTCAAGTGAGATGCTGACATTTATGGATAATCACGCAAAGTCCATCGGAGTTCCAAAAGAGTTCTTATTCTTCCCGCTCCTGACAACTGTAGCATCACTTATGGGAACTTCTACATGCATAGAAGTCAACAAGAAATGGAGGGAACCCGCGCTGTTATGGTTCGTGATTGCCTCAGAAAAGGGTACTAACAAGTCAGGTGCGCTCAACTTGCTGTCAGGTGCCCTTTAAGAAATCGAAGAATTGCTGGCTAAAAAAGATGATGACGATGATTGCAATGAAGAAGAAACACAACAGCAGCTCCTCATTGATCATTTTTCTTTTGAAGAACTGTTCAATGTGATGTTAAGAAATGGAAACAAGGTCCTTGCATTGTACGATGAAATGACCACCTTTTATGGCCTCCTCGATCTCTTCAAGCCGAATGGATGTTCGCATGACAGGAAAACATTATTGAACTTGTACAATGGCGGCAAATGGTATTGTAATTTCCGAATCGTCCAAGGCAAAATGAACAACACAAGCTTCAACATCGCTGGATTTACTCAACCGTATTATGTTGTTGAGCTCCTTCATCGAGACGATCATGACCGCTTCAACGACCGACAGTTATTTGACATCCCGCCAGAAATTGAAGTAAACTACCGAGATCTAGAAACTGAACTGCCCTCTCATATACCCTCATTTAAGGATGTCTTCCAGTGTGCCATCGATTTACACGAGTCCCCGAAGACCTACAGTTTTGGTGAAGACACCATGAAGTCATTCATTGAGTATCATGATGCGCTCAACGAGAGAAAGAGGTTGACAATCGACAACGACATCCGTGGCGTCCTTTCAAAGGCCAAGGGACAAAGCGCGCATTTAGCTACGATTCTTCATGTTGCCGATCACTGCATTAAGTCCACATCAACCCCAACTCAACGAAACTGATCAGCTACCTTTAGAAGTCGGAGAAGACAGCATAAACCGCTCTACTGTTCTCATGAATCACCTTATCAATGTGAAATACATTCTCTGCCCACCAGCGACGTCTGAAGAATGAAATGGTTTTAATCTCATCAACGGCATTGTGGAAAATGAAAGAAATGTGGTAAACGAAAAAATTCGTAAAATAGTGACGCACTTGGAAACGTCTGTATCTCCTTCCTTCATCTCACGCAAAAGCTGGTGTTTGCCCGTGAATGGAAAGTACCCGGTTCATTCAGCAATTCAAATTTTAAAGAAGGTGGAAGATCTTGGGCTTGGCACTGTTCGTGAAATAAGTCATCCACACAACAGTAAAAAATCCAAACTGTTTGTTAAAACCAAGTACGATGACCTTAGCAATGATGCGCGTACCTTTTTGCTTTCCCTTGCTATTTCCAAGGAAGATTTTCATGCTTCCTTAAATGTCTCCTCCAGCTGAGTGACAATATCGATATAATAAGTGACATTTCACGAGGCTTTTAAAGACTTTTCCTGAACTGAGAACGAGTGACACTACTCTCCCTTCATAAACATTTCGTAGTTCTTTAATAGTTTTATATTTGAATGAGTTGTATAAAGCGTTTACTGTTTTTATTGTAAGACAAAGTAGTAAATGTTAATGACAATGGAAAATGCATTAGGTGCATTCTGCGAAACCTTGTTTTATATGCATGTATACTTTCAAATAAAATGACGCGATGAAAGGCATTATTCGTTCCATTTACTCGCAAGAACAACAACAACAACGACAACAAGACAATTGATTGCTGTAGACCAGATAATCGCAAAAAACAGAACCAAAACAAACTATGTGTATACCTCATTCTTTAAGCGTGTGCAGAGAAATAAAACGTTTTTGGGTTTAGGGGAAACTGCACCAGTAAAATCGTAGAATCGGAAGAATCGTAGAATCGGAGAATGATCTTAGAAACATCTTAATGGAAAATGGTAGAATCGGAAGAATCGTAAAATCGGAGAATGATTTCAGACTGAACTTAATGGACAATCGTAGAATTGTAGAATCGGACAATAATTTTAGATTGAACTTAAGGGAAAATCGTAGAATCGGAAGAATCGTAGAATTGGAGAATGATATTAGACTGAACTTAAGGGAAAATCGTAGAATCGGACAATCATTGTAGAAAGATCTTGGATCATTCATCGTTTCTGGGCAACGTATCGTAAATTACTCGATAAAAATCGTCTTGATTTTAAGACCACTCGATTACGTTTCCGGCAGTCGAATCGAAAACGTGAAATCGAGACTCGTTGCCACCTGTCTCAATGACTCGTTTCAGAAACGAGACACGTTAAAACGGGGTTCTCGAAAACGTAAGTCAAAAACGAGACTCGATTTTTCTCTTAAACTTAGGGCCCAAAACGAGACTCTAATTTTCGTGTTCATAGGGACTGGAGAAGGTTAAGTCCAAAAAAGTCCCTTAAGACTTAAGGGAGTACTCCTGTTTTTTTTTTTTGGAGCGGGGTGGGGGGTGATAAAGGTATATACATTTGCCAGTTAGTTCTCTAATAGGCTCAGAGGCTCCTTGTTGTAGTGGTGGGCTATCTGGCATTTGTCTTCTTATTATTCACTTCATATCTCAACAACCCTCCGATACAGTATTTTCCAATTTTCCCGAAATGTTTAACACACCCTCCCTCAATTTTCATACATTAAAACCCTTCGAAAAGTTATTCAAAAATTTTTTTAAAAACTTTTTGAACCTAGGAATCTGAACGATTATTGATTCATTTTTTGAATGAATGAAAACCAGCACTTTAAACCAGAGCCCCCATAGGCTACCTTGAATCCATTTTCAATAATCCTTTATCTCACGAAGAAAAAAAGACGAAAAAAAAAAAGGTCAGTTGAGGGGAGACTGGTGAGAAGGCCCTGGCAAGCATCGGTTTGTGCTGTCTTGTCTTTGCTTTTCTTAGGCTATTTATGTTCACACTATACCGAGTATCTCTTCATGCCGACACGAAAAGCTATCTGGAAAAGTATGAATAACTATCTGATATGTGACACTCCACTTTATAATATGGCGCAGCAAAGCGCTTCGCTCTGTTACAGAAATCGCACTGAAATCACCATTCTAATGCGTGAGCAAAAGTCCTATCTGTATTTTTATATCGTACCTAGGCTTCAACGACTCAAGAATAAGGTAAGTTTGGCTTGATAAAGGTTTTTTTAGTGAAAGGAGAGGACTACCGTGTGGCATGAAAATTTTTGCGGGTACTTATTTTTTCGATTTTTTCCATCAATCCGCTAAAATTTACTCCAGACTAAATGTTCTCTAAGTTTAATTCGCTTCATTCATTTTGTACAGAAGTAGTGGGAAGAAGTTGATAAAAATATCAAGCAAATTCATCTTGTGTGATCATGTCCGCAATTCTCATGACCACTCTGTTTAACAAAGTATTTATATTACAGGGAGAAATTTGATGCTGATCGCTCACAGGGCTTAAAGGGCTAACTTACGTTCTTTGACTTGCAGAAAACTCGCATAAAAGAAAATGTTGATCAGATAAAAGTTGATCTTCCCGCTGTTAAGACTAAAAGAAGTTAGTTTAGTGACAGCTAACTCTTCCACTCCAAGAAAAAAAGTCCAACTGTGCCCACTGATGAGGGAAAGCTAAACATGCCGCAGCAAAGTGCCAGCAGAAGATAACTTGAAACGTTGGTTGGAGCAACAGAGGTAAATGGTGGATCTGTTGAAAACAGGTCCCCAGCCTTGGATAACATGTTTTCTACGCTGACTAAATATGCAAAGACAGCAACTCTATCTAAATACTTTATTCATCAAAAAAGGTGAGAAAAGCTAGTCTAGCAGTAATAAAACCTCAGGTTAAGCAGTATGAGCAAAGTGATCATAATGTCATTTGTTCCCTTTCTATGCTTTATGCAGGAGGATTGATGGGAAAGGTAAAATATGAACAATCAAGATCAGCTCTTGTTATGAAAAATACTAAGAAACACACCAAGAAACTAGGTTCAGTGTCAAAAGGTATTTTTTGTCTTTCTTTTGTTTTTAGATATGGTAATAAAGATGAAACAAAGGAAAAATAAAAATTACTTGACATAAAAAAACTAACTACAATATATATATATATATATATATATATATATATATATACATGTATATGTTGCTACCTCAACTCATTAGTAACTGTATAGAAAACACTGTTCCCTCTTCAATGATGAAAGATACCAAAGGCATTCCAATGGCCATAATGGAATTTCAATTCCAACATTTCTTCCTTATATTTATATTTCATAATTCCATTCTTCCTTTCATCAACAATGAGTTTCACTTCCCCTTTTCCAACTCCAAGCTTCTTTGTGAATCCTTGGCAGTCCTCAAATTTATTAAGTAGAGCACACAGTCTTCTCATACTTGAGAATGTTATTGACTGAATAAGGCTGCTCCAAAACATCTGCACCAAAACGTGTAAGATTTACAACCCCTTTATGCAATAAATCGCAAGACCTTGCTCTCCAACAACATTTTCCATACAAATCCTCTAAATTTTCCGAAAATTCAAGCTGTCGTATAAACTTACTCTTTAATGCCAGGGGCCTCAAACTTGGCCATTTTGGTATTTTCAATGCGCTCTTTCCATTTCTGGCATTTGTTAAGTCATAACCCATAATTTTATGAAAAGTAGGTCACGTGATGGCTTAGCTGCAAAGGGTCTATTCTTCCGATTCTCCGATTATTCCTATTCTTCGAGTTCTTTGTTATTTTCCGATTTTTCCGATTCTTCTATAGTTCTACACGATTCTCCGATTTTTCCGATTGTACGATTTTTCCGATTATTATTCTCCGATTTTTGCAATTCTCCTCGTTCTACACGATTCTCTGATTTTTCCGATTGTCCTCCGATTCTACTTATTTTCCAATTCAATGATTCTTCTAATTACTTTACGAATCTACTCGGTATAAGTGAACTTGAACCTTTAAAACTTTTATTTTACAACATGATAACCTACATTACACTTTGAATACAGTGCCCCTTGTACTCGCGCTTTAAAGATTACTTCATTTTTCGTTTCGCTTTCAATCTACGCGGCAAAAGTGAACTTGAACCTTTTAAACTTATTTTACAACATGATAACCTACAATACACTTTAAATACAGTGCCCCTTGTACTGGCGCTTTAAAGTTATTTCATTTTTCCTTTGGCTTTTAAGCGTTCCTTGATCAGTTCATTACATGTTTCGATCACAAACCACATGAATGCTTTAAACTTAAATTCAGCCATTCGTTTGCACATGTGTTTAAATCTGTTAAGAAAGCGATTGCTCTGTTCTGCGGATTCAGTGTTTGTACCTCTGATTTCTTTGAATGTTTCCTGATGAGGATGATAGCGGCACTTTGGATTGTTTAGGGGCATACAGCACTGCTCTTTGTGCTTCATCACATGAAAGATATCCACTAAAAAGTTCACATGATCTAAAAGAATTTTGGCACCGACATTTCCCTTCTTACTAAGGTTGCTCAAGAAAGGATTAAGATTGCACGCTCTATCGTAACCCACAAATTGCAGTCTCATTAAATTGTTTGTTGTCCTACCGAATGTTAACAACAAAAACGCGTGTACTTGGGTGCATGATTCACAAGTATACATCTCCTGTGCCTTTACAATAATCCCACAAGGTCTTACTGCTGTTAGCAGTCCTGCAGTGCGGTCCATGTATCGGTTTACCCTCTCTTTCGATTTGCAACCGCCTTCCTCGCAATCCAATCCGTCGTGTTCAGGGATGTCTCCAACAACTTTCTGGTCAATATATCCTGCTGAAATGGGATAAATGTGCGCTTCCTTTTCAACTACTTTTCCAATTAGTTCGTCAGACCTGTTTTCGGTTTCGGTTGATTGGGTATCCATGTAGTATCATAACAATGCATACAATGTGTTACAGGATTCATCATTCTTACTATATATTTATGTCTACAAGCCGTTTTACTCAGTCGCACAATGTCGTTCAGTAAGTTAAACCGCAATCAGTTACCATCATTACCAACTATAGAAAAAAGGATAAGTGATGTTCAAAATGCTCGATTTGACTGGACATCCGTGTGTTCAAGTGAGATGCTGACATTTATGGATAATCACGCAAAGTCCATCGGAGTTCCAAAAGAGTTCTTATTCTTCCCGCTCCTGACAACTGTAGCATCACTTATGGGAACTTCTACATGCATAGAAGTCAACAAGAAATGGAGGGAACCCGCGCTGTTATGGTTCGTGATTGCCTCAGAAAAGGGTACTAACAAGTCAGGTGCGCTCAACTTGCTGTCAGGTGCCCTTTAAGAAATCGAAGAATTGCTGGCTAAAAAAGATGATGACGATGATTGCAATGAAGAAGAAACACAACAGCAGCTCCTCATTGATCATTTTTCTTTTGAAGAACTGTTCAATGTGATGTTAAGAAATGGAAACAAGGTCCTTGCATTGTACGATGAAATGACCACCTTTTATGGCCTCCTCGATCTCTTCAAGCCGAATGGATGTTCGCATGACAGGAAAACATTATTGAACTTGTACAATGGCGGCAAATGGTATTGTAATTTCCGAATCGTCCAAGGCAAAATGAACAACACAAGCTTCAACATCGCTGGATTTACTCAACCGTATTATGTTGTTGAGCTCCTTCATCGAGACGATCATGACCGCTTCAACGACCGACAGTTATTTGACATCCCGCCAGAAATTGAAGTAAACTACCGAGATCTAGAAACTGAACTGCCCTCTCATATACCCTCATTTAAGGATGTCTTCCAGTGTGCCATCGATTTACACGAGTCCCCGAAGACCTACAGTTTTGGTGAAGACACCATGAAGTCATTCATTGAGTATCATGATGCGCTCAACGAGAGAAAGAGGTTGACAATCGACAACGACATCCGTGGCGTCCTTTCAAAGGCCAAGGGACAAAGCGCGCATTTAGCTACGATTCTTCATGTTGCCGATCACTGCATTAAGTCCACATCAACCCCAACTCAACGAAACTGATCAGCTACCTTTAGAAGTCGGAGAAGACAGCATAAACCGCTCTACTGTTCTCATGAATCACCTTATCAATGTGAAATACATTCTCTGCCCACCAGCGACGTCTGAAGAATGAAATGGTTTTAATCTCATCAACGGCATTGTGGAAAATGAAAGAAATGTGGTAAACGAAAAAATTCGTAAAATAGTGACGCACTTGGAAACGTCTGTATCTCCTTCCTTCATCTCACGCAAAAGCTGGTGTTTGCCCGTGAATGGAAAGTACCCGGTTCATTCAGCAATTCAAATTTTAAAGAAGGTGGAAGATCTTGGGCTTGGCACTGTTCGTGAAATAAGTCATCCACACAACAGTAAAAAATCCAAACTGTTTGTTAAAACCAAGTACGATGACCTTAGCAATGATGCGCGTACCTTTTTGCTTTCCCTTGCTATTTCCAAGGAAGATTTTCATGCTTCCTTAAATGTCTCCTCCAGCTGAGTGACAATATCGATATAATAAGTGACATTTCACGAGGCTTTTAAAGACTTTTCCTGAACTGAGAACGAGTGACACTACTCTCCCTTCATAAACATTTCGTAGTTCTTTAATAGTTTTATATTTGAATGAGTTGTATAAAGCGTTTACTGTTTTTATTGTAAGACAAAGTAGTAAATGTTAATGACAATGGAAAATGCATTAGGTGCATTCTGCGAAACCTTGTTTTATATGCATGTATACTTTCAAATAAAATGACGCGATGAAAGGCATTATTCGTTCCATTTACTCGCAAGAACAACAACAACAACGACAACAAGACAATTGATTGCTGTAGACCAGATAATCGCAAAAAACAGAACCAAAACAAACTATGTGTATACCTCATTCTTTAAGCGTGTGCAGAGAAATAAAACGTTTTTGGGTTTAGAGGAAACTGCACCAGTCAAATCGTAGAATCGGAAGAATCGTAGAATCGGAGAATGATCTTAGAAACATCTTAATGGAAAATGGTAGAATCGGAAGAATCGTAAAATCGGAGAATGATTTCAGACTGAACTTAATGGACAATCGTAGAATTGTAGAATCAGACAATAATTTTAGATTGAACTTAAGGGAAAATCGTAGAATCGGAAGAATCGTAGATTTGGAGAATGATATTAGACTGAACTTAAGGGAAAATCGTAGAATCGGACAATCATTGTAGAAAGATCTTGGATCATTCATCGTTTCTGGGCAACGTATCGTAAATTACTCGATAAAAATCGTCTTGATTTTAAGACCACTCGATTACGTTTCCGGCAGTCGAATCGAAAACGTGAAATCGAGACTCGTTGCCACCTGTCTCAATAACTCGTTTCAGAAACGAGACACGTTAAAACGGGGTTCTCGAAAACGTAGGTCAAAAACGAGACTCGATTTTTCTCTTAAACTTAGGGCCCAAAACGAGACTCTAATTTTCGTGTTCATAGGGACTGGAGAAGGTTAAGTCCAAAAAAGTCAGAAAAATATCCCCTGAAAAAATAGCCATGTGCTGCCTTCAAAATATCAGAAAAGAGAAATAATGTGATGCGGTGTTAAACTTGTAAGGGCAATGGCAACGAACGGATTGAGCGTAGATAATTTCTGGGGTTGTCTGGGGTAAATGCTTTACTTATAAATGGGTAAGCCGAAAATCAAATGGTTCACGTCATTCCGCTTGGGAATCGTCAGATTATAAACCATTGTGAGGTGATTCAAATTTTCAGAGAACTCTTTTACATTTCAGCAGGTCGTTCTTTTTTATGTGAAAGTTAATAGTTATAATTATATTTGCAAGATTTTTTAAAAGTTTTTTGTTTTTTTGTAAAAGGTATGCACCCATAGGTAGAAAAGGTTAAAGATGGAAAATTAGATTGAAAAGACACCAGCAAATATTTACGACAACAACATTTTCGATAAGGAGAAAAATTCTGTTTGCATTTCAACTGAGGATAACATTAAAGGCTTTTACAGAAATCAACTTAGCCAGTGGCCATACAAAAGAGGATAAAAATAAGGAACAATTGATAATACTAACAAAAAAACATTTGTTGAAGCTTTTATCTTAACTATTGTATAGCGGCTCAATCATTATGGTTGTTGGTGCGCTTGGTACAGTAAAGAAGAGCATGGTAGACAACATCAAGAAAGTGAAGGAGAGAGCTACTGTGACAGAGATCCAAAAGATCTGCGTTCTGGTATCTACGCGAATCCTCGGGAAGGTGCATAGCGTATTAAAAGACTTTTTTACTCAAGTGACTGATGCTACAGCTGCTTAGTTTGCGCCCGGCTGAAGCAGAAAAAGAGCAGACACGCTTTTGTCGGCGAACGTTCTGACAACATGCCCTACGAATTTCAGCCAATGTCCAGGTGCTGACGACTTGGAACTCGAAATGCGCGTACAAGTCGCCTATTTTTTTACTTTCGAGAAACAGAAAAAAAAACTAAAATTTGGCGGCATCCAAGTATTATGAGATTATCACAGCAAGGGAGAAACCGCAGAGGAATCAATTTTCTACATAACAATAAGAGAGTGACATGAAACAGGTACAAATTTACCGCGACGGCGCGTGGTAAATTATTTTCCTGTGAATAAACCGCTTTTTCATGTGTTAAGTCAGAATTCCAAGGTTAGTAAACGTGAAATCATCTTTTGATGTTTGGTGATGAAATTTTACGTATCGGTTGACTAATCTTCAAAATTATGACCATGTCAGTAAAAATGCCAAAGGCCCATAGATCCCCGAGAAAATGCAAGCGCTCAAAGGGAGACGCTGGGCGGACGTTGTAAATGTAAACTTCTCTTCCTCAATTTCCTCTGCTTCAACAGTTTATTGCAATTTCATTTTATGGCGACTTGCGCTCATTTCGGCTTGCTCGCTTGCTTCGTGATCCCGATCGAGTTCATCCAGCAATTTTTCTTAATTGTAATAAGACCCCTTCTTTGGCCTTCCTTTAGTCGATGAAAAAGGGCAAGATCGCTTGTTCTTCCTCGAAGACATCCGTGCACTGATTATGGCGCGCGGAATCAGCATGTTCTTGATGTCACGTGACACCTTGCCTCGAAAAAATAATATTCATTTGACAGAACTTGTCAACTCTCAATTAAGTAATTAAGGTGCAAAAAATCTTTATTGCGCAATAACTGGCGACAGATAAAATATTTTTTCGTGGAGTTTTTTTAATTTTAAAGAGTAACCTTAAGATTTATCCAACCGTTTAAAAGAGTAAAATTATGTAAAATTTTCCCCTTACTGATACCTTAAATCACTTACGGCCATACATCACTTTCTGCCTCAGCTGAGGTTTTTTGGACTTTTTTTTCTTACAGGATAAAACATCAACACCTGACGTTTATCCCTCGCACACTTAATTTTGAGACAATTTCAGTGATGGCCAGTTTCTATGGTGTGTTTCTATTGTTACGAGTTTGGCGTCATAAGTAGCACATGGATACTGTAAAATTCCGAAAATAAGCCCCTCCAAATATAAGCCACCCCCCCTCCCCCCCCACAAACGGTAACGCAAAAACCCCTCCATTAAATCGTCCCTCCATATATAAGCCCCCGGGGGTTTGTATTTGGAAAATTACCCTCAAATACAAAGTAAAACAAAGCAAAAACGGTAAATTTACCTTGAACTATTAGGCTAGCCCAATCGATCTTGAAAGGCAAATTTCCCTCCGTAGATAAGCCCCTCCAAAAATAAGCGGATCAATATCAGCATGTAAAAAATACAAGCCCCGGGGCGTATTTTCGGAATTTTACGGTACTCGGTAGCTATGCTTGTAACCAATTAACTGAATCATTTAGAATAAACAGAACCCTTGAAACTAAGTACTTGGTCTTAGAATTGATCCAGCTAGGAGAAGGTGTTGCTGTACACATCGGAGAAGATTAAACCGACTTCTGTAATGAGGTTCTGGTTGTCACTTAGCCTACAGCAAAAGTATTTATCATTGAAGACACCCATGCCGCTTTGTTCTCTCTTTTGTATGATGAAATTCTGACGTGAATTTCATAAAACAATTGCAATTTACAGTAGCCACTGTTTTAGAGTCTGAAAACAATAACTAGACTTGAAAGTTAGACTTTTACAAGTTTAATTTAATCACGCTAGCATCAGATCAACTTGGAATATAAGAGCAGCCTATGTTAATTTACAAGTGGAGGACACAGCAACCGCAACCTTTTTGCTTAAGATATTCAGTGAACATACACTTTAGAAGTGAAGAAATAGAACGGGTTTCCCTAACGTAATTTGTTCTAATGCCCTTTTTAACTTTAGCACTTTAGCGCTTAAAAGCCGTCTTTGAGAAAAAAATAACACAACAATCGTTTTCAGCATAGATATTGAGAATAACTATTGCATGCCAATTTTATTTCAATGACAGTCTTAAAAGCGTTCCAAACGGCTAGACACTTCTTTACACTTCCAGATGGATAGCCTAAAAAAAATAGAGTGTGTCTTAACAAGAGAGAATGAGATAATTCTCTCTTGGTCTTAAATAATGTACTACGTCTGCCGAGTAATAAACGTCCCTCCCTCTACGCTTTTAAGTTTGTATTAACCGCCCTCCATGTCTGATAACCGCCCCCAGTTTAATAAATGCCCCTTGAAAATTGTTCCCAAAATACTAGGAGATGGCGAAATAGAGCAAAATCAATCAGTTTCATAGCTTGCTTAGTATTGGTTTGTGTATTATGTCATGTGCAATTTCTTGTTTAAAGTAAGGATAAACCATCAGCCCGCAGTCGACACTCTGTTAACAAAAAAAAACGTTTTTCGCCGAAGGCATATTGTATACATTTTAGTTGAGTTCGTTAAAATAAGTTTCGAGAATAAACACCTCCTATCTAATAAGGGGCCCCTCTTGAACCCTTAAAATTTAAAAAAAGCCGTGGGTGTTTATTAGATCAGTTACCATGTGCAAACTCCTGTCTCTGCTATAGCAAAGCAATCAAACGGAATATAGTATATAATGTATAAATTTATATAATATACATTTGATGCATAAAAGGATGAAAACGGTGAAAATGGATCTATTATACACCTGTAGGCCTTGTTGTAGCCTTTGTTTTGGAAAATACAGCTTCTGAAGACACAACCTTTTAATTTAAAATCGTACGGGTTCCGGGCATTTTCCCATGTGCCCCTCAACTTTGGAAGGCCCTTCCACGGGAGCTAAGGGTATGCGATTCTGTAGGTAGTTTTAAGAAAGCCCTGACGACTTTTCTTTTCAAAAAGGCTTCTTGTTGCGATAAATAAAGACAAACCTTTTTATGAACTTATATAAGAGATTAATTATTGTTGTTGTTGGCATCCTTTTGTCTCGGGAGACAATGGAATTCGCGCCATGGTCTGGTCAGTCCGTGGTTGGGTGACAGCGCCTCCTGTGGCTGTGCAGTCCAATTCTGGAGCGGCACGCTCTGTTGCAGTTGTCACAGGTGAAGTCTGCGCCTGGCTGTGTGGTGGCTGATGCTAGCCTCTGCTGTGTACGCTCTCTTTCCTCCTCCCACTGGTCCTCTCTCCTTTTCTCACTGGTTTGAATGCCTCCCTTGACAGCATGCCTCCAACTGCTGCGGTCAGCGGCCACTGCCTCCCAAGCTGTTGGATTGATATGGCCTGCCTTAATATCGCGTTTCAGTATGTCGTTGTAGCGGAGGATAGGCCTTCCTTCAGGTCTGGAGCCAGTTGCAAGCTCTCCATACAGCACATCCTTCGGTATTCGGCCATCATCCATTCAGCTAACAGGGCCGAGCCATCTCAGTCGCGTCTGGCTGAGCAAGGCAAACATGCTGGGCATTCCCGCCTGTGTCAGAACATCCTTGTTGGAAACATGTTCTTGCCAGCTGATGCCCAGGATTTTTCTGAGGCAGCGCATATGGAAGGTGTTAAGGCGGCGTTCTTGGCGGCAGTACAGGGTCCAGGCTTCACTGGCGTACAAGAACATGCTAAGTACACAAGCCTGGTATACCACTATCTTAGTGTTGGTGGTCAGCATGGTGTTGTCCCATACACTCTTTCTAAGGCGAGCCAATGCTGTTGCTGCTTTGCCGATGCGCTTGCTCAGTTCTGCATCCAGGGACAGATTGCTTGAGATGGTGGAACCCAGGTAGGTGAACTCACCCACCACCTCAAGGATGTGGTCATCAATGGAGATGCTGGGAATGCTGCTGACGTCCTGGCCCAAGACATTGGTCTTCTTGATGCCGATGGTGAGAGCAAACTCTTTGCATGCATGAGCGAAGCAGTTGATGAGTCGCTGTAGGGCTTCCTCTCTGAGTGCAGTCAAGGGGGCATCATCAGCAAACAGCATCTCTCTGATCAGAACCTTGCATACCATGGTTTTTGCTCGGAGACGTGCAAGGTTGAAGAGACTTCCATCACTTCTGGTGTGGAGATATACTCCATCTTCTGACTGGTTGAAGGCATAGGACAGCAGCGAGGAGAAAAAGATGCCGAAAAGCGTCGGAGCAAGCACGCATCCCTGTTTCACGCCACTTATGACTGGGAAGGGGTCCAAGGATGAGCTGTCATACTGGACGGTGCCGTGCATGTCTTCGTGAAAAGATGAAATCATCCTCAGGAGCTTGGGAGGACATCCAATCGTCTGTAGTAGGGTGAAGAGGCCTTGCCTGCTGACCAAGTCGAAGGCCTTCGTCAATTCAATGAAGGCAATGTACAGTGGACACCTCTATTATTATTATTATTATTATTATTATATATTATTAAATGGTGTTTGATTTTAGTAGACATGCATATACTAGATGACAAGGGGAAAAGAATGTTTAAATTTATCGGCTATTAACAGCAATTCAGAGGTTGATTTCCGTCGGAAGGTCGGGGCGTTCAGAGCTTTCAAAAACGCAAGGGGGAGAACATGTCGGAGCTCTTAGCGTACTCTGGAATATCGCATTCAATACGCTGCCAACGCTGCTGAAGTAACTTTTTCAAATTTTATTGCCACAATCTACATACTGGAGAACGTGTAAGAGTCTGATGTCCATTACATCGCTTAGCCAGGTCACTGTTTTTGAAAAGTAACTAATTTATTGAATACATGTACCCACCTCTAATCAGCAGAAACCAGGAACAGATGTGCTTAGTACGTCTGGCGATGAAGTAATTGAAGTGGCCTCGCCAAGTAAGAATTTTTTACACTTGTTCTCCCAGCCGTGAGGCAACTCGATCGAGGCGAGAGAAAAAGTGGATGTGTTGGAGCACTCTTTTGGATAATCAGAGCATGCGCCATTGTTGTTGACCTATGCAGAGGGGTCAACACTTTTATTATGCTCATTAGCCTGTGTCGCAAAGCGTTTGAGCTGGAGAATGAAGTTCGTAGAGAAAGGTTGTACGCGATTTAGACCAATTTCGCTAGATAACTCGTTTGCGAACGTTTCATACGCGGACCACATACTAAAAAAATGTCTGGGCTTGGAGGGTGGCCCTCTTTCCCAGGACGGTTTTCTTTATACAAACGGGACCTAAGTTGTGCCACCTTCGTAGAATCTTTTATGGCCATCAATTTTACTGCTGAGAATCAGTAACAAGAAAGAGAGACTTAGAAGGTTAAATTAAGTTCTGACAAAGCGGCGTCTGAAAAGGGCTTTGAACCATAGCACTTACTTTTCCCATTTTCTTAGATGTCGTGAAAATAATGTACTTAATTCTAAATATCGACCCATTGAAGTGATAGAGTTTAGATTTAACCCCCATTTACACGCGCTAAAAAATCGGCACGGCATGACTAAAATTTGGAGCACTGGTGCCAAACTACATTTAGGACCGATACGTTTAAACATCGAAAATATGGAGTGCTGTGCCGATTTTGTTAGGGCGTGTAAATTGGGTTTTAGTTGTTTGATCCACTCTTCGTTGTCAAGCTGCATCCTTTTTAACCGAAGCAGTAAAACCATATGCATACATTTCACATTTTACTCTATTTTCAACACTTCAGCATGTCTTATATATCCTTAGCTGTCGTATGGTCTGGTCGTCTGGGGCCTAGCTGCTCAAGCCCATTTAGAAACAACTCCAGTGCTCCAAAATAAGAGTGGTTCGTTTAATTGATCCATTCAGGGAAGTTTTGTCTAAAATCGCTTTTGTTAAAATTTGTCTCATTACGTAAAGATTTACCTAATAATTAATTTTTACTGAATCAGTACTGATGACACTTAGTTTACCATTGTAATCATTTCATTGTGATCATTGGTATTAATGTTAACTTTATCTTAAAGATTTTTCAATATTGCAACTCCATATAGTCATGCAAATGAAGCTTATGTTGTTGTTGTTGTTTAATGAACTTTACCCAGTGCCGAACTCACTACACCATTCCATACCTTATTTCCTCCAATCTAATGCCAATATCTAGGCTATACTTTAAGCTCTCTCCTCCCCCCCAAATAAGCCCTTCTACTCTGAGGACCTGTTTACATGGAGGTGGAGGACCCCAGGTAGGTGAGGTAACCCGCTTAGGTTGGGTAACCCGCCTGTCCATATAATCTAACATTTTAATTTGATCAAGTTTACATGTTAGGTGGGGTGACTTGCCACAAGTTACCTCACCTACCTGCGGTTTCCCGCCTCACTAAAGAGGTGCAATAACGCTTGTTTATATCACATTTTTTCACCGTTTATTGCCTTGTTTGAAAGACTTAAGTCTATGGACATACAGACTGATTTTTTTAAATATAGAATTATATATGTTGGTGAGAGTTACAGCTAACATTGAGCTTTTAATTATTGTACCGATGCTCTCTTGTCAATTCGATATAGGATCAACAGCTACTTGGGTAACATTAACCCGGATTGTAAAGCAGTTCGTCTTATTACAATGGACTTCAGTAAAACGTTTGACTCTATGATACATGAACTTCTTGCTACCAGATTAAAAAAGCTCCCACCGAATCCATACATTACCATTTGTTACTTGAACTTTTTAAAGGATAGAAAACAAAGGGTATGTTGCAACAACTTTGAGTGTCCATCCGCAGGTATCCGGTCCTCATTTTACAGACACCCTTCCTTACGTTGTTTAAGTTTCTATAACAAAAGCTCTCTGTCTAACAATCTCTCCTTTCAATTTGATTACTTCTACATGGTAGGTGCGCATGCGACTGTACAGTGCAAAGTACGTGATATGTGGAAAACCATCTATTAGTTGAGTCAAAGAAAGTAAACTTCAATAAACATATAATCATAAACTGTTTTTATTTTTATCTTGAAAAAGCTGTGCCTATTGATTTTGCCAAGGCGAATGATGTTAACATAATCTGAAATCAGGCCAAATAGATGTTTACACCTTTAAAAAGCTGTGCATAGTAATGGCATAGTAATGGCATAGTAATGGCAGCTAATCTCGTCTCTTTCAGTCGCAATAGAAAACACAATTTCATTATTTTTCAACGATTTACTTAGCCTAATTTTCATACCAAGAAGGTCTATAAAATTATACTAACTTTTAACAGTAAAAATACAAGCAGTGAAAATTTCAGTTTTGTATAAAGCCTTTTCTATATTTTCGAATACTTCAGGATTTGACATCTGGACCTTGACTGACCCTTTGTTGGAAATTACCAGGAAATAGTTCTTGTCTTAGACAAATTCTGGTTTGTTTCTTGTAATTTCAACCCAATTCATAACTGTATTAATTCTTCCAACAAATTTATAACTTTTCTAACTATTTTGGTAAAAATTCAATAAAGAACTCAGCACCTTGTAATGTTCGTTATATTGCTCCCCTTGTCTTAAATTGACTGGGCAGCACAGCCTTATTAGAGAAATTTGACTGGGAAAGAGAATTATTTTCACAAGGAAATAGCCTGGAAGGTTTTATGCAGACGAGTTACTTTTAGCCAAGACTTGGGTATGAAGATGGGTTAGCTAATCAGTATAAAATCAAGGTGCAGTAATTATATTGAAAGAGTCTATTACTGATACTGCAATGTAAAGGTTTGTGACCCTGGGGCAGGAAAAGGAAGGAGTGCTTCGGCCAATTTCGTCTCTGGAATTTTTGTCTGATAAAAGTTAGTGATCTACCGCAAGCAAGTATTCTTGGAGCATTACTATTTTGTATTTATGTAAATGACCTACCAGATGTAAGTCAAAATTGTTCTATTGTCTTTTACCGTGAACGACTGTGTTGGTTAGAAAGTGTGAATTCCAATTTACAACTGATTCGCAACTGGTGTTTCGATAATTGCTTAATGCTTAATCCAGATAAGACGACACTGTTGGTTTTTGGCAGCCGGGAAATGTGTTCGATATTACTAGACTTCTAGGAAAAGACAACCCAGCTCAATCTATCAAAGACCTTGGAGTACTTTGTGATACCGCGCTATCATTTGATAATCTCATTTCTACTACAGCAGCTTTCTTGTTCGCAGGCTAAGGAAGTTAAAAGAAAGAACTAGAAGTCACCTCCCATTTGTTCGTTAAAAAAGAACCAACTAGTTCCACTTCAAAGTTCTTCTTACACTACATAATCCCTAAAGCTTGCTGCTAAAACAGGTAAAAAGTTGGCCATCATGTTGTCCAATCCTCTCCATTGCCTCCACATTCTGTCGTTTAAATACGACTGGAGGTCTTCTCTAGGGATGCCTCTTCTCTCCTTTACGGGTCCTTTTAAACTGTTCCAGGCAGACTCTGCCTCCTGTGTATGGAAACCCGTTGTTGGGTCTACGAAGTTCTGACTATGGACAACCACGTGATGCTGGGCAACGAGGGCTGGCAAATGCCTTTCAAGGTTTCTGTAAGCACCCCAGTCATCGATGTAGACAATGCTGCCTGGTCGAAGGCACCTCTCTAATATGGGCAACAAAGTAGCTTGATCTCTTTTGGGAACTACCTGGAAGTATCCCCTGGCAGGCCTTGTCTCTGTTGAGATCACTCCAAAGACCCACACATCGGGCGCACGTCTTCCTCTGTTGTACTAATATGAAAAAAATAATGGGCACGGTAAGCTGTTGCCGTTTACATTAAAGATCGAGGTTTCAATAGTTTGCATCTAACATGTAAAACTCTCACTGAGTTAATGACACAAAATGGAGTAGCTAGTAGTTTGCTAGACCCGCGCTCTTATTCTTTATGTCTCGACATGAATATTTGATTTCGGGCCTGAAAAGTTACAGGGACTTTCGAGAAACTGGCTCTGGTCAGTAAACTAAAATCTTAACTCAACTCAAAGAAAACAGGGGTACCTGAAAGACAATTGCCTATTAAAAACTTTGAAAAATCTTTCTTATGGGCTATCCAGCTAGAGAACCTTTAGACGTAAAAATGTTCTGGAGTAACTGCAGAATACCCTGCCATTTTGACTGCGTTACTGAAAACGGTGGCTACGCGAAATGAATGTAAAGTGTCAAACTATGTCAAAAGCTGGCTACACGGTGCGTGGAATAAAGAAATTCAAAGTGTCAAACTATGTTAGAAGCTGGCTACGCGGTACGCGGTGCACGGAAAGAAATTAATTCAAAGTGTGTTGTAGCGTGTTGTTTTTGGTACTCATGGCTAAAGAACGAAGTATATTACGTCAGGGACTTGAATATTAATGTGGTTTCTGCGTACCGCGTAGCCGGCTACGCAGAATATTGTTCGAGTGGCAGGGTAATCTGCAGTTAACCCAATGTTCTTTTATCGCAGAGGAACTTGTCGAAATTGGACTTCCGTAACTATTTTCCCGAAAATTTTGATGTAATTTGAAATATTATAATGAAAGTGAGTATTTTCTGATTGCTCTCGCCATCATAAAATTTTAGGCTTCTAAAATTTGCCTAACCGTGGGCTAGTGAAAAAGGATGTAAGGGTCCGTCAGTTTCCTAAAACCAGAGAATTTGCAATCAATTAATGAAAACAAAAATGTTTCAGCCTTAGTATTAATTCAGGGGCTGAAGCTAACTGGGTGCATGATTCTCTTTACCTTTGGTTTTTTTTTGTGATTGAACTTGCTTTCATCGCATTTTATCACCGCTGCTCCTCCAAAAGGTACGAATGGGTTTTATCTATGTCCAGGGAACATACATCTTCCAGACTTCGGAAAACTTTGCACACAAGGTTGTTGTTCATTGACAGCATGCTGGCAGTTTTCCGCCGACTCGCGTCCATTGACCAGAAGTAAATGAGAAGAATCAGCTCTCCTAGGGATATTTTTGGGTGTCGCTCGAAAAAGCTTCCGGTCCTGAGTCTGCACTTCTTCCTACAAACAGTACATCTCCTGGCTACGGTTTATTTTTTATCACACGTGCTGGACGGACTTTGAAGAGAAAATACAGGGTCTGTGAACAGGCTTTATAGTACTCACCAGTGAAAACCATCAACATGGTTGTCCCCACGTTCAATTAAATTCATGTCCCTGTTACAGGCACCACAGTGCAGGGGATTTGCTAATAAACTCTGACGCTGAAGCCATCTTATAACTGACGAAACTGGGCCATGCCTTAACCTAGTGAAATATTCAAGATCCATTTGCTATTCAAGCGCTACGTTCTTTTGGGGATCTGCTTTGAAGTTTTTACACGTAACTGTAATGTGGCAAAAAAAATGAGAGAAAATAGCGACGCTGAACAATTTCCGGTTCTGACCGACTGATTCCCTTGTGGCCTATAAGTGCGTCGCATATGCATCAGCATTTATAATTCAGACAATAGGAAAAATTCATTCTGGTGTTAAAAAACAGCAAACATAAACTGAATGGTATATCCAAGATGCTAACGTCAACTTTTCAGAGCATTTTATTGCCCGCTTCTATAGCAAACAAGAAACACCCACCTACTCACGTGCCCACAATTACACTGCAAACGCCTGCTGTCACAAACACTGAAAGAGCTCTTCTTGTTTGTTATTACTTATTGTTTATCAATCCTTTTCTGTAGTTCCTAATAATAATGTGAATAACCGGGAAAATTAGAAAAAAACATTTTAAAGGAATATATGCAATGTTCTTTGTAACACGTCATTATTATGCGCGTGTAATGTGAGATACAGATCCGACCAGATCAAGCATTCAGCCAGCAATGGCAGACAGAGTAAGTGCTAGTAGTAGCTCAGAAGACGAGAGAGAGAGATCTGGATCTCCCCCTCGTCCAAGAAACACAAAGAAAGTCAACAGATTATTTGTGTGGCTTCCCAAACGGTTGAAAGCCACTCCTCGTGGGTCCCATTGGGATAAGTTGAACAGAGACGGTAGCGTGAAGGGGATAGAGGTCGACGCCGGTCACAGTGAGAGGCGTTTGAGAGAGCGAATGGTAGAAAACTTCCCTGCATTGGCTACAGCGGACCTGTCAAGGTAGGAAATATTTCTTTTCCGATCGAGCTCAAGCAACAAAGAGATCGTGGTTAATGAATGTCTTGTGAGGTTGGGGTCGCAACATTTGCTTGCCTAATACATGTATTGTTTGAGAGATAGGACTCATACGACGTAGTTGTCGTCTTCGAATGTAACGATCTAAAAATTGGCTGTGTTTTAGATCCTTACTACACTGTACTTGCAATGCAGTACCTTAAAAATACTAGAGTAAAAACCGGTTAAACCGCAATGTGCTGCTTGTGTTGAAGTAAGCAAATGCGAACCAGGCGTGCGCGTGTATCCTGCTGGTAAAGGGGACCACACGCCATACTGCAAACCCTTTCAATCCAACACGTTGCATCTCTTAAAAAAATAAAGACACGATAGGAGCAACAATTCATTTCATTGTCAGATCATTCCACTTAATAGTCATATGGTTCCACAATATAGTCGGAACTTTTCACGATTCTTTACGCCACACGCAAATACAAGCTTGTTCCTTAAGCAAGTACGGCAAAAAAGCATTCTCGACATCGAGTTTTGAACTAAAACTGTGGAACGATCTGACTATTAAATTGAACAATCCGACTTGGAATGATTTGACTTAAGAACAAACAAATTGCTTAATAATAATGATGACAACAAAAACAATTTTACTAAAAATAGTATTTTTTATTGATAACAAAGCGAACTAGTAAAAACCTATTTACAATTATTACCTCGAAAAACTGTTCAATGAAAACACAATCTACAGTTCCTTTCGGTTAAAAAAGGGCAATTTCAATTTTTATGGAACTCACCGATTTATTTGTGGGTCTTATTTTTGGTAGAATTCGTTTTTATATGACACTAAGTAGAGGAAACGAGATGGTGAGGGTGGGAAACAGGATCCCTACAGGGAGGGAATTGTTGTCCTGGTACAAGAATGCCTCTTACCGAAGAACATTCTTCCTCTTAAAGGAAAGGACACATCAAGGTAGGAATGTTCTTATGTTAGAAAATATTTATTTACTGTAAATGATTGTCATAGCATTGAACTAGATAAAACCACCCCCTTGTTCAAAGTTCAATAATATCTCTGTACATCTCTGTGCCTGTGTACATGTGGATTAGGAGGAATTTTAGAATCCTGGGAGGAATGTGCAGGGTTGCCACATCTTCATTAAGTTTTTCCTAAACTGCATGGATCTGAGATAAATCAATCCAAATCATCCCTAAGTTGATAGATTCTTAACATTTCATCGATAACTCATTGTGCTCAAGAAAAAATAAAATGAATTTGGAGTAAATAATTAGTAACTGCTATCAAAAACACAGTGTTCTCCCTAAATTTTAGCTTGGCAGGTAAGGGACCATTCATGGTTAGTAAGGCAAAAAATTTCTCCAGGGGGGAGGGGAGGGGGTACTGGCGTGAGGGACAAGGCCCCGCCCTCTAGGGGGAAATTTAGAAGCTAAGTTCTCTGAAACGTCATTCCCTCATTGTAAGACCTATTTTACGAAAATCGGCTGTTGTTATTTTTAGACAACAATTTCAAACGTTCGATCTCAATAATTTTACGCTGTCTGCAACGTTCTCTTTCCAAAATGCATGGCCCATAAAAAGAAAAACTGTGTATACTTTAGTACTTTTCCATATATATTCAATTTCCTTGGGAGAATCGGATCAGATTACAACTTCCTTTTTTCAGAATCAACTTTTTTAAATTTTAGTAAACCTTCAAGCAGTCGCAAGCAGTAAGACGTGTTGCTTCAGGCCCTAAATCTTATTGATTACCGCCTGATAAGGAGAACACTGCAAACAGCTGCAGTGCGAATAGAAGATAATACAATAGGGCCACAATTCTAATTTGTATTCCCTTAAATCTAGCTATTACATCATATAATGTTTCACTTTCTTGCTTGCTTACAGAGAGCAGCACTACAACTGTGATCCCTGTATCTTCTGCCACATTGTCAACTGCGTCCACATCAACCGTGGTGACTCCCACGTTTTCCCAGTCACGTCCCCTTCCAACTACTGGATGTAAGTTGAAAATGTTGTGTTCCTCTACTCTATCATATAAACTGATAAAACTACAAAAAACAATGAAAAAACAAATTGGTATCTTTTTAAGGCTATGATTTAACCATAGGGTCTTGCACTACACATTTTACTCAAATCTTAGCCCACATGTAACTACATATGCCTTTTACCTGTCAGAACTTTTACTCATATACACTGTAGGCCCGTCAGCAAGCCCTGGAATTTCAACTACCATGAATAACAGTTCTTGGTTCTCTGCCCAGGGATATATATCAGTTTTACAAATTTGGGAAAATTTGGAACCCAACTCATAATGTTTTCGAGTAAGGCACAACTGTATTTTTTTCTTGGCACTCATGGAAACCCTAAACCTGACATGCAATGCACTTTATGACAGACGGAAGGTGGCAGATCATAGAAAACTGTTATACATGTACTAATCACTTTCTAAGTATAAGCCAAGTCATAACTATGGAATTGTTGCAACCACAATATTTCAGGAATTTGGGTGGGAAAACAACAAAGGCTGAAACTGTCACTGCATGTGGAACCCATTATTTTAAGATCACACTACACTGTACCAAAAACTAACTTTACTGTACTGACAACGATTATTTGCGTAAAATTTAGGGATTTCCTAGAATTCTAAAATCTAAAGCATCCAATTATTTTGGTAGTCTTTTGTATTCAGGGTGATCCCCTGACAACTCCAACAAAATCGTAACATATCAAAATCCCATTAATACCTCCAAATTTAAAGTCCTGACAAAAATAAAAGGCAACAACTTTGTTATTTTTCCAGTCCCAACAAGGAGGTACCTGATACCTGGTACCCAAGATAAATAAACAAAGACAAATTGTCTATCTCGAAACTTGGGTTGTCTTTTTTTTCTCTGGTAATGGCCTTCTTGATATTTTACATCAGTTAATTTTCCCCTTGTGTTTCAAGACGAAATCCCGCGCCGGTCCGCGCTTAAAATTGTTTGCATATATCGAAAATCTCGAATCAAAGATCTTGAATTGGCGAAACTCATCTTGTCAAGACAACTGATCTTTCTCTTTTAAGTGACGGATAACATTGAAGACATTTAAAAAGCCGCATGCGTCAAATTTAACTTCTCTTGTCCCTGTTCTGTCCAGTTCTGCTCGCAATTTCGAAGTATGCCGTATCCGCTTTTGCCTTTATTTTAAGTCACAATTAAGCGTTAAGTAGGCACTTTAATGAGAGAAAAGGCAAAAGAGTTTCGGCTAATAAACAGCAATGAAAAGCAACAAACAAATTATTATGATTTATGAGCAAGCAAGCGCTTATCTCGGAATGATCTCAAGCAATCTCGATTCGAATGCGTGATATGTAAACACGGTGAGCGTAATTCCAAAAATATTCTTCAAGCTGTAGATAATTTTCTAAAGAGCTCAGGACGCTTAGAGTTCACAATAACATCACAAATCCAAGTCTTGCATGATTCGTTTAAGAGGAAAGTTAAATTTATCAACACACTTCTTTATTTACGGATCCTTGAAAAGCTGTCAAACCACCCTTCTTTCAACAAATATTAAAAGCGACATTCTTGGGAAGGAATTTAATTCATTCAATGACCTCTCCATGGATGAATCAGTCCTAAATCCATCCTACGCGTCCCCTGGGTTGTCTAAGCTAAAAGTTTCCTTTGCAGTTCGAAACCGCCAATACGCGAATAAATAACGCATTAGTTGAATTTCAGCTTACAGTAACCAAAAATCCCCCTTCAAGATCTCGTTTTGTAGCTCTCAAAATGCTCTATCTTCATAAGTACAAGTCAAACTTCAAAACATTTCACGAAAAACTCAAATGCATGAAATGCCCGCGGACATTCCTTGGCGTTCACTCACACGTCAAGAACAAAAGGATACGCTCACAAGTTCCAGTGCTCAAAGTCGCTTTAAATTGCGCTATTGTTCCATTCCTTTGAAGTCGCTTTAGGTCTTCATCCAAGAGATCTCGCCTTTTCCCAAACGAATAAAACCAAACTTATTCAACACATTTCGGTGACTCAACGGTGGCTTCCGAAGTGAATGCCCAAAGGAATAAAGCGAGCCCACAAGGTAAAAATGCCAGCAGTTTCAACCATTTCTGAATGACACACTTAAATCAACGTGAAGTTGTAATGTACAGATTTCAGAATTCAGTATACCTTCATCTAGTCTGGTTTCATTGATTGAGATAACATCTAAAGGATAATTGGGAAGCAGAATTCCAAGTTCATCAATATGCTTAGTCAAGCTAGTTATGTTAAGAGAAGCCATTTTAAAACCACGTTTGGTAGGCAAAAATTATTGGTAATACTGACGGTAACCGGGGATTTTCCACACTATATATATATATATATTGTAAAAGTTGATTAGTAAAGGTAATCATACGGTTCCGAGTTCAATTTGGAAATAATTTGCACGAGTGAGTTTTTCAAAAAGCTGAAATTGCACGAGCCGCTTCGGCGAGTGCAATTTCAGCTTTTTGAAAAACTCACAAGTACAAATTAATTCAAAATTGAACGAGAAAAGCCGTATGATTACTTATTAATAATATAAACATGAAAAAATTCGCCTGGAGGAAGTACCGGAAGATCTCATTGCGGACGGACAGGAAGTAAGCATTTGACGCGGATTTGACACTTTATTTACTGATTGGCTGATGAAGATCAACTGATAACGCTACGAACTCAAAGCGGTTCGTTTAAAAATAAAGAATATCATAATCCAGAAAATCGATGTGTAATTTGCACTGGTGTTACACTTTTTGCACTGGTATTACACTTTTTGCACTGGTGTTACACTTGAACTGCACTGCTCTCAGCCAATCAGAATCGAGTAATTTTTTCATGTATATTATTAATCGTAAAACAGTGCTCAATACGTGAACGTAGAGCAAAGTAGTTGTTGCGGGAGAAAAAAAACACACAAACAAACTACGGGTTTATCCCTACAAGCCTGTTTCGTGGTTGCCCACTCATCAGGGGATATTTAAGCAATAGATCACACTTTCTATGGGTTTACCGGCGTGATAACCCACGCGGGATGTTGGGAGAACACGAGAAGAGCTTGTAAATCACGAGCCAAAGGCGAATGATTTACAAGCGTTTCGAGTGTTCTCCCAACATCCCAAGTGGGTTATCACGCCGGTAAACCCATAGAAAGTGTGATCTATTGCTTTTATAAAATAACTTTTAGTAGAATGGAGTCTTTGAGGTAAAAAGAATGCTTTTAGTACCGTGATCAAGTCATGTCTTCTCTCTAAAGTCATCATAAGCCAATCATGACTCACGATTTAATAGCGCTGAACTTTCTCAAAACTCAGTTCAGTCAAACAACAAACAGCTGCACTTCAAAACACGAGTTTTTGCACTCATTTCATGATAACTTATGAAAGCTGTTTTACAGGAAAAGTCAACACATATTCATGCGAACGTACAATGAAAGAATACGTTCGTGGTTTGTTTACTACAAAAGTAGAAATTAATTGTACCTCGCAGCTGTATTTTGTTGAGTCGATCTGTAAGAATTTTGTGCTTACGGACGGAACTGGCAGCTATTGTAATGGAGGACTTCATTCACTTTTTACAAGCCGCATTGGTTTAAGATCTGTTTTCTGGACTTTATTGTGATCAAGAAATGCTGCGGTAACGATGTGGCTGCATTTGCGAAGTTGTCGCATGTAACTTTATATGCTCGTACAGCGACCGATGGAAATATGTCGAAGAAAGGTTTCTTTGCCGTAGCCACATATTGGCGTTAATATTTGTCGATTTGTGAAGTCAGGTGGTTTTGAGGTAGGTTATGGCATCAATATCACGGAATAATTTGTGTAAATGTTGGAAAAAACCAGCCCGAAACTCTGACATCTTTCATCATCGTTGGCAGCTTGTTTACAACCTACAGCGGCCGATTTTGAACCATATCTTGATCAGAGATCTCTTTTTGGAACAATTTCTTTCATTAAGGAATTTAATTTTGACATAACATAAATCAAGAATGCTAAAACTATCCGTTTTGTTGCTGGTTGGCACTTGGTTAAGTTTTCCTAGAGACTTTCTACACCAGAAATTCACACAGTTGTTGTCTTTCTCTGCGATTTGGCATCGTCGTGAAATGTAAACTGCTTTCCAGCTTTGTACTTTGTAACTTCTAAAGCTATGGCAGTCACGAATTGTGACCCTCAGTAATAAAATGTGGAAACCAACGCTTTTAAGATTAAGAAGGGCTGGGTAAGTAACTTGTTCTGTTTTTTAGCCTTTCTAAAATCGTTGTTTGCAGATCAATAGCGGGTTTTGTTTATGGCTCGTGGTCCGGATGCCTTTTTCTATGGGTTTACCGGCACAATAACCCATAGGTTTTCAACCAATCAGCATGCACGTAGTATCTGAATTATTTTATAAATATATATATATGTATATGTATAAAGTGTAAAAGTTGATTAATCGTAAAACAGTGCTCAATACGTGAACGTAGAGCGAAGTAGTTGTTGCGGGAGAAAAAACACAAGCAAACTACAGGTTTATCCCTACAAGCCTGTTTCGTGGTTGCCCACTCATCAGGGGATATCAATGGAGACCTTTTTAAAATGCAGAAACAAAGATAGATATGTATATGTATATGTATACATAGCATATGAACTATTCAACTGGGAAATGAAGGGAATATACAACCAATAGATGTTTCATCTACCTTCTCAATACCCTACCTGTTAATTGTGTGTATGGTGTAATGTCACTCAGCAGTGCGAGATGGAACAGCAACAACAGCAACAGCAACAACTGCAAGAAATTGTACAGCAGGTATATGATACAGTCTGAACATTATTAAGATCACAGGGTTCATCCAGATTTTTGGATGGCCATAAAATTCAAGACCTTTTCCAGACTTTTTTCAAAACTTTCAATAATTTATTTTTTGTAAACTTGAGGTTATCGAACAGATGATCAGTGGAGACCTTTTTAAAATGCAGAAACAAAGATAGTCATGGTGCACTGCAAACATAAGGGCTGAATTGAATAAAATCTCTTCTAAAACACTTGTCTTGTTGTTCTCAAGACTTTTTTTTACCATTTTCCCAGACATAAATACATTTTCCAGACTTTTTCCAGTTCTGGACAATTGCTGGGCAAATTTCAAGACTTTGTCAATAATTCAGGGCTCTGTACGAAGCATGTGATGAGATGATCCAATGTAATTGGCTACTGCAAGAAAATAATTAGCCCATTTGTGCCAAAAGGTCTTGAGACCTTTTTTTAATGAAAATGAAAGTTAATTTAAATGCCTTCTAAAAACCATTAGTGGGTCATAAACAAAATCATAGTGATTGGTTTTTCAAACCAATCATTTTCTTAAAATGAATAAGTTCATAGCCAGTCACGTATCAAACATTTAACATGGTATAAGCTAAACGTAGTTTTTGGTGACCATGTCATCCCATGTGGTGACCAATACAAATCAAACTGCTTTGCTGAAAAATCAACATGTCTTAAAATATCTCAGTTGTATGCATTTCCTCTCCAATTTCGGGTGTAAGATAATTTTTATGTGCTCTATCAATTATTAGCATCAGCAAGATTCCAACTCATTGTTTAAAGAAAGGATTGGTCACATGACCTCTTAGTACGAATTGTAGTGGCCTGTCAGATCACAATCACAACAGAAGTAGGATGAAGACTTTCATATGTAAACATGTATATATAATAATGTGTATATGTAAACATGTAGTCAACAACTACAAGACATCACACCACCATTGTAGAATTCTAAATCCTATACTAAGGATGCTATCGGTTAAAGCTCCAATAAGTACCTGCCCCCTCACTCGTGTATTTTTCTTAAGTTCTCTTGGATTGATTTTTTTGCTGTGAAAGGTACTGGATATTTTAGTGCCATGAACTGTTATCAGCTAATTTAATGTCAAAATAAAATCTTGTTAAGATTTTAAAAAAGCTTCATTTCTCTTCATCACCCCATTAACCTAAGAAGACAACACCATTGTATTAGAAACAGGGTAACAGGGTTGGTCAAAATCAAGTTTTGTATATAAACCCTCCTTTGATATGTAAACCTTATCAATAGGACTTTCCTTATTTAAGAATGTAACTGCTGCTCTCTTTAGGTATCTCTGGTACACCCTTCTATGGTGAAGGCACCAAAGGTAAAATGATACTATTTATCACAAAATGAACATGTAGTGCAATTGTTATGTTTTGATATTTTCTTGGCACAGGTAAAACACCACTGTCCTTGTTTGACAATAACTGTCATGCATTAATATATCCATATAGTTACTATAAAACTTCACAAATACATAAGGTCTTCAAAGAACTTTTACCATGACTTGCAATATAGAGGATACTACATGGCCATGCAGAAAATTAATAACAAAATAAAAATAATAATAAAAAAATAGAATAATATGAGTGAGCGCAGTGATCTAGTGAAATATTTCTTGAACAAAAGAAGAGAAATTCCGTTCCTCCAAGGGGCCATGTAATGTCTTCTTTTTTTTATCAAAACACCAGTGATAAACCAAACAAAAACGCTTAATAATCTTTTACCTCGAATCGATTCACATGAGAAGTTTGTTCATGTTTCTGTGTGAAAGCTCACCTGGTATTTTTCCTAGTGTTTATATAATAAAAACAAAATATGGACATGGTTTGTTAGACACCCACCATCCAAAACATGCTGATGTGTATAACGTCAGTTACATTAAGAGTTTATTGATCAGGGTAAATGTGAGTATATGTAATACACCTAGTGGTAATTATCAAAGAAGCCTTGCTTGCAAAACAAGAAAAAAGTAAATGACAACCTTAAATGAAATTTTTACCTCATATTCAAATTCTGTTTTTTTTTTTCTTTAATTAGTGGGCACAGTAGTTGAAGACCATTCCCCCCATGGCATGGGAGGTAAGTCAAATTATTACCAAATTATTACCAAAAACATTTCAATCTATGTTCTTAAAAGTAAAAATATTTTGAGGAAACAAATAAAATATATCTTCAAGGTTTCAGCTGTACACATGGGCCCAAATATAACTATATTGTCTGTAAATATGGCAAGAAAAGTATGAAGACATCTGCTATTTAGAGTACCAGTATATCTACAAACGTGGATTTTTTTTGGAATAATATAACAATTATTTAATTTGGCTTTCATAGTAAATGAAGAATTCTGCAGATCTCAGAGGGTTTTATCGGACAAGGTGGATAACACCCTCCGAGATCTGCGTATGTGGATTCTATTCATAATGCTCCCAGGCAATACTTAATGTCCAAAGGAAAATGTTCTTTTGCAGAGAAAAACAACTTGACCTCCAGAACCGTTGAGTTGGTACGCTGTTAACAGTGCTTATTGGATGCCTGCCAAGGAGAGGACACCTCCATGCCATGCTTTCTTGTTCACTCATTTGAAGAGGTAATTCATAACTACATCAAAACCCCATTTACACACATTTTTTTAGCCTTGAAGCAAGTTATGAATCCACATTTGAAGTGTGCTAAGACAAAGCCCGGGGGGGTACTCCCTTACAGGAGCCTAATGGGGATGTGCCGCTGTAGTGACTATAATGGGGTCGCATTTTCAATACAGTTACTAGAATGGGGTGGCAAATTTTCGAATTTTTGGGATAAGAATGTTTTCCTTTTCAATTATTTATGACAGTACGTTTGTAAATATTTACGGTTAGCAAACGTACCACAATGTTTGTATTGTAGGTGAAAGTAAAGTGTTCTTTATTAACTTTAAAAAATTGTGTCAATTCATTTTTGGATGACCCAGCTTTTAAAAGGATTGACAAGGTAGATGCATAAATAGAAAGTGACTAAGTTGGGATCGCAAAATTACATTTTCCAAACGTGACTAAGATGGGGTCTGTAATTGGCCATAAAATAGACTAAAATAGGGTGGGGGCTCTGAGAGGCCAGCGGCACATACCCAGCAAACATTAACCCAAGTACCCTCCCCGGGAGACAAAGCTTTAGGTGATAAAAATTCCAAACAATAATGTTGTGGATGCTCAGGCCTGGAGTGCTGAACTCACTGAGTTAGAACACCGCCGACCAGTTAGCTCAGTTGGTAGAGCACTGGACTACCGTGCGGGAGGTCGCGGGTTCAAAAGCCCGGCCGGAGCAACACTCATGGTCTTAAAATAATTGAGTAGAAAGTGCTGCCTTTGTGATGGCATCTGCAAATGGTCAGTCTTCTCGGATAAGGACGATAAACCGTAGGCCCCGTCTCACAACTCTATTTGTAATGTGGGACGTAAAAGAATCCATGGCACTGTTCGAAAAGAGTAGGGCGTGTTCCCGGTGTCATGGTTTATTGGTCTGATTGTAATGCGCATATGATTATTAATATAGAGTATGCGCAATATAAATGGGGTATATTATTATTATTATTATAGAAAGCATGACAGAAGACCAGGTCAAGAGTTTAATTAAATTAACGGTAAGATTTCCACACAGGTCCCTACTTCATTATGCATGCTGTAGCTGTACAAGAAATGTTTGCACGCGCACTTTCCAAGACAATTCAACTAAAGCATGCATAATGAAGCAGGGACCTGTGCGAAAATCATTCCAGATTAACTCCAGCCTGCCCAAGACCTGTATTTGAGAACCTCTTCCAGTATCAACACTGGAAGATTGCATGGACGTCTTGTTACCTGTTTTAACTGAGATGATCAACATGTCACTTGGAAACTGCTAATGTGCCGGTGCAACTTAAGGAAGCTATGATAAGGCCTAAGCTAAAGAAAGAGTCCCTTGTATTCCAATTTTAGACCCATCTCTAACTTAAAATTTATGTCCAAGATGATAGAGATCACAGATGACGTCAAAATATGGTAAAACAAAGAAGTGTCCACGAGCCACAGATGATGTACAGACCCACAGCAACATGGAATCTATTTGTTTTATATACTGTACACATACCTGCCTCGTACCGCTTCACTGTTCGAATTTGCGCTGGTTTAGGCCCAATCGCTACTTTTCGTCTCTGCTTCCTCTTTTTCCTTTATCTTACTTGTAAGCTTATACGGTTTCTTCGGAAAGTTTTTGAACGTCTTTTCTTGCTCAAAGCAGAATAATGGGAACAGCGAGTCTCTCGTAGCGACGACACACGATGGCAACTGTTGTGAAGATTGCTTGTAGTTTAGAGATTCTCAAGTTGTCATGAGCTCTTTTTGTCTCCGTTTCTCCATTTTTCTTCTTTGTAAATAGCTCCCGCTGGCCTTTTTTTCGAGGCATTAATCTGACAAACCCGCGCGCCACGTTGAAGAACATGTCTCTAAAGAAAACGAATTTCCATGTACCTGTACTCTAATAGATCATGCGCAACGACCAATCACAGCCCGTAGCATCACATCATAATTACCGTCCTCCATACCAAGATTAATCAAATCACTCGTGACTGTTTCCACTCTATACTGCCCGAGAGCAGCACATAACTGGTATATGTATTTTACCATACTTAGCTTTGCTGGCAAGCACGGGAAAATGCCGTCCCAATAGTGGTAGTCACCCTCAAGCCCCAGAAGCAAAACGATTCCAGCAGGAAGGAGATTCTGAGGTGAGCACAAACAAAGGAACCACATCTAAGTAGAAATCTCAAATACTGTTCCCATTAGAAAGTACATTCAATTTTATAGAGTAAAGTAGAGGCTGTTTCTTTTTGGAAAACAGCAGTGGCGGATCCAAACCTCCAGAAAAAGGGGGCAGGGTGGTCATTCAGACCCTGAGAAAAGTGAAGGGGGGGGGGGCAGCCACCCGGGTGCCCTCCCATGGATCCACCATTGCACAGTAGTAGTGCACTACATGCAAATGTACTTGAGCTATATCTTAAATAAAAGTTGATTATGTATACTCTCTCCTGGCTCTAGTAGTTTCTTTTTAAGGAAGGGACAAAATGCTCACTATCATCTTCGACCATTAATTCATATCTTCACTTGACAGGGTTCTCCGATACCTAATGGGACAAACGACAGGCTGTTTTTATTGGATGGCAGAGACATCCTCCATCGATGGCCGGAGAGGTAAACGATTTGTATTTGCATTATTATATACAATTGTCGGTGCAGACAGAATGAAAAAAAATCATGAAATAATTTTCCTACTCTTTAACCGCCTTAACTTTGTTCCAAAAAATGACCATTGATTAAAGGTTATAGTGAACTGCAAGACAGAGGAATCCATACTTCTTCATGTATATTCTGCTAAAACAGTATAGTGAAACTAAGCAATAGAAAAGATCCAGTAACTTTCAGATTTGGGCCTTATAGTTTGCACCATGTTTGGGGTGCGGTACATCGCCGACACACTGATGATATTGTCGCCATCATCAACTTCAGCCACACCCATATTGATTAAGAAGTTCCAAGGTAGGTGAAATAATTAGCACCAAGACAATTAACTCTCGTATGGAATGTATATTCTTTCATTTTTTGTTTTCGCGTTCGTCAAAACGCATCCTAATCAGGTGTGCATGTGGCACTAAGGGAGAAATGTTTAAGCTATCAGGGACTGCAAATTAGCCGCCTCTATTAAGTCTATCAGGGGCACCTCGGCCGGGAAGCTGGACTCATTTCGACTCTATTTTGGTTCCGTGATCTTTGCGTAAAGTTTCCATTCGAAAATAAAATAGAGGCAATGTATGAAAGGTCGCACATAAGTTTAAACTAGAAACTCGCCCAACTTCACGTTTAATCTCAACACTTTATATATTGCCTCAATTTTTTTCACAATAACATGATAATAGCGTTACCATGCGTAGCCAAAAACGCGTTGGTGGAAATCAAACTTAAGTGAGGAATGCTTATCCTCTAGTTTAATACTAATCAGTAACCGTAACCCAGTACTAAGTAAAAGTTCTGATTATTTGTGTTCTTGATAACCAGCCTCCAGGAAATTCAAATTGAACAAACATTTCTGCTACTATAACACAACCAAACCCTTTTTAATAAGATGAAAACCTATTTTTATTTTGTTATCTGCTTGTGTTATAACAGATGGCAACCTAACGGAAATTGACATCCAGGACAGGTTGTCTGAGGTCCTGGAAAAGACTTGTGATGCCCTCAAAGTGCTGTCGTTGCAAAGGTACATGTAGAATCGACCATTATCTTCCAGTTTATGAGCGATGATCGATGCCTCAATGTTATAACTTTTTTTTAATAGTCTTAAACATTTTGCTATTTGAAGTAATCTGTGTAATTGTAAGTAGGTATTTGCGCTTCTATTCCTATTTTTTAAGTATGTATCCAGCTGTAGATAATTTCGTAGCTTATAGTTTCATTGGTTATAAGTAGGTGAAGAGTAGGCAAAGAGCCACTCGGTGGAAGTACTACTAATAAAGTCATTATAGTTATTATTATTGTTGTTGTTTTTGCTGTTATTATTATTATTGTTGTTATTTTTATTATAATAATTATTATTATTAACGTGTGGAATGCTCTCCCACAAAGCCTTAATAGTGTAAATGTATATACATGCAGATTGTATATAAGGAAATTTTTGTAGGCCTGCATTTAATGTGATGCTTGTGCAATGGGGCTCAATCGACAGATGTACAACTGTTAAGGGTAATCTAATAGCGTTGACTTCAATATCGCAGAGAACAACTTGACAAGTTCCGGGCGGAGAGGGAAGATCAGGATAACAACTTTCGTCGAACGCAATTGGAGGATGAACCAAATGAAGGAAGGGATCCAAGAAAGGCTGAATAATTGGTAAACATTACTTGCATCATCAGAGTATAAGCCTATTCTCTATGCCTGTTTGTCGTATGTGGGTAGATCCAAATGACATATTAATGGTTTAAGCGAAAGCAACAGTGACTTCCCAGTATTCGTACCGCCCTCATGTACTGCATTGAATACAACGTCTTCATAAACATTTAAACTTATCTGCAACGACTTTGCAGGATAATGAAAGGAAGGCAAGGAAAGCCCGCTTGTCCGACGAGCCGGAGGATGGTTTGACAATCTGAATTCGTGCATTGACAGGGACTTTGTCGCGAAAATTTAAAAGAGGCGCTTATTTTCAGGTAAGGAACAGCACTACCTAAAAAAAAGAGTTAGCCGTTTCAAATAATATCTAAGTTATCTGTGTAATTTTTTAATTACCTGGTACAAACTGACATGTAAAGTTCAGCAAAGTTGTTACGGTTTACTTTAGTAATTAGCCTCATGACATTTGTTTTGACTTGATCCGCACTCCCTTAAAAAAGGAAACTGTAACCATAGCTCTAAATGTTTACGAAACCCATTAATAACTCAGTGCAATGCAACAAACCTCAAAACATGTGTTGTGTACAAACAAGTACGTTTAAGGGAAATGAGAAGTAGAACCATAAACTACTGAAATATTCACCAGATTGTTATGTTATTATTCTCAATGCGACAGGACGTTTACGACTGGGCAGGAACAAGGGAAATTTTGCCCCACCATTTTACGATCCACCGAGGGGGAAAGAGTAGGTAGAAAGTATAAAACGAAATGATACCCGATTCACACCAAATAAACAAGTTTACTTAAACCAGGGTAATCAAAATAAAAATTGAAGGCTGAAAGACTGAATTTTTCGTAGGGTTCATGTAAATCCTAATGTGTGTCTTCATTGTCTTTGGATTTGGAGTGTACATTATGCCTTATAGTAACTTGCATGAAGAAAACAACTTAAAACCATTTTTAACTGAACACCCTTAAAACGTGTTTAAACTTTGCTGTGAATGCTGTATTAGCCATTGCCTCATGCTGTGGGTAGTATAAATGGACTTCTGTCTTACTTGTTAGCACCCCTTACGCTCGTAGTGGCGAAATGTTGTTAGTATTAATTAACCTTTTGCTATTACTCGTACAGGAGGAGAAAGGAATGGAAACGTTATTCCACTCTGAGGTTAGGAAATCAACGTAATTCGCACTCATTTATTCCATCTTGATAGTTAAAATACTTTTTTCAACTCGGGAAAGAACTTTCTGATTGACCCAGGGTAATATAACCGGAACCACGCTTTACGGAAAATACCCTCGATAGAGAGAGTTCCTAATCGAGCCAGGACACTTGGGACCAGGTTCTTAGGAACTCGCCCTTGGTAGATAGAGTTCCTAATCGAGCCAGGACACTTGGGACCAGGCTCTTCGTGAACCAGGACACTTGGGACCAGGTTCTTAGGAACTCGCCCTCGGTAGATAGAGTTCCTAATCGAGCCAGGACACTAGGGACCAGGTTCTTGGGAACTCGCCCTCGGTTTGAGATCATATTCTTAGAATTCTTCCAAAGCTTTCATGCATATGAACATTAGGAGTAGCAAGAGAAGACATATACACATGAAATCACTTAAATCGGTTCTTATAATATAAACATTACATTTTTTATTTCTTGAAAAACTTAGTTAGGTAAACTGAAAGGGGGGTATTCTACCGATAAATGTCAAACAGCCATCCTACATTTAAAGGGCCCCGGGTAACTGTTTGATATTTATGGGTAGAATACTTCCCTTGGGTTTCCTTTTAACAGGTTTCCTTCAAAGGGAATTACAGTTGTGAAAAGGCATTGTCAACAACCCTGGAAAGTAGGAGCTTTTCATGTATTTTAAGTTGAAAAAATTCTCAACTCGTTAAGTTTTGATATCCAAAAAGCCTGCGATTTTCCCTCTGTAACGCCATCATGTAGTCAATGCAAGTCTTAAATATATCTCTAACAAGTCTTTGTTCTATAGATTATTTGTTTGGTTATTTTTGGTGCCTCGTCGGCCATTGTTTAAAGCTAAATACTGTTAAAAAGGGGGTCTTTATGTGTTTGGGAAAGAGATTGTACGATTCCTTTGGGCTGATCGAAGGTTAGTAAAACAGGTTTTATTATCATTGCAGATGCCGAAATGGCTGAAGATGGAGATGAGAAAGAAGAAAGGAAAAAAGGAAAAGAAAGAACAATAGGACAACAGCACAAAGGCAGAAGAAAAAGAAAGAGAAGGAAAGAAACAACTGAAATTTAAAACTGAATTTAATCATTACTGGGCCTTCCAATAACACGCGAACTCTGAGGTTAAAGGGGCTATTTCACGCAATTGTAGCATTTATTATGAAATCCCGAATATGCCTTGCCCTCAACTGAATTCCAAAAATAATAGCTTCTTGATGCCAACTAAACAAAAAATACCAGAAACCTTATTATAAGTTATTCATTTTGATACAATTCATTAGATATCCACTAGACAGTTTATCAGGAACCTTTTGTGCATAAGTAAAACGGCTATGTAACAGCGTTTGCGAAGAACTGACCCAGAACAACAAAATAGCTGTGACATACATGTAGCCCCTTTAAGAACCAAATCTGTAATTTCTTTTCATGTTGCCATTAATCGCAACTCAGGGAGATGAGTTTTTTTTTTCACCCTTTCCTCTGAAATGTAGCGGATGTTCCCAAGAGATCCGCAGCATGACTGATGGCGTATTTTGAATGATACATCTCTTTTTCCACAGTTGGCATGTTATTTTAAGAGTAGTGAAATCGATATATTTTCTTTAGGATAACAAAGATAGATTGTGTTTTAGTTTGTAGATATAATGGTTAGTGTGCTTTCCATAATAATTACTGAATATTGTCTTAAGAAAGATTGGCCTACAATCTGCGACACAATAGCCCACCACATTGCCAATGAGATCACAACATTTCTCAATAATTTTAGACTCGATTCTTACTTTGATCCACTCTCCTCTGATAAATGAGTCTGAATGAGGTAAAGGGTATAAAGGTATTGTATTTCGAGGTGCGGTAGATTTTCAAGCACTGCCTAAAAATTGGCTCACCGAAATTTGTCGCAGATTGTAGTGTATTGTGAATTATCTCTTTTATTCCCATATGTTTTGAGTAAACAATACATATACCGTCAAACGTAATTGGTGGAGCAAAGCATTGTAAATAGGTGGTATCGTTTTTGGCTGCGCATAATGTTGTTTTCAGGGGCGCTATCTATCTGTACAGAAACACAGATGACAATTTTGTGTGAAAAGGAACAGCAAAAATTTAATTTCACAGCCAAATGAAACAGGGAAAGTGTGTAAGAGCCTGAATTCTACAATTAACAACGAGAAATTCATTTTATCGTTTGGCATGCTGATGGTGGCGTCAGTGGGTCCATTTATTATTATTATAGTGGAAGGGGCTGTTCCTGTTTACTTTCCACCGTTTAAGTGGAAAGCGCCCACTGACAGCTGACAGCTTCGACCTTTTAGAAGTTTGTGTTATTTTCATAGTCAATACACGATTGGTAATTTTTGTATTTAGTCGGACCATTAAGACCGTGTTTTTCATCAATTATAGATTATGTTGTATATTCTAGATAGAATATTAGAATGATAGAAGCACTTTATCATACCTTATGGGCAACCGATTTGTTGGTTAATGTTGAGAAAAAAAAATTCTGAGGATGAAGCAGATAGTGGTAGTAGATATTAAACAGATTTTTAAGTGCACTTAAGGTACAACTCAAGAATTATTACATTAATCCTCGTTTTATTTTTCACTTTAGTAATATTTGGCCAATCAACTTGTTAGTTACTGAAAAGAGGATTTGAAATAAATCATTACACAACAAATGAATGAAGAATTCACTGCCTCTTGCCTACATTGACATCAACAAATACAATAACAACAAATATGTTAAAAGTTATCGATTATATTTCATCTTTTTATGTTGTGTTAAATGTTCAATAATTATCTTTGAACTTAATATTTTTTTAAAAAAATCATGGTAGCCTACTCCTTTGGGGAAGCTTATTCCTCTTCTATAGGTTTCTATAACACTTAAAAATAATTACATTAAAAGAATTAAGATAAACAAATAGATGAAATAAAATAAAAAAGATCGATAATTAAGTTAGAAATTGTACATTATTTTTTTTAATTAGAGCTTCTTGTCTAATATGTAATGTTTCAAAAACAAAAGCAGAAGTCAGTCTACATAGAAAGGGATCAACATGATTAAAGAGGAATATAATTGTAGAGTTAAAACCAAAACTATTAAAGTAGGGATACTTAATAATGATAATTGTATTAATTAACATTAGTCGATGGTCCTAAATGTGAGTTTTTTCAAAGTTAACAATATTCAAAGGCGGAGTTTCAGGCCAACGTAAGACTGCGAGTAGAATAATTTTCTTGATAATTACATTACACTTTACCATTTACAGTGAAATAAAAAGGAAAATTACTTAATTGATTAACTAACCTCCCTTCACGAACGAGTCTCATTTCACGAACGAGTCTGGTGGAACGAGTCTGGTTTCACGAACGAGTCACGTCCGTTACCTTAACGATAAGTCTTCCAAACGAGTCTCGGTTTTTGACGAGTCTCATATTCAGAACGAGTCTTTCCAAACGAGTCTCGTTTTTTTAAGGACTTGTTTTTTGAGTACCCATTTTATCGAGACGATTTTGATTGAGGTTACATAAATTGGTTTCCCACAAGCGATGAGTGATCCAGAATGTTAACGTGTCTCGTTTCTGAAACGAGTCATCGAGACAGGTGGCAAAGATTCTCAATTTCACGTTTTCGGTTGGACTGGCGAATACGTAATCGAGAGGTCTTCAAATCGAGATGATTTTTATCGAGTAATTTACGATACGTTGCCCAGAAACGATGAATGATCCATAATTTCTGGGGTCGTCTGGGGTAAATGCTTTATTTATAAATGGGTAAGCCGAAAATCAAATGGTTCGCGCCATTCCGCTTGGGAATCGTCAGATTATAAACCATTGTGAGGTGATTCAAATTTTCAGAGAACTCTTTTACATTTCAGCAGGTCGTTCTTTTTTATGTGAAAGTTAATAGTCATGATTATATTTGCAAGATTTTTAACAGTTTTTGTTTTTTTGTAAAAGATAGGCACCCCTAGGTAGAAAAGGTTAAAGATGGAAAATAAGATTGAAAGACACCAGCAAATAATTACGACAACAACATTTTTGATAAGAGAAAAATTCTATTTGCATTTCAACTGAGGATAACATTACAATGAAGCCTCTCATAGAAATCAACTTAGCCAGCAGCCATACAAAAGAGGATAAAAATTATGGACAATTGATAATACTAACAAAAAAATCATTTGTTGAAGCTTTTATCTTAACTATTGTAGTAGTATGTTACAGGGATTTTAAGCCGAATTTTTCGGGTTTTTTTTGATTTTTCGGTTTTTTGATTTTCAGTTCTTATTAAATTTTTTCTTAAAGTTTCCGGTAAGTTTTTACAACAATTTTATCAATAGTTTATGTATGGATTATGAAAAAAAATGAATTATAGTTTAAAGATTTGAAAAAATTATTAAATATGGAACAACTAAAAGACTTTGAATTAAAACAAATTGTAAAAGAATTGAGAATACCTCGTTGGTCTCGTTTACGTAAAGCGGAAAAAATTGCAGTATTGAGAGAAATGGGAATTAATACAGTTGAAGATTTGGAAAATTACAGACAAAGACTTAGAAAATCGTTATTTAGTTCATTCAAAGATTTATTGGGAAATGCTAGCAATTCCGTTAGGGGCGGTATTAAAAAATTTTCAGATTTGATTATAACTTACATACCAGAACCCATAAAAAATATTATAAATCGCACATTTAATGAAGAAGAAGAAGATGAAGAAGAAGATGAAGAAGGAGAGGAAGAAGAAGATTATTTAACTGCAGAAGAAGGAGAGGAAGATTATGAGGAAAAAGGCGATAAAACAAAAAAACATAAAAGAAAAAGAACAATATCACTTAGAATATTACCAATAATACAGACTGAAAATGAAGAAATCATTCAAAATATCACCGAAAGAGATGAAAATATTTTTCAAATTAGGAGAGATCTAGATAATGATTTATCAGAAATTATTTATAATGAATTGGAACCACAAATAGAAATGCGTTCAAGAATTATTGTCAGTTTTGCTGCTTTAATTTATAGAGGGAATGGAGAAATAGCTTATCACTTTCATACATTTAGGGGTGAGGGCTCTTTTTCTATACTTTCGGAAATAAAAGATTATATTAAGAGATGTGAGGGACAAAGATTGAGTTTGGAGGGTATTGCTTGGAGCAGGGCATACTTACCGCCATCTAAAATCATTGATAAAAAAGGTGTTAATGAAGGTAGAGTTGAATTTACAGAGGTAAAAGTAAAAATTATTCACAGTAATGAACCTCTAATTGGGTGTGGAAAATTACCAGAAAATCTTCGTAATAAAAAATGTCTTTACGCTGTCGATGGTAAGGATGATAATATGTGCTTTTGGAGGTGTTTGGCTATTAAATTTAACATTATTGCTGAAAAAGAAAGACCTGAAAAGGACATTGAAAAACAAGCACTGAAATTTGCTAAAGGTTTTTATAATAACCAAAAATTGAAAGCTTCAGAAATTAGGGCAACAAAAATTGTTGATTTTGAGAAAATTGGAAAAATTTTTTCTATTAACATTAGAGTTTATGAGCAAAAAGAAAAAGAAAACAATGAAATTTGGAAACTTGTTTTTGGTAAAGGCCAGTTCAAAGAAAATTTTCCTTGTTTAAATTTAGGTCTTTATCAGGGGCATTGTTTTTTCATAAAAGATTTAGAGATGCTAACCAAAAAATGGGAATGTTCAGGATGCAAACAAATATTTAACCGTCATGACTATCTTGGTGATCACGTAAAAAATAACAGTTGTAAAGGAGGAAAAACACAAGTAATATGTACTGGTAAAAAAATAAAACACATCCCCAATAACTCTGAAAAAGTTTTTTATGGTGGTAATACCCAATATAGTTATTTAGGGTGTATATGGATTGAACAACAGGTTTTTAAGGTATTCCTGGAGGCTAGATTGACCCTTCCAGATTGCTGTTATTTTTAAACATCTGGTAGATAAAGGTTTGAAAAACATGTATGCAAAATTTTAGATCAGTAGAAACAAAACTGTCTGATTTATTGGGCAGTAAAATCTCGTTTCTACGGCCATTTTCGCGGTAAAAAAAGGAAAACGATACTTGTAGCGTCATGCTGTGGATATCCCACAGGATCGTCTTGTTGACAGCTCGATCAAATAAAACCTTGTAATCTGTAATGTAAGACCCTCCTTCAACATGGCAGGCCACGAGGGAACACGTCCGCTTGAAGAAGCCTTCAAGAATAACGGGTAAATAGTCATTTTATTAATCATATTTGTCGCTTGTTGAAGGCATTCTTTATGGCTTAACTTTGTTTTTTTGTCCCCTAGTTTCACGGGAACTCCTCCAGGACTCAGGCGCCTCATTCGAGGATTTTCGCAGAAGGACGGAGAAACAGCTGAGAAAGCAAGGCGGCGCTTCTATCGCCGAATATATGGAATTTTGTGGGTAAGAACCTCAGAGATTTCTTTCTCTTGCCTCTTGTTGTGTGATTTTAGTTTTTTACTTACCTGTTCTGCATTTTTTTCCGCGTACATATTGGTCATCTCCCGGCTTTGCGAATTATCGGACGTGGTAGATTGTCCATTGTTACTTTGCGAACCAATATGCAATTTATAAACAAACTATATTTCTGCAACAGTGCAGTATCCTATCTTCGTCTTATTGATGAAGTTCTAATGCTTATAACATCATCATTGCAATCGTCTCTGTTTGCCTTTTTAGTTTGGAAACAAAATCGGCACAGGGATGTTTCAAGGCAAGGTAAATCCAACATATGTGTATCCTGAGGCATTGAAAGTAGCCATAAGGGACCTGCTGGATGAAAATCTTCGAGAATACCCTGATCCTGAAACATCAGCGGTAAGATTTTGATTTTAACTCCATACTCTAGACGAAGGTAGAAATTCAAATGATATGTAATTACTCTTGCCTATGTCAAACTGTTGTGGCTAGGGGGTTTGGGGGAGGGGGTTCAGAACAACACTACTATCAGTGAGATGGGCTTGCTTTGTGAATTTGCTTTCTGCCATGGCTCTCACAGGTAATCAAAGTAAATATTTGTTCTCACTGATTTTATTTAAAATTCATTCTTCTGTAGGTTTACAAGGTCACCTTCAAGGACTTATACCATGCTAAATGGCCAGGAGATTGAGTCATTTGTAATTTTTTGATCTGCCCTCAAGTGTATTGCTTTTTTGTTACGGTTTCCGATGTGGAATTATTATTCACTCTAGTTAAATTTGTAATCTTTCTTTTGTTTTGTATTTTCCTTTTTTGTGACTGACAAATGACAAGAAACGTGTCTATTTTGCTTCTATGACAATACAGAATTTTTTGATAAAATTTTATAGAGCCCAATCTATACAAACTACCCATGCAAACTGAATCCAATGTAAGGATTTGGAGCAACACAAACAATTGTTTGCTACCTTTTCTTTTCAAAAATACAAGTGTACATTACTTTTGTTATGGAATGTTTTTGTCAAACTTACATGGAGTTTGCTAAATTTTTTGGGTTATGGGGGCAGTCTTTGTGATTTCTCCTCACATGGGTGCTACTGTGGCACCATTTGCACTTTTTGCCCCCGACAGTTACGATGGCCGATTCTGGTGCAGCAACTGCAGCACCTTCAGGAATCGTTGGCATGCCACCCAATCCATCACGAACAGCATTTTCTGCTAGACAAATAGCCTCCGCTTCCATTCGGTCTTCATCCTCATCCTCTCCGTAGGTGTGTCTTATCTGACAGTTTTTCACATACTTCTTCCTGTAAAAATAGATTGCTCACTATAAATCGCCACACAAAGCTAATAACAACACAGGCCAAAAATATAATGGCATTCAAAACAGCATGATATACGTTTACAAAGACAAACAGCTGGGGAATCAGAAAGAAACCCTGTGATGATACTTCAATGTAGTGTATAAAAAACACACCATTTTTCACTTGCAAATGGATATTTAAATTGTGAATATTTACCTTAATTCTTGTTCCTCTGATCGACTAATTTTTCTCTGTACCCTTTTCCTTTTTCCCGCCTCTGTCTTGTAACGTTAAAGCCGTTTCATGCGGTCTTCATTATCCTTTTGGCACTGAGAGAAAAGTAATACAGTGAATGATTCTATATGAAGTGCAGTTGTTCTCATAACCACAAGTTTTTTGGGTGTCTGCTGCATTTGTAATACATTCATGCATTCACGCCATAAATTGTCTCAGTTTCTGTGGCATAAAGTTACTGAAAGTAAATCCCCCCCTGGATAGGATACTTGTCCATTACAGAGTTACCCCCACGCATTATCTTTGCTGGTCCCCATCTCCTCTGTGCTTGTGGAGAAGGGTGCTATGAGAGTGAGGTGTTTTGCCAGAGATCTCAACTAGTGCACTGTGATATCTATATTTACTATTATGCTTATTGCAGCAGACACAAATATCCATTGGGTACCTATAAATCTGTAACACCTAGAAACCCCTTGGAAAAAAGGCATGCAATAATAATGTTTTGGACTCTTGAATTTGCTATTTACCATTTAGTAATTTTATTCTGGTATTCTTGGTCATCCGTGGTTGTGAGATTGAACTAAAGGAACTGACAGTTGGTAGTTTCTATGAATAATAAAACTGTTAAAGAAAAAAGAAAAAACATACCATATTCTGGATTCCACTGAGAATTGGTAGTCCCAATCTTGAATATAAGTCCACAATCCAGTGGTACTGGGGACCCTTCTCTTTAAAGCACCAGGTCATATTGGCCTGAATGAGGCCCAAATTTGTAGAGGCCTGGTAGTGCTTCTGATGCAAATTTGTATCCTTGGCCCTGAATTTTGTTAAGACACTAAAGGTGGCCTCTGGGAGGTTTGAATGTCCCTTACCCATATCTTGGTGTATCACCTCCTCTGCTTTTTTGGCCCTGTCAGCACACTCTATCTCATTCGCCAGTCCATGAAGTTCACATTTCAGGGGGTGAGTAGAGTGATATGGCTGACCTTGGCACTTCATGTCCGGGTAAAACCCATTTTCATCTGCCACACACTCTTTACATTTACACTTCACCAGTGGATGAAAAGAACATGATCCCCCCTCCCACTCATGAATGTCCCTGCCGTGGTATTTGCCAAGAGTCAGCATGGTATCTCTGTACTTTTGGGAGCTGTTGCCAGCCTGAACCAAAGCACAGTAGTGATTACGCTTGGCATTTTGAATGAATCCTGGACCAATGCAACCACAAGCAGGTTTGTTCTTTGTAGCAACAAATGTATGCTTTTTACCAGCACAACAGCATTTCACTGATTCAACTGCAGGAAATTCTGATTTGTGCAGGGCAATATATGCTGGGGAAAATGATGACATAGCTTTAATGTCCTCCAACTTTTTTCCATGAGCCCTTCCCACGTGCCCCCCACACAACATAATCTTTGACTCCTGCTCATTTGAAAATGAATACCTGAACCCTTTAGCAGATGAAGAGTCGGCATCCTGCCAATTTACTTCAACTTTCAGGTCTTCTTCTTTTGCCTTAGCCCAAAGCACTTGGCTCAAATGACCCTCAGCTGACTTAGCAGTGCCTTCCCATAATTCTTCATCACAAATTCTGTCTGCACCTCGCATAGACAGATGCCCATAATAAAGAAGAGCACCTGTAATGTAATTTTTTATGACAAAGGTACAATTTTGACTGAAGTGACCCCGTATTAGCCAGCACCCATCACAGCATGTTACAGCTCTGGGCCAGCTACCTATTTGCTCAGGTGAGAGTTGTTTCATATGATGCTTTGCATCATCACACATCTCATCCAGAATTTCTTTGATGTGTGGTAGGGCAAGGTCTATAACCTCCAAAAATGGTTTTTCTGATGTTACTCCCAGACCCAGACCCCTTCCCAATGTTTTCCTATAGGAGGCATAACCATGGCCACTAATAAAAAAGGCTAAGGAAAGGGCCAAGGACACAATCTGTCTCCTTGAATCCAATGCAAGCTGACTGCTCTTGTAGTCGATTGTTGTCAACCAGCATCCACAGCAGCTGAAGTTGAAGGTCATTGCCCCACCAAAGCCTTTCTTTCCATGTGCAGTGAGGACAAGCTTTCCTAAAATGCAATAAAAGGAAAATAGGAAGCGTGCAAGAAATTTCCCTGGTGAAGTGATCAATATTTGTGCAAACAAATTGCAATAATTCACCACTGGTAAGTTAGGTCCATTTTATTATCATTTCAGAGAAAATGGCAAAAAAAAAATTGCATACAAACAAATATTCTGTTCATTGGTGACATGCAGACCACAAGAAAGAGATTTTAGAGGAATAGAGTGCCACTAGCTCTGTTCTTTCTTTGAAATGTGCCAATCTAAACATACATGCATTTTCTGATCAAAACACTCTCCACAGTACATGAAATATGACTATTAGCAAATCTGACAACAGAAGGCGTCACAGTTGAACAAGACTAAGGCACTAAATTTTCGTACAGACAGTAAACTAAAGGTTACCTTTACATTTCCCTTGATTGGATGGACAATTGAAAAATTCATTGAAGTCTTGGATCAACTTCACAATGGACGACGTTGTCCCTACGAATAATCCTTCTGGAATACTAATGCTGCAAGAAACACAAAATACCAGTTGTAATTTACAAAGGCTCATACTAGCTGATAGGACTCGTAGAACATGCCAGAAACTGTGTGTAGAACTCAAATGTAAATGCCTGAGATATATCTTACAGAAAGTTTATTCATCATTTTAGAGAGAGATGCCGATAACAATGAAAGTAAGGCTAAATTATTCACATCAACTTGTGAAATATTGTAAAGTCTCACTTTTGTTAGAGTGAATCGTCTCTTCTGACACGGTCGAGTATTTACACAGCGAACCAAAACTGAAAGTTGAAGAACACAGGCAAAAAGAATATCATATAAAATATCTAATATCAAAAGAAAGCTGTATGACCCAATCAATTTTTGTATTCATAGCCTCTAGATGAAAATTACCTCAGAAAAGCAGAAAATAAGCTTATATGTCAATATATATATGACACGAAAGAATCACAAAATAATTCCTACTCACCCTGATTTGCAAATATCCTCATGAGCTTTTTGCTTAGACGGAAGCTCATACTCTTCATCTGAATCTTTCACCGCCTGTGCAGAGTTTTGTTGTACAGGGACAGCTTTATCGACCGCTTTACCTTTGTAAGCTTCATCACCTTTCAGAAACTCATCCAAGGTGCCATCACTTTCTAGTTTCCGTTCCACGTCCTTGGCACTTTTGAATTTTCGGCCTTCAGGGTCGACGAAATCGGTATTTTTTTTTTTTCCTGATTGCCGAGAAAGAATTTGCCAACCAGCTTCTCCAAGTTTTGCAAAGTCCAAGCGGCTTCTAGAACCACTTCCCGAGCCTCGAGCAGAATGAAGAGCGTTCGACCACACTACCGGATCATCGTCCGCCATAAATAAATCTCTCTGTATATGATCTCTAATAAATAAATCTCTCTGTATAGTAAATAAATCTCTCTCTTTGAATAAATATATATATCTGTAGTCTCTCTTGAATCGTTTTCCGATGAATCTCAAAATATTGCGTGGCTATCAACACACGCTGACTCCCGCTGACTCCCGCTGACTCAAGCAGGCCGAGGTGTCGTTGCTAGGTGAAGGGATTATCACGCGACCTGATTGGTTTCCCGGGAAAAAAGGACTAACAAATATGGACTCTCTCGCCATGTATGGGGGCAAATTTAGTGTTTTACCGCTGAATACGAGGACTGTGGACTCTGTAAACGTGGCTGCCATCAAAATATGGCAAAGAAGATCGAACCTGGCGATTTTTGTAAAATTTATGGCTGATTTAGAGGCAAAACTGGCTAGCAAAGTATCATATGGTCACACTTAAAATATATTTACTTCAAGACGATTACTGGTAGAGATTTCAAACTTGGCTGGGCAAAACTACATAGAATAAGGAAATTTTTCACCGCAGTCCGCACTCGGGAATGCAAGAGTGATCAAAAGACAAAATCTCAAATTTCATGAAGGTATTTTTTTTTAATTTCTTCTGTAACAATACCTTAAATCAAAATTATAGTGCGGACTGCGGTGAAAAGTTGAGTTTTTATGCGTGTTAACTGTGTGCAAAACCTTGGGAGTAGATAATAAATTACTGTTTACATTTGATCAATTTTGTCCAATTTAGTGGATGCAATCACCCCCTTAAATTCCTTACATTCCAAACATTCCTTAGATTTTTATACAATTCAAAATATATTTTTGGGATCTATAAGAAATAGTGAATCTGAGGCATTAAAATGACTTCAGTCTCTTAAATATTGGCATAAAAAACAATGCTTGCAAATATATACAAAACTGAAAAAAATAGCCTCCAGGAATACCTTAAAATAGGTAAACACATTCATCATGCTCTATGTGGTCATGGTGGCGAAAGGTGTGTTAAAGATGGAAGTGAAAATGAGCTTTTTTTGGTAGACGGATACGAACCTGAGACAAATACTGTTTTTGAGTTTTATGGTTGTAAATGGCACGGGTGCTCATGTTCAGGTGGTGATGAAATTAAATATAATGAAACTATTGAAAGAGAAAAGATTATGAAAGATTTAGGGTATAATGTTGTATCGGTTTGGGAGTGTGATGAACTATTACAACCACTAAAATATAATATATATACCCAAGCTATGTATAAGAAATTAGAAAAGAAATTTATCCCGTACCCAGATTTTATTTGTTATGATTTTGAGGCAATATTACAAAAAGAATTTCAACAGATTACTGATGATTTATCTTTTAACCAAACACATATCCCAGTTAGCGTTGCAATACATGACACTCGTGAAAAAGAACCAACATGTATTATAAACTCAAATCCTGATGATCTTGTAAAAGAATTTGTTGAAAATTTAGAAAATAGAAGAAAAAAGATTGTTGAAAAGGTTAAAAAAGAATATCCATTACCTGACCAAGATTCTATCCCAAAGTCAGTTTTAGAAGAGTATGAAAGATGGTGTAATCAAGTTCCTGTTTTAGGGTTCAATAGCGGAAAGTATGATATCAATATGATAAAAAGATATTTTGTAAAAAACATGACTGATAAAAATAAAGAGATGTTTGTTGCAAGGAATGCAAATAAATATATGTTTTTATCAACCCCCAAATTTAAATTCTTGGATGTAATGTCTTACCTTGCACCTGGGCTTTCTTTTGATAAGTGGTGTAAAGCAAACAACTGCGAAGCCAAAAAACTTGTACTTCCATATGAATGGTTGGATAGTTACGATAAGCTTTCTCACTTTGGAACAGTAAAATATGAAGACTTTTACTCAAGTTTGAAAAAGAAAAATATTTCCGTAGAAGAATATGAAGATTTTAAGCGTGAATTTAAAAATAGGGGTTGTGTTACAATGATGGATTGGTTGAGAGAGTATAACCTAAACGACGTTATACCTTTCAGAGAAGCTTTAGAAAAAACACGGGCTATGTATTATCCTGATAAAATTGATATATTAAAAGATGCAGTATCCATCCCGGGTGTATCAATGATGTACGTTCTAAATAAATATCAAAAAATGAAAAAGAAGGGGGCTCCTGAATTATTTGCTCCGGGGAAATACTGTGTTCATAAATGTAATAAAATTTGTAATAAAATGTTTTGTAAAAAATGCCACCAGATAATGAAAGATTGTAAAACATGCGACAAAAACAAGATTTATAAACTATTGAAAACGGGTATGGTTGGGGGGCCTAGTATCATATTTATGAGATATGCAGAGGTGGAAAAAACAAAGATTCGCTCTCATAAAATTAAATTTTCAAAAAATTGTGTAAGAATTGTTGGTTATGATGCAAATGCCTTATATCTTTTTGCTGCGGGACAAGAAATGCCATGCGGAAAAGAAGAATGTATTGAGGTAAAAAATCCAGCAGATCCAGAAACTGTTAAAAAAATTTGTAAAGATATTCTTGATGGTAAACTTTTCGGTTTTTGTCAAGTTGATATCCATGTGCCCGAACCCTTAAAAGAAAAGTTTGAAGAGTTTTCACCGCTATTTGTTGTAGATAATGTTCCTGAAGATTTGGTACCTGAACACATGAAAGAATATCAAAAAGCTACAGGTAGAAAACACCTAAAAGATAATAAAAAATTACTAGGGGTTACAAATGCAAAAAAGATGTTGATATATACACCGATAATAAAATGGTTTCTTAAGCATGGTTTGGTGGTTACAGCTATTTATAATATTTTGAAGTATAAGCCTGGAAGACCTTTTGAATGGTTTCCCGAAGAAGTAGCTAACGCTAGAAGAGATGGAGATATTGAGGTTATGCTGGAAAAGTTAAGTAAAGCTTTTGATGAAAACAAAATTGATGAGGTTGTAAACATTACTAATGAATTAAATCAATTCCCTGATATATTTAAAATTATTGAAGAGAACAAAGACATTAAAGTATTGATTGAAAAACTAAAACCAAAGTATAAAGGTTGTAAAGAATTGGCTGATACTTACAAATTAAAAGGAAATTCATTCTATGGAAAAATGATAGAAGATAAAGAAAAACACAAAAACACAAAGTATACTCAGGATGAGAGTGAGGTTGAAAAAGACTTAAGATCCCCATTTTTTGAAGATCTTACAGAAATAAATGAAACATATGAAATAATAAAACGAAAGAAAAACATAACAATAGACAGGCCTTATCAATGTGGCATCGCGGTATATCAGCTAGCAAAACTTCGCATGTTGGAATTTTATTATGATTTTCTTGATAAATATGTAGATAGAAAGGATTTTGAGTTGATACAAATGGATACAGATTCCATGTATATGGCAATTTCGTCTGAAAAAATAGATAATATTATAAAACCTGAAATGAGAAAAGAATACTTTAATGGAGGAAAAGAAAAATTCCTATCAACATCTAAATACCACGACAAGACCCCCGGCCTGTTCAAGTTGGAGTTTGATGGTATTAGAATGATTGCACTTTCTTCAAAATGTTATTACGCAGAAGATGAAAATGGAAAAGTAAAGTATAGTTGTAAAGCAATAATTCATAGACAAAACGAAATGAACTGGGATAGGTACATGTCAGCTTTGAATGGATCAATTGATATGGCAAAAAATACTGGATTCAGAGTCAATGACAACCAAATTGTGACATATACACAAATTAAAAAGGGATTAAACGCATATTATGATAAAAGAATAGTTGATGAGGATGGAATTCACACATACCCCCTTTAATAACTCATTTCAAAACAAAATCAGGAGGTAACTCAGTATCATAGGGTATAACCTGCAATTCTTCCCTTACAAAACCACGTCTTGGTCCATCTTTTAAATCGGCGAAGCCGGGCCCGCCCTCCGGGCGGATAAAATATAAAACTGGTTGATTGGGAGAAACCCTACTTCCTGAAATATCATAAATCTTAATACTCCAAATAGGATCAGTAGCTCTTCTTCGTTCTCCACCTTCAAGCTCCCCAGGAGCAAGTAAGTATCTAACCTTAACCTCAATTGGTAGTCTAACTTCATCAAGACCAACAACTCTCTTATATTTTTTAGGTTCAATATCAACTTTTTTATGTTTTATAGTCTCATCAGGCTCTTTACCAGTTATTCTAGTTGGTGTATTATTCAAAGTTTTTAAAATATATGGTAATCGTTTCACCCATACTCTGGATCGGGTATCACTAATCATTTCTTGTGCATATTGATGACTAAATAATCGTTCACCTAATGTTCTATTTGCTCTTTCAACAAAGGCTTGAGCTCTATGGTTTCCAGCTTCACTTCTCTGGATTTTTACATTATGGTAATTCATAAGTTTTGTAACATCGCCCATAAATTCTCTTCCTGGATCAACAATTAATGTTTTAGGATATTTCATTCTTCTGGAATATATTTTTTCAAAAGCATTTGAAATTTCCCTACTTTCTTTTGATGTTAATGGTTCAGCATCTTTGTATCTTGAGGCTACATCAACCACAACCAATGCGTATTTATATGTTTTTCTTCCAACTCTATCATGAGGTAAAAATAATAAATCCGCTTGGTGAATCTGATTAGGTTTATCTACAGTCCAATGTGGTCTTGGAATATATTTTGGGGCTGGTAAATATATTTGCCATATTGCTTGTTTCTGAAGCCATTGTTTGGCCAAATTTTCACTTACTTTCGCCTTCTCAGCTAATTTAGTAATTGCAGAATATCCTTTCCAATACCCATCAGTTGAATAATATATCTTACTGAAATTTTTTGATAACCTTTGGGATATGTTTTCGTTACTCATTTAAAGATTAACCAAAGTATCTTATAAATAAATATGACAACCATATCTGAAAAAATTAACCCAAACAGGATTCCAAGAGATCCACTAGGTTTGAAAGAGGAATCAACATTGAATAGAATTACACTAAACCCATCATCAGCTAATCCAGGAGAAACACTATATATAAATATTCCTAAACTTTCTGAAAATTTAGTGATTGTGCCAGGAAGTGTATCTCTACTATTTAACTTGACTGTTGATGGTCATGAAGATAACACCCTCGTGAATAATGTAGGTAGTAATCTTGTATACAGACTCAAAGTTCTTTTTGGAGGCGAAACACTACAGGATACTCAAAGATACGATATATTTCAAACATATCATGACTTATTCTTAACAGATGAAGAACGTGAGGATAGATTAAAACAAGGTATTTCTTCTAGAAACATGAGGAAGCTCAGGACAAATGCAGGTGATAAAGTAGACACAGATGCAAATGAAGTGGCTCTTGCAGTAGTACATAACACCAAGTACCATATCCCGCTAAATCATCCTATACTCAAAGATCATGGGGTTTTCTATCCAAAGGCATTAGATCATCAACTAATCTTTGAGATTACACTAGCTCCAGTTAACGATATTGTTGTTTATTCTGACGCGACCAAGACTCCAACTTATAAAATCACAAACCTTGAGTTGGAATATTCTTGTATATCAAGCGAATACTTAGCTCGTGAGGCACAGGCAGCTTATCAGGTTGGTAAAGGATTCTTGTACGAGAATGTCACTCTACACAAAACTTTCACCATATCCAGACCTAATGACGGTGTTATAAATCAACATATTAATCTACCAAGAAGGTCAATTACAGGGATATTATGTTTGTTTATATTACCATACGCGGGAGGGGAAAAAAATTCTGAGAGGTTTTTAAATCCAGGTTTCACCTCAATTAATATTGATGTTAATGGTGTGCCAAACCGTTTTTACTCTAAGGGGATGGTACCTTCAGACTTCTGGGAGTCAATAAAGAAACGCTTCGTTCTTCCAGCAGGTTCCTCCCGATGGTCAGTAAAAGAAAAGGATTTTTATAATAACAAGTTTGCCCTGTGGATAGATTTGAGAACTCATCCAGATAATGGTATTCATGGAGGTGGTCTAGCCTTAAACAACGCACAAGATGGTATAAAAATAGAAATGAGAAGAAAAGTTGGCGGGTCTGGTGTTATTACTTGTTATATGTTTGTTGTAGCTGATGCATTAATGGAGGTTATGAATTCAGGTTTGCGCTCCATTATGTACTAAGTGAAGAGCGCACCCCGAACGAAGTGAGGAAACTTAAGATCAATCATGTATTAACTTAAAACCTTATGTTATGATACAAAAAAAATCATGGAAGAATTGCGAGATAAAATTCCTTTTAACTGTATTATAACAGGTCCAACAAATTGTGGAAAGACAAAGTACATTATAGATCAACTCCGAGGTTCATTCCGAAAATTGTTTGAATTTATTGTTTTAATATGCCCAACTTATTCTAAAAATAAAACCTATCATAATTTTGCTCGAGGAGATAAAAATTTCTATGTATTATCACCAGATGCTAGTAATATAGATGAGATTAATGAATTGTTAACTGATTGTCAAACTTTATTCTCTGGAACAAATACACTAATAATTTTAGATAATTGTGCTGTTTCGAATGATTTGAAGAAGCGATCAAACAAGTTTATAGATTTAGCATTTTCTGGAAGGCATCATGGATTATCAGTTTGGGTTCTCACTCAGCAATTAACATCGATAGCAAAACCATTCCGTGAAAATGTAGCTTGCGTTGTTTCATTTCATAATCCCTCGCAGAAAGGTATGAAGATGTTTTTTGAAGATTATGGGGGCGATTTAGACCCTGAAACTAGTAAAAAGTTTGTACAACTCCTGAAAACTGAAAAATAATCTAGACTTTGCTTATCTTTACGACATCCATTTAATTGCTATTTGGAGATCCCTGAGGCGATTTAAAAGAATCTTTGTATTATTAGAAAATTATAAGATGACAGGTGTAGAAGATTATATCGGCTCTGCTGATCTGAAGAATATAGAGGAAGAAAAGACTGTAGGTAAGACTGGGGTAAAAGATAATGATGATAATGAACTTGAAATCAAACAAGAATCACTAGCTATTCTAGCAGCTCTTGGAACCACAAAAGAATATTTAGGTGTTGATATGAGTCTAGGTGATATAAAAAAATTATCAGTGAAAGATGTTGATAAATATTATAATCGATACCAAGCAGTATTGGGTAAGAAAATTAATGGTGGGTTAGTAGATTCATCTCTTCAATTAGTTTCTAAAGTTATTTCTTACATGATTCCTGTGGATGATATAGAAGCTCTTTGTGATGATTTGAAGAATGATGATTTGGTTAATCGTGAACTAACAAACATTGTAGGGCTTTTAGCATTGAAAGCAGGAAGATTGGCAGCACTTGCTAGCGGGCTATTCCAGGTTGCTAAACACGTTAAATTCAACAAAGACCCGAAGGGCCCCGAAGGAATACAAGAAGTTTCAAGAACAATTACAGATAATTCTAACACAACTGAACAAGTCGCTGAGCACAACTAAGCGATTTAAAGATTTCTTAATGATATGTAAAAAATTATGTCTGAAGAAGTTGTTGATCGGGGCGAAGCCCCTACCCGCTATGCGGAGCAAATTACGGTGGATCCTGTTGTTAAAGATAAAGAACCTAAAAAGAGGGTGAAAGACCCTAAAAAGGTTGCAGCTGGTAAAAAATTGGCAGAATATAACAAAAAAGCGAAAGAAGCATTAGCTAGGGAGATGAAACGTGAAAAGGAACAAGCGGAGATTAAACAGGAAGAAGAAGAAAATACAGAGAGTGGACCAAAAGCATGGATTCCAGAATTATCTTTTACTACTGTATTATCCATTATTGGAATAGGGTTTACAGCATTTGACATGTTTATGAGATATCAGGCGGAGCCCTCCCCGCAAAGTGGATACCGACAAAAGGAGGATAATAAAAATAGAATAGTAGATTTATCTCAAGTTCCAACCAAAGTTCCTATGAATATCCCCAACCAACCACAACCTATAAAAATGGGAATGATATGAGTAAGCGATTTCAGCGTAGCTGGCCGGCAAAGCCGATTTAAAGGTTTCTTACTGATACAGTAAAAAAATTATGTCAACTGAAAACAAACTTGTGAAAACTGTTACTGATTCGGCAGTACTTATTGGGTTAGCAGCTGCTGTTGGTTATGTAGCTAAAAAGGTTATGAAAGAATCATTTATGAACGATCCATCCTCAAGTATTACAAATTATGCAAAATGGGTGGCTGTATTGTCGGGTAGTATGTATCTAAAAACATATTTAGAGGATCAAAAGATTTTACCAAATTAAAAAAATGGCAACAATAGCAATGATGTTAGGGGGAGCTGTATTAAATGCAACTGCCTTTGTTGGTGGATCATATCTTGCAAAATATCTATCTGGGGATAAAACAGATACAGAAAAAATACGACATGATAAAGCATTAGAAAAGTATCAAAAAGATTACTCTGAATATCAAGAAAAAAGACAGAAACTAATTGATTGGGAAATGAAGAAAAAAGATGAAAAATATCAGTCATCAAAAAATCTTTCAAAAACAGATGAAGCTTTAGAATTTTATGCTCAAATGCACGAACCAAAATTTTCAGATTATTATAGACCAAGTAACAATCAAAAAATAGGTGAAATGGTATATGTAGGTGGTGGTATGTTAGCTTTAGGTTATATGGCAAGTAGATTATTTTAGGTAATTGTATGTGATTAGTTTAAAGATTTCTTACTGATGAGTAAAAAAATCATGGCAGAAGGAGGAGAAACATTACCATTATTAGATTTAACAAAAGAAAAAGATGCTGATGAAGATAAAGAAGAAGAAGAAGAAGATTGGACACCTTTTCAAAGTTCATCAACATCAACCACCATCGGCCAGGGATATCTTGGTTATTCGGAATACATGGCTGAAAGAAAACGGTTTCAATGGGAAATAAAAGCTGAAGAGAAAAAACCGGAAGATATTAGAGAAAGAGATGAGGAATATGATAGAAGGGTAAAAGCCGCGGAAATACTTAAAAATTATTTTCCAGATTACAATAAAAAAGATAGTACATTTAATTCAATAATAGAAGATGATGGGAGTATATGGGGGCAATTAACCGGTAGAAAAGATAATAAACCTCATTTAATTATCAAAAGCAATGGTGGTTATGCAGATAATTTAGATTCACTTCCAAAAGGAATAAAAACATCGCTTGGTATAGATGCAATAACACAAATAAACAGAAATTTAGAATTTTCAGATAAATTGAAAGAATCTAATGAAAAATATAAGGAATTAGAAAAAAGATTAAGTAGTTTGGTTTCAGTTTTAGATTCAGATAAAGTTGAAATTGATATATATAAAGAAAGAGAAAAAGAACTACTTCAATTCATTGAGGGGCAACAGGTAAAAAAAGCTGAAAATAAAAGTCTTTTTGATGCAACTGTTAACCAGAATATAGAATTAAAAATACAAGCTGAAAAACTTTTGAGTGAAACAAAATTATACAAGGAAGAAATAGACAAATATAAAAAGGATAAATCAAATAAAAAAAATTTGGAACTTAGTAATGAACGATTACAATCTGAGATTGAAAAAACAAGAGAATTAATGAGAAGAAATATAATCTCAAATGAAGAACAAATTAGTGAAATAGATAAACGAAATGAAGAAATACTTAAAAATCTACCATTACGAGAACGTGTTAAGGCTATCTTCAAAAAGTATGGTTTTACAGTGTTCTCTGTTATTAGTGCTGTAGGGGTGGTTATTGGTGTTATAGTTTCTAATCTTTCTAAGGGGCTATCCACATTAGGTAAAGGTGTTGGTAATGGTTTGAAAGCTCTCGGTAAAAAACTAGGTGAAATATTACCGGGGATGGTTGGAGCAATTGTAAGCTTTTTATTCAAAACAGCTGGTGAGGTAATTAGCTTTTTAGGTAAGAATGCTTGGCTTTTGATAATGGCTGTGGTTCTATATTTTGTGGAAAGTGTAAAGAAGAGAAAGTAACAAATTTAAAGATATCATGTTGATCAGTAAAATACAATATGGATGACTACAATAGAATTTACGGCCCGGCCGGTCCCGAGCGAATTCGGTCAGAGCCCTCCCCTAAAAGCGGAAGCTCGATTTATCCACAAATTCCGGCTCAGCCGGGCCCTTACCTGGGGCGATTACCAAATAATGGTGATCCTAATAATTTCAGACTACAAAAGTCATGTGAAGTACTACATAATCTTCAAAAGGAAATTAAACATTACGAAGATGTTAGGAAAAAGTATAATAGAGCGAGAGGAATATTTACAAAAATAAGTGTTTGTAGTGGGATATTTTCAGTTATCCTATCTGCAAGTGGACTTGGGACTTCCCTTACTGGTTTTGGTGCTGTTGTTGGTATACCATTAGGAGCTGTGGGTGGTATTTGTGGTGTAATATCAGTTGTATTTGGTTCGTCTTCTAAACGACTTTCTCATAAAGTTAGTAAACATGAACAGACAGTTTCTTTAGCAAAAGCAAAAGTAAACACCATTAACGACTTGGTTTCAAAGGCTCTAAAAGATAACACTATATCTGACCAAGAATTTTCGTTAATTTTATCAGAGGTTGATAAATTTGAAAAACTAAAACTTGAAATCCGTCAAAAAACCAGGAAAGATACAGAAAAAAACTTAAATATGAATCAGATAAGAACAGAGGTTCGAGAGGAAATATTAAAGGAACTGATCGAAGTGAGGGAAAGAACCGATCTAGAACACTGAAAATTTCATATGAAAGAACTGATGTGGGATTTAATTGTTTTGCTGGTGTTAGAAAAGAAATGTTTTAAAGACTTTACATCTTATTCTAAACACGCGGAATAAAATGTCATTATTCAATGATTTCAAAAATATGTACCCAAGTGTTAATCTTGATAAATTTGCATTTGTACCTGATTCGTATGGCGGCTACATTAGGTGGAAATATAATGGTATAACTGTAATGACAAATGATGATCCTACTGGAAAAACATGGTCTGATAGCCTATCACCTAATTTGAAAAGATTGTTATGGAAAGATTTGGGGATTACATCTGATGAATTGAGTTCATTCCCAAAAAGTTTAACTATAACTAATCTAAGCTATCCAATACCAGCTGTTAATTTTGATGATTTTACAAGCGATATAACAAAAATGCTAACCTATCTGGATATATACGTGTCAAATACGAAGAAATTTACAGCAAAAATGCGTAATGTTTTTACCAATCAAGTTGTTACTTTCAAATTTGGAAAGCAGAGTAGAAAATGGTTGAACTTCCCTGATATGAATTATTGGCCTCAACAACTTAACTTTGCAGTTTGGTGTGCAACATCTGGTTGTGGGATAAGTCCTTTTGAAAGCCTAAATTATCCTAAAGTAGTAAATAGCTTCATTAAGTTTCATATATATTTCACAATAAGGAGAATATTATATGAATTAAACCTTCCCCTACCTGATGAGCAGCCTTTTGTGATAAATAATAATCCATATAGTAAAGTTGCATATCAACGATTGTGCGCTGAATTTGGAATTGATAATAATTCAGACTTTCCGCGGAGCGGGTCCCAGCCTTTTGCTGACTTTAGATGGAAAGGTGGAAGAAATGGAGGATTGGGGGATATATTCCTTGATTATGGTGCAGGATATCATGGAAAAGGAGGGGGATATCAAAATGTACATATTGTAAGGAATTATGATGTTGAAGCAGATCAATGGCCCGGTGAAGGTGGTAAATTCGCTGATGAAGGTGGAAAGAAGGAAAAGGGTAATCTAATATCATTTATACGTAATGATGACTTTGCTGAATTCAAATATGCTTGGTTTATCCCAACAAGTGGACATGGGCTCACTAAAGCTGGACTTGGTAGATTGAATCGATCCGCTGAAGCTTTTGTTTACTGTATATTGGGAGCACAAGTTAACACTAGAAATTCAATTTATGGTAATGGTGGTGGTGCGATAGAAACTCAACAAGAATTCTTGGCTTTATTTGAAAGTAGTGTGATCGAGAATGATATTTCTAGTTCTATCCAAAGATATCAATTAGCTGTACAAGAAGCGAAATTAAGGCTTGATTTAGCTATTGCTCCTGGTGTGTGGTTGATGCCGAGTAATATGATAATCAATACTGAAAGCGTGACAGGTTTTAACAACAAACTTATGAAAGCGAGTAATGATATGAATTTTGGTGTGAATAATTCCCTAAACACTGAAGCAAAACAAGTTGGAATAAGTCATAACTTAGGATCTTCAAAGTTAAAGTTACCTCATATTCTCCCGGAAGGTGGAACTGAAACGAAGAAAAACCCGCAGGAACCAAAACCCTCAACTCAAACATACTCGATGAAACAGGAAATTCGCAGGACCAGCTCCGCTGAAAATAATATTGCCTCAACGCAACATGAAAAGAATATATTAGCATTTATAATTGTAGCTGGTGGATTAGCGTGGTATCTATTTCGGTAGTTCATGAGTATTTCACGTGATTATGATTCTTTGCAAATTAGTGTTCACGTGTAGAACAATAGATTGCATACTTTTACGACATAGCAACAAGCAAAATGTAAAGCGGTTTTAAAGTTTGAAAGTAGATTTTATGTTTACTTTAAAAAGGCCGGTTTCTAACGTCGCTCAGGAATGTGATTACGTCAATGCAAATTTAAAAAGGTGAATATGAAGTAACCAAACAAAACAAATGTTGAGTATTACCATGTATGAGTCTGAAACAAGGATTTATTTAGACCCTCCGCTTAAAAATATTCAGGAGATACAACTCCTGGATTGTAATATAAAAACCAAAAGATTGATTAATTTCAAGAATCAACAGATATTATTAAATGATAGGAATCTTGGCTTCATAATAATTGAACCGGGTACATATTCTCTTCGTAATATTCAATCTATATTTTTAAATGATCCAGATAGGGAAAAGATAACAATAATTGAGACTGATACTATTGACTATCTATATTCAAATAAGAACTTTAACATTAAACTTACTAGAGCGTTGTCGATTGGTTTAGGAGTGCCTGAAATCATAAATCCTGGTAAATTATACCCTATAAATATACAAATTAAGGAACCACTGAGACTTATGTGTAGTATAGTGGATAATAAGTCTTCATATATGAATAAAACCAAATATGGAGAACTTGTTAAACTCTCACCATCAACCCTACTTGCAAACATTCCCTCAAAGGATTATCCAACAATTCCAGTTCGAAAATATGATAGCGTTATAAACCACTTTGATTTAAACATTTTAGACAATGAATGGAAAAAACTTGATCTTAAGGGTTCTCCCATAACTTTTAGTTTAAGATTTAGATAAATTTTTTTTTTTTGTTATGTAACCATTATTTAGGTTATATAACATAATTATATTCTATAAATCTTTGCCCCATAACTCTTTAAGAATCTTCAAACATATTTTTGCCCCTTGGAGATATTAAAAAGTATGAAGATATTCCATCATTTACATGTTTTTTTATTTTTTTGTAAAACTTATTTTTATCCGTAATTACTATATGCAAACTAATCTCAAATGAAACAATAAATATTTCTAAATTACTATTAATTTCTTTTTCATTACTAAGCTTAATTGCCTTTTCAAAATAATCTTTATCTAATTTAATATCTTCTTCAATGTTATGTATTTTTACTCCTTTTGTAAAAAATTCACCATCATTGATCGCCCCTTCTTTCAATTGGTAATAAATTTTATAACCAAAGTATGTTAAATTATTTGTTGATGCAACAATATTTAAATTATCATTCTCTGAAACACAAATTGAAAAATCTTTATTTACTTCATTAAAGAAATCTTTTGAACATTTTTCTTTATTATCATATTTAATAGTTAATAATTTTATATTCATCTTTTATTTTATTTTAAAATATTTAAATCATAATTCATTTTTTTTTTAACACATATAAGCGTTATATAACTTAATTTTTTCCCCAACGTTCTTTCAAATCCCTTGACTCCTCAAAATCAAGACACCAATCTAAAACTCTATCTGTATCCCATGCTACTTCCATTAAATCATCATACAAGTCTTTGTAGAATTTGTTTTTATGTTCTATTTTATCTTCATTTCTACACATAGCAACAGTTAATGATTTAACAATAAAATTGTTATCAAACTTTTTAATATTACATTCCTTATCATAATAACCAAAATCTGTAACATAATATTCATCATAACATCTATCATAATATTTCAAAATATCAAATCCCCCATTATAAAAATCACACGTTATACGTTCATTAACATATTCTTTTATAAATTTTTTATAATCTTCATTAGCACTATTTAATAAATGTTTTACAAATTTATTAACACATATACCATTAACACCAAAATTTATATCAAAGTAATAACTAATACTATATTCATTATCATTATCATTATCTTTTTCAACATAAATAATTTTAAAATAAATATATCTATTTTTTTCAATAAAACCACGATTTTTTGATATATTTTTTAACAAATTTTTTCTTATTCTATCTATAAAACCACAAAAACTCAGTTCTTTTCTATTATAATATTTAATATTAATAGTTTTTTTTCCTCTATTTAAATTTTTTACTATTCTTTCCATCTTTTTTTTTTATATATATATTTAAATCATAATTCATTTTTTTTTTTTAATTTTACATTCTTTACAATGTACTTTCTGTTTTCTATGTTCACATATTTGGGATCCTCCACAATCTTTACAATGTGTTTTCTGTCTGTTGTGTATACATATTTGTGATCCTCCACATTCTTTACAATGTGTTTTTTGTATGTTGTGTTTACAAAATTTTGATCCTTTACATTCTTTACAACAATATTTAATTTTATTATGTATACATAATTGCGACCCGCAACACTCTTTACAAAAATATTTGCACTTTTTATGAATACAATAATATTTATTATTAATAGCCTCTTTTTTAATTTCATTAATGATTTCCTCCTCTGAAAATTTTTTAATACTTTTAATTAAATTTTCTTTATTCATTTTTGTTCGCCCTTTAATTTTCAACTCTTTTGCAATATTTTTTAATTGTTGATATTTTAAATCTTTTAGTTGTTCCATATTTAATAATTTTTTCAAATCTTTAAACTATAATTCATTTTTTTCATAATCCATACATAAACTATTGATAAAATTGTTGTAAAAACTTACCGGAAACTTTAAGAAAAAATTTAATAAAAACCGAAAATCAAAAAACCGAAAAATCAAAAAAAAACCGAAAAATTCGGCTTAAAATCCCTGTAACATACTACTATTGTATAGCGGCTCAATCATTATGGGATGGTGTGGCTTCGACTAATGGTAACCACTCAATAAATAAAGTTGATAATAATAATTATTTAAAAAAAAATTACACTGGTATATTAAGGTAACAACTGCTATTTTCAAGAAACACATTTGTACATGGCTCTAATCAATTATTATTCTTAATGATATTAATAGCGCTCATCAAATCTGTTTTTGATTTTCTATGCAATGTTCTTTTGGAAATATATTTTTCGTATTCGGGCCTTAACGAGGTACTTGACAAATGAAACAGAAGAATATAATGATTTAATATTATTATTCTAATTTTTAACCAATAACATATGGCATTCTATCGGGGCCAAAATTCAAGGTTCGCATTCGATATCGTAGTTTTGGTATTCTTGTATAACAATTGAAGTTTCAAGTTCTTATATTTTACACTACTTTTGACAATTCAACTTTTGTGTTTTGAGTATTGAACATTGTAGTTTAGCGTTGCAACACTGTAGTTTTGACGCAATTCAACATTCAAGTTCACGATATCCAACAACCGCAATGCAATGGATTGCGGGCTCACATGAAAGGACAGTTTGCCCTACCCCCTCCCGGAGAGTAGCCTTATTGGATCCATTGAGCCATGGCGGACGACACATCTTTCTTGCTTCAATCTGTTCACGACATTATAAGTAACATAGACAGATTAATAAATGAATCAAATAATCAAATGGATTTTGAGCTAGTGCTCGATAAATTTGATTACCTTCAGCGGATTGTGGTCAACCTCGATGATTTCATAACAGAAATGATTGAACGAGCATACCGTTTGTTGTTAGAAAGTAAAAGTAGCACAAAGTCTTCTGCAGGTTCAGTTTATCGCGCCAGAGTACAACATGATGGAGAACGTGGGAGACCATCATTTGTGATAAGTAAAGAACAGCTTTGTTATTTAGTCGATCAAGGTTTTAAAGTAGAAGAAATTGGCACCATGCTCGGAGTAAGTGGCAGGACTGTGAAAAGGAGAATGTCGACATATGGACTAAGTGTATCTGACAAGCTTATCTTTGAATTGAGTTTGCTTGTAATCTCCCCACATGTTGCCTGCTCCCCCCACCCGGGTTTACTTTGATAGGTGCATTGATATTGTGATGTGCTAGTCAAATGAAACCCCCACCCCCATGGTCCTGGGGCAGGGTGGGGACTTTGACTTGAACCCTAGTCAGGAGCCCATTACTGTCAAAACCTCTACCCCCCACAGGAAACTTTAGCATTTTCCAGATTGGGTTAAAAATGGTAAATTTTGGGGGTTTTCTTGGGATCTCTGTGGGATTTTTCCAAACTGGGAAAGCTCTACCAAAACCAAGAATGGCTTTAGTAAAACCCATTTCAACCCCAGGAATGGGATAATATTGACCCAACTATTAAAAGGGCTGATCTTACCTCATTAAGTTGATCGCTCATCTTGACAATTCTACGATAACACGTGTGAAACCAAACTCTTTCAGCAAATCCTTCCCGAAAGCCCACAATCCTCTTGGTCATCAATAAGGCCACCCTCCGAGAGGGGATAGGGCAAACTGTCCTTTCATGTGAGCCCGCAATCTATTGGATTGCGGTTGGATATCGCGAACTTGAATGTTGAATTGCGTCAAAACTACAATGTTGCAACGCTAAACTACAATGTTCAATACTCAAAACACAAAAGTTGAATTGTCAAAAGTAGTGTAAAATATAAAAAGTTGAAACTCCAATTGTGAAAATATACAAGAATACCAAAACTATGATATCGAATGCGAACCTTGAATTTTGGCCCCCATGGAACGCCATAATAACAAGGGTAGCCTGAGTATCAGGTCATCCTTATGGGCTACCGGAGAGGAGATTTTAGCTCTCTCCTTGTTCGCTCTTCTCTGCCCCCTTCTCACTCAGAAATGCCCGATACTCAAGCCATAACGAGGGAGGCCAAAAGGAGGCAACAGCTAAGATTTAATAAAATGTGTTTTCTTATGCTTGCGTGACAGTTACAATTCCTTTTACATAACACACGAAAATTCACAATACGTTTACCTCTCTCAAGCGGTGGCCTTTGAATTGCCCAAGCTAGATTTGTTATATGTTAAAATACAGCAATAGAGCTTTCCTCTGATGTAAATTTTGTTATGAATTTCGATGTACCAGTATGCGATTTTTACTTTTAAAGTTTCCTTAATTTTCAGCGTTTCCCTATGCGCTAAGACTAGGAATCTCGGCGTTTTAAACCCAATGTGTGAAAAATCAGTATTTTCAAATAGTTTTACATTTTTGGGTTGATCTGGTGATACCTCACTCACTTGCAAAAGATTGTCGCGTTAAGTTGACCCGTTTTTATTTCCAAGTGATTTGAAAAAGTGCTAATTCGCACGAATTTTTGATGTCGGTTGTGACATTGACATGGCATTTCACTTTTTGCCCAGTTTCTCCAAAAAGGAAACTCTTTGGAAACTTTGATTATAATTTTCATAAATGTTGTACCAAAGGGGTTTTTCTGACCAAATATGAAGGAATTCGAAATTTCAGTTTTCACGGTGAATTCTCGATATTTACAGACGGCCGCTCTTAAGTCTTTATCATTGTTATGAACTTTTAATGCTAGCCTTGAACTGTGTTTTAGTATGTATTTGTGAAATGAGCACATTTCAGGGCAGCCATATAACGGCTACCACGGGTTGTTCCGGAATATTGATTCGTTATTGCTTAATTGTATTACACTAAGCGCAAGACGACGTTTTTCCCTGTCCATAAGGGACGTGATTACTTACATTTAGCAAAACCGCTACTCGAGTTAGTTGGCTATGTGCGGGCAAATGATAGGTTGTGCTCATTGTTAGAGCAGTTTGTCCAGTTTATCTTTGAAGTTGTTTGGTCAAGCTCTTACAAGCGGGACTGTTATGTGAGTCTTTAAGTTCCTTTGTATACCTAACCCTTTCCATAGAATCCTTTTAGCTTTTGCTTAGTTTGTTCAGCTACGTTACCACGTGGCATAGGTTAGTTTGTTACTCAAATGTTACTCGCCTTTCTCACTTGGCTATTAGTTCGTTTTGGAGTTCCTTTTGCACCCTTTACTTCGTTTTGCAATGATTTCCTTAAGTCTTCTTAAGTTTTGTTTCGTTTATCCTTTTTGCCTTAGACTTTGTAACTTGCAAAGAAATGATTGGAATGTTAACTTGTATGTTGTAAACTAGCTTAGCCTTTTATTTCCATTTCATGTTTCAGTTTACGATAAGGACTTGGATCCTACGATCACGTTCAATAAAAGATTCAAGATTCCTGTCTGTAAAATATTTCCTCGCTTTATAGTGCGTCATCACTCGCGAACCAAGGGTAGTTGTCATAAAATTGCTTCCCTTGTGTTGGCCGCTACAGTTGGTATGACACTATTAAATTTTCTTCATTAAAATGAGTGCACTGTCCAAGCATGCGGAAAAATCCTGCCGGTGAGAATGGTCATTCATTCTGCTTTCCATTAATATCCCCATCTCTCTCAAATTTTATAGTTTGGATGGATTGGTCTCCATCGTTCCCATTTTTCTTCCACTTGATCGAATCTCGTATCCAGTGGATTGTTGTGTTCTTCCGCTCTTCTGTTTTTCCGTTGGCCAAGAAAGGGTCCTCAATGGAGGATTCCAATGAAGGAGGGAGTGTTTTGCTGTGGCTTACTATGAATGGTGACTTCCTTCTTTCTTGGCCACTTGGTTCCAGCTTGTGCTGTTGCATTCTGCTGTATGTGTACTAGTTCACTCGTGGAGACAGCTACCGGTGGAAAAGCGAATTATATAATAAGAACACAACAATCCACTGGATATGAGATTCGATGAAGTGAAAGAAAAATGGGAACGATGGAGACCAATCCATCCAAACTACAAAGTTTGAGAGAGATGGGGATATGATATGAACGACCATATCCATTCTCACCGGCAGGATTTTTCCGCATGCTTGGACAGTGCACTCATTTTAATGAACAAAAATTAATAGCGTCATACCAATGTCAGCAATGACATTAGCGCGCTAACTTGAACCAAAGAAAAGTAGACCACTAGATTGTAAACAATTTTATTACAGAACAATTAATTATGTCACGATGACGTGATCAATGATAATAAGATTCAAAGTGTATAAATAGTACAGAGATCAGTACAAAAAATGAGTGTAACCTTTGTAAGGCCTGAAGAAGCCAACCAGCGAAACGCGTCGGCAAATAAAAGGTCTTGTGGCATCCACGTTCTACTGGTATCGTGTACCCTCGTGAAAACAAATGAGCAAGCATAGGTCGGGGAACCGGCCTATATATCTATATATATTATATATATATATAAAAGGAACAACAACACACTTCCAATAACTATACAAAATTTAGCTAGCTAATTTCAAGAGTTATGTTTGTTCACTTTTTTTCCATGTAGTCAAAAAATCGGTTAAAGAAAGTCGTTTTTTCCTCCATTTCCTTTAATAGCTTCAGTTTTTCCTCTTCCACTTTCTCTCGGTGTTCGCTGTATTGTTTCAAGAATTCTAGCATCTCTGATGCTGAAGATGAGCCGCTTGGTTTTTTCCTGTATCTCTTCTTGGTGGACTTGTTCTTGGTCCGTTTTCCACACGAGTCACTGGATTCAGAAGTGCATGCAGGTTGAATCACGGATTCTAAACGTGATTCACTAGAATCTGATTCTGATGTACTGCTACGGTCGGCTGTCCCTTCCTGGTCTTCTAGATGCAGCCAGCTCTCCATAGTGTAAACTGGTTTCAGTGGCGTCTTTCACAAGACACTGGGCCAGTTCCTCGTAAAACTTCTTTTTAGAGTTACCAGACTTGTTGTTATGATCCTCTATCTCTTTTTGTTTCGACACTAGTTTCCCCCCACTTCCTCAAGCATTCAAGCAGTAATGCGACGACCTGACTCTTTCGTGAACGCTTCTGCTATTTTCTCAAAAATATCTTTCTTGGTGGCCTTTCCTCCAAACAGATGTTTGTGATCTGACCATGTTGTGATAAGAAGTCGTACGTCGAAATTTTCCCATCTGTCCAATTTCGACGACCCCTCCGTGCTTTCCAAGGAAACAGATGGCACAGGAGAAACTGATCAACTAGGATTTTCTGACAGCCCAATTGATAAGTCAGCTGTGTATAAAATGAAAGAAAGTATGTTGCAGAAAATTTGTAATTTTCGCAGGAAAATAAAATACTATCATAAAACTTGACAGCCATTCGATTTTGGACACAAATTAGCGATTTTAAGTCATTGAAATACAAGAAACAGCTGTTGTAGGAATATTTCCAGAACTGGAGAAGTATAACAGCAACATGAACACTGGTACACATCCCCCATTTGCTGCAAACCCGCCATATTTGTTGTTGTTGTTGTTGTTGTTGTTGTTGTTGTTGTTGTTGAAGCTATTGCGCTCGGAGACGCCTGAAACTAGTACGAAACTTGAGGAACTTGTAAATGGTAAACAAATTTCTATTCGGAACTCCACTGGCGTCTTAACCGGGAAAACGCGACTACCTTTTCAGAATTTCAGTTTGTCCCGGGAATTTTCCAGTGGGACGAACCGAAAAAATGTTTACCTTTTACATCCCAACTGGAATTTCCGGAATTTGTGGTAAATGGTAAACAACCCCAGTGACCACAGCGTGTGACAAATGAACAATTTATATTATCATGAACTAAAATTCGATTCATACATCGCAGACACTTGTCGCAAGGTGGGGAGCAAAGTAAGAGCTCTAAGCAGGTTAAAGAACATTCTACCTTGCAAAATGAAGGAATTCTTGTATCGAGCTTTTATTTTACCATATTTTTCTTATTGTAGTCAGGTTTGGTATCACTGTGGAAGAGGGAATATAGAAAAACTGGAAAGAATAAAAAGGGGGCCTTGAAATTTGTGTACAGCGACAAGATCTCGACACACGAAGCTCTCTTAAGGCTTATCAGATCAACATCAACCTTAGAAAATCGTCGCACTCAAGACATGTTACTGACTGTGAACAATATTATTCAAGGCAGGGCTCCATCCAGCTTCAAAAATCTTATAACTGAGAAGAGAACAGCGTAAAATCTTTGCGGAAATTTTAATCTTTCTATACCTAAAGTGAACACTACCAGATACAGTCGAAGCTCTCTTAACGGACACTCTCGTAAGCGGACAGCTCTACTTACGGCGGCCTTGCTTGAAACCCTGTTTTAACTCCCATACAAACTCTGTATTGTTACATTCTCGTAAGCGGACATTCCCGTAAGCAGCTGTGGACACTTTCAAAGATAACAACTTTTACTTTTTCATTGTTTTGAAGCTCCCGTTAGCGGACACCCCAAACAAAATACTATTAACAACCCCTGTATCTTGTTTTTATCAATCAACTTCACATCATCTTTCGTCACAATGACTTTACAGTAATTACAGTACCATATTTCAGTGTTTGTTTTGTGTTCATCCACATCCGGTTTACATTTTGAAACACCTCTTACATGAATATACCCTGGTGACTGGAATTACAACGTCGTCAGTACAACACTGTAGCCAAGGTGCTCAAGTTGCGATTTTAGCCAAGGCAGAGACATTTGAGTGTCCCCATAAAAAATATACTGGCAAGGAATTTCTAAGCCATATCCGGCTCCTCTATTTACTCGCTTTCCCGGTACAACAGTCTTTCCTTTGTTTGTTCCCCGCTTTAAAAACTTGCTAACAAGCACTGACATCCTCAAGGGAATGTGTCCGATTATCTCATCATTCTTGTTTATGGTGTTTGGGTGGTCGTGAGTCGACAGTTCTTGATGATACACTTGCTCACCTGGTCTTACTACAGCCACTGCATGTGTGTCCTTCATATTGTTTGACTCACGCTTCAAGGCCCTTTCCTCATTCAGTTGTGGTTCCCAGCCTGTTTCATCTTTGTACACATGGTATCCACGAATGTACGATTCAACCGTTAAAAAGGATCCTTTGAATGATGCCATTTTATAACTGCAATGCAGTACTGTACGGTGAGGTAGGTAAGGTAACTAAAAATTGCGTTTTACTGCTGCCAATTGTACTGTATTATGGCGACACCGACCTTGAAACAACAGAAGCAAACAAAATGGATCGAAATCTACCAGTCACTAATGAACTGTTTCCTGGGAGGTGCACTTAGATAATTGACGACAGGGAAAAACATCAATGTTGACTTTGGGAGAGTTCGCACGAGGTTGCATGTTTATGAAGGGTGCAATATAGATGCATTTGTAAACTTTGGACAAAACACATGCTTAAAATGTTTCGCTGTGCATAAGCTGCTCAATTACATTACAAATTATGTTTACTTGATAAATTAATACACAGCTAACCACAAAGGTAACCAACACATGCCAGCATTTGCTCCACCATACAGGAACCTCACGTGCTACATTTATAACCTGTTGACATCACTTATCCTAGTTCAAAAGGTCGCGCTTACAGGTTGTGATTGGTCGATTTCGATCCTTTGGAAATGTTTAAGACATGTTGCCATGCTATGCTTTGGACAAACTGCGTGCTTAAAATGTCTCGCTGTATAAGCTGTTCGAGTAGTACAAATTATGTTTGTCTGACATGTAAGAAATCCGCTTGCAATAAGTCCAAAGACTGCTCCGTCCCTGCTGATGAAGAGACTCCTGGCTGGGAAGCACGCGTTTCTGTGACCTATTGCTTATCCTGTTTCAAGAGGAAAACGAAGAAGGGCAAGAAACCCAAGAAAGAAGTAAAACCTTTGAAATACGATAAGAAACAAAACCAACTGCCAACCCGTAAATGTCGAAGTTATACATGCGTCCAAAGAATGAGCGCAGAGTGCGAGACAGTTGGCAAAGAGATTTGGATGTGGAAAGACCCAAATAGCACAGATTCTTGCGAGAAAAGACATCATTCTCAAGGAATGGACTACAAATGGTACTGGAAGTCACAAGAGAAACAACAATGAAAAGTTCGAGAAGATTAACCATCTTTGGAAATGGTACGTAAAGGCAAGAGGCGCCAATATTCCAGTGGATGGGCCACTTCTTAAGGAGGAAGCACGCTTAATCGCAGAACAACTCTGCAAAACATCATTCAAAGGAACCGATGGCTGACTTTCAAAGTGGAAGCAAAGACATAATATCACCCTGCTAAATATTGCTGGCGAGGAAGGAGATGTTAGCCAAGAGACTGTCGAAAGCTGGAGTGAGCGTGTTGAAGAATTGACCCGGGGATTCGCGCCAGAAGACATTTGGAAAGCTTTGCCCACATCATCACTCACAGAAAAAGGGAAATGCTGTCAAGGAGGAAAAAATGCCAAACAAAGAATTGCCGCCGCTTTCTTTGTTAATGCTGCCGGCGCCAAGGAAAGCCCTATCCTGATTGGCAAAAGCCGAAAGCCCCGCTGCTTTGCCAAGTTGCAAGATATTTCACGACCTTGTGGAGCCCAATATTTTAATAACAACAAAGCATGGATGACAACTGAAATAATGACCACTGTTCTAACTAAGCTCAATAGCAAGATGAAGCGTGAAAACCGGCACATTATCCTGTTCCTTGACAACGCATCATGTCACCCTAGCTCCCTGAAGGGTATGTTCTCAAATGTTCAAATCGAGTTCTTACTGAAAAACACCACCTCAAGCACTCAACCTCTGGACGCAGGAATAATAAAGACCTGGAAGATGTACTATAAGCGAAAGCTACTGCGACACGTTGCAAGTGAAATTGATGGCACAGTGCCGTAGCATGGGGAGGGGCTGGGGGGGCCCGGGCCCCCCCAAAAATTGGTGAACTCAAAATTAAAATATTCAATTCAAAAGAAGTGCAGTAACAATTTTAGAATGCTGTTGGATTCCGTAAGCGTAATTATTAGTCCGGTTGACCTAATTCTGTTTTCCTAGTGCTATATTTATAACGCTTTCCACCAAAAGTCTTGCAGATTTCGCCTTTAAATAAACTCTAACACAATTTGAGAGAGCAAAACCCGGAAGTGCGTTGGATTTTTGCGACTGACCGCTGTGAATTGAGCCAATAATTTAGACAGGCACGTTTGGTCAGCGGCCAAGCTCTTCATGCTTCTTTTTGAAAACATTCAATATTCGGCTCAATCAAATGCGAAATATTATGGCTTCAGCAAAAAAAAATCAAGAGGCTCTTAAGCAAAGCACACTCCTTAAATGGGTGAGACCCAATCCTGAAGAATCGGAGGTTGAAAACCGCGAAGAACAGGCATCTGGAATACAGGCAGCAGGAACTTCCAGATCTACAAATTCAAACATAAATACCACACGACAAGGACCTGATTTACCGGCCCCAAGGCTGGCATCAGCGTTACAAGGCCCAAATCAACCGAAGAACTTTAAGTTTCCCCACAAGATTTTTGGAAACATTACGAAGAAACGTTCGTTCCAGCCAGTGTGGTTCGAACAACGGCCATGGTTACATTACGACGTTGAAACTGACACAGTGTTTTGTTTCACTTGTATGAAAGCCATCCAAAATAATATGCTTTCCTCAGCAAAAGCAGATCCGAAATTTATGTAGATTGGCTATGGCAACTGGAAAAATGCAATAGATAAAAAGAAAGGGTTTCAAAAGCACGAGTCGTCTGAATCTCACAGGGAAGCAGTAGCCAGGTACGTTACTGCCCAAGCAACAACAGTCGGTGATGTCGGAGAGTTGTTGTCTGACAAGCATGCAAAGGAAAAGGCAATAAACAGAAGAACCCCAGTAAAAATATTATGTGATCACAGAGTGATCACAAATCACGCCCGTGATCACGGGTGTGATCACGCATTTTAGCGTGATCACAAAAAAGGAAGGCGTGATGTATGCCTGATTGGAGTGATCACGCCGTGATCACGCCTTTTTCATCACTGAAGGTGTGATCACGTATCATGGTCTGACTGATCTGACTTCTTATCACTTTCAGAGGGACAGAAACGGAAAATTATATCAATATTTTTTGCTCTAGTATGCTCGAAAGTGAATAGAATTGTGTCCAGCAATTTATCGGCCCGATTACACAGGCCTGTTTATGCGCTTTATCGCACAGGCTGGCCTGTTTACGCGCTATTTATTTGCTTTCTAGGAGTTGAATATTTGCACGATTGAGAAAATCTGATAGACCAGCCAGCCAAAGCTCCTAATCGAATCCCTCTTTTGTATGAATTCATCACCCAGCCTTACCGACTCATCGCGAACCGGCATCTGATGCTCGGAAGAAAAAAAAAGAGTTGCCGAGCTTAATAACCAATGTGATCACTTTGTGGTTGATTTCATGGTAAACAATATTTAATTACATATGCATTCCCAACGACCTTTGGTTTACGCAGAATCAATTCAGTTTAACCTCAAACGAAGGTAGAGTCAAAGTGACAGTCAAAGTTTCACTTGATTAGGACATTAACACAGAGTTAACTTCACATGCATGTTAGTTATACAATATCATTTAATTTAAAACAGCAGCAGCAGTCTGTAACGCTCTGATGTTTTTATTGTAACATCTATAAATAAATCCTCATTTAATGAGACCAGTAAAGACTTACCAGAAAATTGATGTTTGCACAGTTTTTAGTTATGTTCATTTACATCGGGAAAACGAGAAATCATACACGCATTGTTGGGTAGAATATCAATGAAGACACATTTACGTCTTATCTGCTCCACAAATATCACAAATGGCCTTCCGGACCCTGGTTTGATGTGCACGTGATGTTTCACAAGGCATTTATTGCGATACTTTCTTAAAACATCACGCACAATATCTTTGTTCTGCTTATTGTTTGTCAAAGACTGTACAATTTCAGTGCATTCTTGCTCATTCAAAAATGGTAATGGTTCAGAGTTTTCCTCAAGTTCATTGCCAATGCAAAGTCCAAAATCATGTATCTTTAAAAACAGTGTCACTCTGCCATAACAAAGCGTATTGTTTCTATCTGTATATTCAATTACCGTTGAGTCAGTTTTGCGTGTTTTCGCGCCCAAAGAATAAAACTTCTGTCTGTCATCACTCTCAAATCTGCGATAAGGTTCAAGTTCATAATCTGTGGGAAACTTGTTTGCCATTACAAATACCCTTACTAAGGTCTGTATGTTGCTGTCGATGTTTCTTCGTTCTTTTCCACTTAAGTAGCCCCCTTGTATTTTGGCAGACACTTTGTGAGAACTTTTAGAATAACCGGTAAGACTTCGCAACAGCGTTTTGCTGTCCTTAGGAATGTCATTATCTTGCAAAATTTTTTTCGTAAAATTAGAAAGGCCGAAACAAAGACCAATTGCACATCCAATTTGTTCCATAGCGTGATCCGTTCCATGAACAAGTGGTTTGATATAAGCATTCATGCTTTCAAAAGCAAAACAACTGTATGCCCATAGTGGTCCTCGGCGTGAAACATAATATGCTAAATGTTGCAATAAATGGACATTCATGGTGCATTGTGTTGGCGCATACAGTATTCCCATTAAAAGAACAAAGTCTTGTAGCATGCCGTCTGCCTCTTCAAGATCTGTGCTTGATATTGAATCGGAACACAAAATTCCAATTGCTCCGACAAGAAGACACCAGTGAAAAATGTACAAGGGATTTAAGATTTTGAAGAAAACTGGCACAGAATAATGCAGTAGCCAGTTTTTGAGTTCTGTTGCTTTCCAATGTTTAAGATCTTCTAACGATCTGGGCAATCTACCTACAATGTCTGGCGGCTTTATCGAAAGAAGTTTGCGGGACATAGACGAAGTCTTTGTCCCTATATAAAAGGCTTTGTCCTTGTTTCCATCTGACATTTGTTGATGCATAATGTACTTTACAACTCCAAGACAAATGGAGTGCATCCAATCGATTGCAAATGAACTTACTAAATCAAACGGATACGAAAGCTTCACGAAAATGCTATGCCCCTTGACTCCCATAACCGCTTTCTTAATAGTGGCCTTCGATGCAAATTTAACTTGATCTTCATGAGTCCTTTTCACGGGGCTTTGTTCAAAAGGCCAGTATCTATGGATGTTGTGTGGCCCATAGCCAACTCCTTCTGACTTGCAAAGATGGCAAGCGCATTTTCCATTAAAACGTTTCATGTTCATCAAGTCAGCCCGTGCAGGCAAGTCGGCTGTTGCTACAAATAACATACATCGGACATTGATGTCTCCATCTGCACTGTCTGGTACATGTATTCCAGTCGAATTTAGAGCATTCAGCTTTTCAACCAAAGGGTTAAGAGATGTCAACATGTTTGGATCATGTTTGTCACAATAGATGTACGCAGGAATAATGAACTTTTTTTTGAATCGGTGTTCCTTTGGGAGCTCGTTGATCATGATATAAACCGGCCACAAATGACCAGCCCTAGAAGATGAATATTTGTTAACTCCATCAGTGTTAACTGTAAACAAAATATTGTACAATTGTGAAAGAAAGCCCCTAGGATGTATGAAATTCTTGTAGTCGAGTCCGTGGAATATGTCATGAATACTGCTACAGCTAGCTGCACGCTTTACCTGCTCTTTTCCTTTCTTTAATAAGTTCACAAATTCAGAATCTCTGAAAAGATCTTTTCTTCTAAATGCAGATCCAAAAAACTCGACAGTCCTGCCTTGGAGCATTTGGTATTTGGGCACTTGTCTTCAACAGCCTGTAAACAGTTAGTACAGTAATTTATCTTTGTTGGTTCCTTGGAGCCAAAGTATTCTTTCATGATCACTTTCATTTTGTACACCGACTGAAAAGTTTGTCTACATCGGTCTCCAAGCAATGCGGATAGCAAGCGAAGGAGATCTGCCCAGGCTGCTTTACTCAAATTGTGCTTTAAAACAAAGCTTACAATTAAGACACACGATAAAATTTTCGATATTGTGCTGCCTTGATAAAGTGGCTTCTCCTCGTCAGGAAGCGTAGTTTCGTTTTCTCGTTCAGGGACCATCTCTTCTGGCTCGTTATCCCACTGTTCACTTTCCGTTTCGGAAACACTATCTTTACTATCTGAAGATGATTCAATGTCACTTTCCTCCCCTGACGAAGAAGTGGTACTAGTATTGAAGGTAGCTTCGTCTTCGAAGTTATCAGGGGAAATCTCTTTTTCTTCATTCTGTATTTCCACAGTCGTGCTGATCTGCATCTCTTCATTTATGTCTGTCTCACTCAATCTTTCCACTGATCCAGCGGTGTCCATTGAAGCTGGCAAAGTGCTGCAGGCTTCCACAATGCCATGATATCTCTGAAGTTGTCTACTGGGATTCTCCTGATCTCTGAAAGGTGTATATTTCCTTTTCATTCTCGCTCCGGTCTTTCTGTGATAATACTGAAGCTGTCTGGATGTTTGTTTTGGTTCTTCAGCTTTGCTTTTCCCGTGTTCTGGGTTTTCATTTTCGCTCTCAAAACCTGAATATGTTTTTTCGCTGCTTGAAGAACTGTCGAGGTTGTCCATACTTAACCAAAATATTACCAGGTGAAGACGTTATTTTACATGGCATTCATTCATGCAATGATTAAACACTAATCTGTCATGTAAGTCGTTAAACAATCTTGCAAGGAATGTTCTCGTGATCGTTTTATCGGATGGTGAATAACGCGAAGCAAAAATAAACGTAATTTAAATGGTTTAGACATCATATCCAATCTGGGTTGACTTAAACATAATACTGTAGGTTTATAAAGTTATCCTTACTCAGAGAGTTGAAGAAGGGAATCAAAGCATGTCTTTGTTGAGGAATTTGCGTGCAGCTGTTATACTTATCTGTCATTAAGGTCGTTTGGCAGGAGAATAATTTTTAAAATACAAAGAATGTTTGGAATAGATGACTCACGCGAAGCAAAGAAAATGCATCCATTATCTGAGCTTGTAGCTCTTCCATTTTTGGGACAAAATATATTTTCTTAATCTCAGTTTGGTTTCAAAAAATAATTCTTGTGTACCCCTAATGGTAGATTACAATGTTTCTAATGCGAAATGGACAAAGTGATACTCATCTCGTGACATTCACCGCTGTAACCAATCCCTGCTCATTCTGTATCAGTTTACCCATTCTCCTGTGAGAGGTCAGTTGAATTCAAAGCGGGACATTTGAAATCTTCTCTAGGACAGTTAGCGAGCTCTTGGTGTTCACCAATCTTTCAATAGTATCTGTGTGTCTTTTGGTCAGAATCATGGCGGTTTTCTATGCAGTAGAATTTCCATTAGAGGATGCTAAGTCGAGGGGGCCTCACATTGTGCCGGAAAGCAAGGTTAACGAAGAAAACGGCTCTACCCGAGTTCTGTGGAAAGTTGTGGATGAAAATGGTGCGCTAACAGAGGCATATTTTAAGGCAACAAGCCTTAAAAAGGGCACAAAGAAAGAGTGTGGCGAATTTATTGACCGCCTTAAGAAATCGCGTGAAAAGGCTGAGATCAGCAATAAATCGGAACGGAGCCGAAAGAAGCCTCACAAACTTACTGACTACGACTTTGAAGATCTTACGGAGCAGCTCACAGCAAAAAGACCACGGCCTGAAGTACGCGAATTTTCATTTAAAAATGTTAGCGCAGAAGATCTTGAAATAAAGGAGTCCGATTCGGAGTCATTTGACCCAGAGGCTGACGGAAAATCCGTTCTTGCCGATTGGCAACAAAAGGCGCGTTCCTCGAAGGCGGGGAAAAAGAAGAAAACCGCCAACGGTTCTTCCCGCCAAAACCGAGAGTCAGTACCACCACAAAAAGATTCAAGCTCTAAGGAGAAGAAGGGAAAACCAAGGGCGAAAAAAGACAAGGAAAACGAAGAGAAAGGCTTCAGTAATGCAGCACTGAAGAAAGCAAGATCTGAAATTGCGGAGAGCCAGTCTATTGACATTGGCAAAACAGTCTCCCTTAGCATGAAGTTACTTCTTCATGAGAATGAAACGGACAGACCCGTTGAGTTCAATCTTTCTGTGGATCCGGAAACCACATTCAAGACCTTGAAAAGCCTTATAGCGCAGACGACACGAATTCCATCTGACAAACAGCTCCTGGTTATTAAAGGACGAGAGTGGAAAATGGATGAAAATGGTCGAATACGTGACGACTGGTCGACTGATGACCTGGTGGCAATATCTGAAGAATGTAAACCGTCAAAGGGTAAGTAGTTTTATTTCAGCAATATTGAAATCCATGAATTTTCTGTTCTGTCTTATTCTGCGTGACTAACCAAGATGCCAGCAGCAGACAGTTCAGTGCAAAAATAAGCGGATGCCACTGAGAGGAAAGCCGACAGTTGCCGTAAGTAAATATATTTCATTCCTACAGGTAGAAGAATCATGTGCATTCATTTGTAATGGAATGAACAATGCAAAGTGGAAAGACGGATTTCACCAGTTTCAGTTTTTGCATTTGCTCTTAGCTCTTGCCATTCCATAAGACCCAGGAACTAATTAATTGATCTGTTTTGACTTAATTTTCAGAGTTCAGTAAAACCATTGTCCCTGATACCCTGGATGGAGTATTCGAAGATGAAGCCGGCGAAGTTGATGTAACCTGCGACTTTGACCCAAGCTATCCATCAGAGCAGGAAAGCGACAAGTCAAAGCAAGAAAAAGAGGGTGAGTTAATTTTACGCCTTACCTTATTTTTCAGAGAATTTGACACTAGATTCGGGATTATTGAATTTATACTGAATCCTTAATTGTTTTATCCGTGTCAAGTGATTGAAATCCTTTGAGCTGGTGAGTTGGCGCATCGATGCCATCGCCAGGCGTTTTGGCCACGTTAATTAAAGTCGTCATTTTCATATTGTAAATTTGGTTTTTAAATTTATAGCTTGATGCCAAAATATGTAGAACAGTGTTGAGTCTCTTAGAAAATGAATATTTTAGGAATTGCCTCAGTCGGTTTTAGTGTAGTGTTCTAAACGCTACAGTAGTGGGATTGTATACGAAAAGGTGTAGAAATGTAAACGGTTAACCTCACGTTATGTAAACAACTGCAAAAGTTGAAATGCAAATTAGTCGCGAACGACTCAAGATTGATCACAGAGTCATCACAAATATTATTTTTTTCAACAGGAGCTCATGCCAAGCGTTGAACAACTTTTTCTCAGTAGTACAGTCTTCGCTAAAGACTGTACTGGTTGCCAGCTAAGTTTTCGCATCATGATATTTGGGAGTTAATTAACTAAATAATCTAAATTTACCACGACATTATAACGTGACATACCAACACTCAAAATAACACAATGAACTCAAAGCATTAATGACAATTTCTTCTTTTTTTTTTTTGCGATTCAGATTACTCATTACATCGCAAGGGCCTGGAAGAAAAAGTGGACAAAATCCTCCATCAATTGTCCTCAATGGCTGATCAGCTTCATAACCTCACGGATGCTGTCCGAAAATTTGAAAGATGTAAAGCCTGTAAAAAGAGATACTATAAATCAGTAGACGATGTAGACGACAGTTTTGAAGAGAAGCTGCAAAGTATTGAACTAACACCACGTTCGTCAGTCCCAGCTCCACCAAAAGCCTTCAACACGAACAGCCCACCAGTTTCTTCTTCAACCCCATTACGACCACAGAAGATCACACTGGGAAACCAATTGCAAAAGCCTTGTAATGAGCTGGAGGCCGACAAGCAGTCCACAATGCTTATTGGCTCCCCGAGCCAGGGAGTGTACCTGTTAAAGAAAAAGATAGAGCAGCTCCCAAAAAACACCGCATAAGGATTTGCCCTGAAGCTATTCGAACTTGTATTTAGCAGGGATGAGGCAAAGACAGGAAGCGTTGAAGGGAAAGGCGACAAACTCCTAAAGCTGGACCCAAACAGAATAGCAGCGGTAAAAGAATGCACAGAGCTGACGTTCTCTGCCGATGAAAATGTTGAGTGGGCCATAATTAAAAAAAGTATTGATGAGAAGTGCAGAATGGTCCGAAATGACAGATGTTTTGTGTGGGCAGGGGTAAACCTAATGAAGAAGGATTAAAGAAAAGATTGCATCACCACTGCCAACGACTAAAAAAGGACCCTTGCATCGTTGCTAAAGACATTTAAACGACCTATTTAAGTAATGGTTCGCGTAAGAACTATAGCGGAATCAGCGGGATTCCGGCAGCGGCAGCCGTTAACCACAAACGCGAAGTATTTACCAAAGAGCGCTGATGATTGGTTTTCAACCAAGAAGCGCCAAATTCAAAAATGTTTCCTTAAACCTTAGCGCTGTTTGGCGAAAAAAATGAACGGCAATTGAACAGGCTCTTCTTCGCAGATAACTACCTACTCTCCTGCAATTTCATCAGATTTGAATGTGGGGAAGTGCTGTTTGAAGACAAATTTCTCCGTGTAGTGAACATTGATTGTCAACAACACGGTCTGCTTTCTATTTCCGTCAAAGGGTTTTGGCAATGGTCACATTTCATTGGTGCGGCACGAGGAGATTATCACACCTAATCGAAGGATAGTGTTGCTTTTCCCCCATCAGCATTTTCTCGTGCGGTCTTCCCAGTGCAAAATATTTTCATTTATCTTCGCCAATTGCAACTCGAAGTATGGCTGAAAGGTGAGTTTTTCGTTTTCCGTTTTTTTTTTTTGAAGTGTTGATCTTTGTAACTTTAGGCATTTGCCGTTTTGCTTTACGTCAGAAAGCGAAGTAGTGAAGATGAATCAGCGGAAAGCGGGAAGCGTGCCAGGACACAGATTGAACCGAACGTATGTATTAGATAGTGTTCGAATGAGATAACAAATTTACTTCTTTATTGGAAGAATGTTTCACTAGTCGTATCGCTTTTGTATGTTCCTTTACTAGACTTTCTTCTGGATTTTAGAGAATAGTGGCAAATGTGTAAGATGTCAGTATAACACACGAACTAAGACCATTGATACTTTTTTTCTGGCAGAAAATTCACCTCTATCGACTCTACGGTAAGAACTACCGCTCACAAAAGAAGATCCAAGTGGTGGACGAGCTGAGGAAAGGAAAAAGTTTTACCGTGATTGCTCGTGAGTTGGGGATTGCCGAAGCGACCGTCGAGGTTTACGCAATCGACAGTTTTGCCGCCAACGCACCACTGGACGAAACAATGCTCGCACGTCACATGGAGGTCAACCCCGAGTCCTTCAAACTAATAAAGGGAGTGATTGAAGGTTGTAAGGATGGTAAATTACGCACCATCAAAGATCAGCTGGATGATGTTTTCTCCTACAACCAGATTCGTTTAGTACTCGCGTGTATGATTCGCGATTTGGAAATTGATTAGACTCATTCAGATTGTAATTGAAAGCTTCGTGCAAAGCAGGGGCCTTACAATTTTGTTTGTTTTTGTCACCAAGATATTTCGGTTACTGCTATTTCCAGCGAGTTTGTTTTCAAAAGTATTGCCCTTTAATTCTGTCGAACATTTGTCCCTTTCCTTCCATTCCCTGTGTCTCCGATGAAGTATTGCACAACAACTATAAATTCAAGAAACAGTACAACAGACAACTCGATTTTACATCCCCTCTACTATGCTAAAAATAAAGTGGAATAAATAAACGAAGTTAATTTGTTGATATTCTAGTTAAACTTTTTTATATAGATAGTACAAGCGACTTTTCAAGAGTGGTCTCGCATGAATCTATTTGCAGTAGTAACCCTTTCATCAAGAGCAGCCCTACATTTCTTTCCGAGTCGATTGAGATGATAAGCCAGCACACGCGCGTCAGGTGAATCTCGCGAGTTCCTGTGGTTAGACCATAGTGACTAAAAAGTGCTGCTCATTGCCACTGGACGTGAATGCCTTATTTTTCTTTCCTTTTTTTTTGAAAATGAAAACATATTGGACAGTTTCGTTCCCCTTTTCATACCCTCCGGAAGCCTACACTGTAAAAAATCAGCACCCCTCAGAAGGCTCGACAGCTGATAACTAGGTACAATTGTCAATCAAGAAATGCTGCCTTGTTTTTGTTTTATGACAATTCAGAACAATAACTCTGTCGGGTCCCCATCCAGATCCTTGCATACTTCACTTGCTTCAAAACATATGCAAAACAAGATCTACTGCTAGCTTTAGTTGTCTGTTCTTTTTTATTTTACATGATGGATACCCAAATGTCTTCCTAAATTGAGTAACAGGAACAATAAAACAAAGTAACATCAATGAACTGGCCATTTATCCCAAAAAAATGTCAAGTCCCAAGAAAAGAGATGTATAGAGATCACTGTCAAAAAAAAAAAAAAAAAACAAAGGTAAATATGGAGCCTACAGCTGTAGATGATCAAAGAGGCCTTGATCTAAAAGACAAAACAGGCATAAAACGCTTTCCAGGTAGAGCAGAGTGTACTTAAGCAACATATTTCACGGATATCACTGATGTAATACCCAGTTCATAGTTCCAAGTGTTTCTTGACATTCTTGCGAACCATACAGCAAGGTCAGCAGCATGTCCAGGTGGAGCAAAAGAGATCAGTGCCCCACTCCCAATGTGGCTATGGGAATCCACAATCATGGTAGACTGATCTGTGTTAACAATTAGTAAAAATGACTTTCCTTGAGTAACAATTACATGGCAGCTTTGTTTTAAAGACAGGCCACAGAAAATATCTGACAGCTGATTGCTACAATTGCGCCCAAAAATATCGTACTGGTTCTCAATGCAGTTAACACCACATTCATCCCCAGCTAATTCAACAGCTTCGTCAACAGCAACATCAATTGCATCATTGTCATACAAGTCATCATGAATTTCATTGCCTTTCAAAATAGCCTCCCTCAGGGATACTTGCCACTGTCCATCTAGTGTCACACCATCTGAAGGTGGCTCAAGACAAGATAAAAAATACAAATTACCAAAATAGAGGGCAATAAATGTGCATGCATTACTACCCAACCGACCCAAAAGTGTGGACTGACTGAAATTCACTGGAAAATTCCACTCTGTAATACATGGGGTATGAGAGCTGGAAATCCCATTCAAAGGTGAAGCATGAACATGTGATGAAACAGTGATCGGAGGTGTGGAAGGTGCTCTTGAGGCAACAGAAGGAAGGTGCTCTTGAGGCAACAGAAGGGACCTGCAATGTGTTTCCTGATGTCTTGGGAGCTGTTTGCTGGACTGACACAGTAGAAGCATTGGTTTGAAGCGTGGCAGGTGCAGAAGAGGCAATAGGAGTGACCCGCATTGTGTTTCCTGAGGTCATAGAAGCAGTTTGCTGGACTGGCACAGTTGAAGCTGGCACAGGTATGGAAGGTACAGTGGAAGTACATGTTGAGGGTGTGACTAGCAATGTTGTTCCTTGAGGGGCAGAATTGGATTGCTGGACTGGCACTGTTGACGAAATCATTAGACCTGCTGCTATATGTGGTATTCCAGGTGGAAGACTATTGGCCTGTCCAGCAAGGGAGTTAAGTGTAGCCTTTCTTTTCTGGTGATATGTACTCCACCAGTTCTTTATCTGGTTCTCCTTCAGGGGTTCTATGCCACGCTGCTTCATCACTTCCACAGCATCCTCTGGTTTGGCACGAATACCACTTGTTGCTTGGCGGTCATAAAACTCAATCAATATTTCTTTCTGAGCCATGGTAAATAGCACCCGCTTTGCTCCACCCTTTTTTATAGCAAAGCCCTCTTTTGGCTGTCTTTCTGTATAGGGGTACTCTGCAACTGGACTCTTGTTCACTGGCTGCAAGGGCACTGGTGCATGGTGTATGAAGTGCACACTGTATGGTTCTCTAGTTTGACCATCAGTTTGGTTTCCTGCAGTTCTGACTTCGTGTGGTACATCTTCTTTGACTGTTGCTCCAGTGGCACCTGCTATTGGCACACTCCTCCCGGACAAGGACTGAAGCTGTGATTTGGTTTTACTCAAGGTCTTTCCAACTCTGACTAATGAGCGACAGACAACACCACCAGAAAATTCACCATCAACAGGAAAGGAAAAACTGCCAAACAATGAGATGTCTTTCAGAGTTCCCACACCTTTGGGTGCTTTCTGTCTGTCAATTAACAACTGGAAGCAGGAGGTGTTCTTTATACTCTAGAAATACACACAAAACAATCTGGCTCAGACAACTGGACACTGATGGAACACGGCTGCTATCAAAGGATAAATACTGAACTGGATTAAACTGCCCATGACCTAAATAATTTTATTTTCTCACTTGAATCTGCATGCAGTTTTCAATTTAAACAAATGCAAGAAACTATTTTTAAAATCTTTCAATTTTTCCACCATTTTGGCTCATCGTCTTTGTCTTCTCGCAAATGCATATTCAGATGAGAACAAAGCTTATGGGCACTTTAAGAGTAGAAACAGCTGAAGACATCTTCCCAAAGCTGCATATCTAAATAAAAGTAATTCATTTCTTGTATGCCTACCCAGCTGATGAAAAAGAATACCATTAAAACTCTTACAAAATTATCTTCAAAAACACAATGAATGTAATAAAGCATACTGTGCATATATGTCTCTTGAAGATGCTTAAATAAAATCCATTAAAAGCATCTTAAAATGGATGGCTTGAGGTTATCTCTATAAAAAATCTCCATACATGTAACATTGTACATATATATAGTATATTGTAGTAGCCAATCGTAGATGCTCTTACCTCAATCAGCTCACCAAGCTGTTCACCACTTTGTAAGTTGTTCCCAACACGTACCCAGCGGACAATTTTGTGGCTGATGTGAGCAAAATGGGTGTCTAGCACTGTTTTGCCCTCACCTGCCTCAAAGTTGTTATACTCAACAAGTGTTAAGTTGAAGGACTGATTGACTTCAGCCAGGTACAGAAGCAGTCCAGTGTTGTGATAGTGCGGGCCATTATCTAGCAAACAAACAAGAAATAACTATTACAATGTGTACACATAGGTTGATGGTTTGAATACCATAATTATTTGGCCCATTTTCTAACACCTGTAATGAAGAATATGCAAAAAAATTTAAACTAAAGATTTGCCTTATATAATAATTTATACCTGTATCTACATGTACACGCATGGGTGCATGCTTGTAACTATGCATCTGCAGGTGGATTGATAATACTCAAACAGAGAAAAGACCCCCCTTTCAGCACTTTGACCACTAGGCAGCTATCTATACATCAAGAGTACAAGGTTTCAATTCTAGTGGTACAATGATTGAAAGAAAACAAACAAAATATTTTAAAAAAGAATGCACTGCAATTACATTGACTTTTGTCCATCTACTTGACTTTTGCATTTCTTTTTGCCTAACAATAATTATACAGTGGAACTTTACCTTATGGCCACATTGTTATAACCATCGCTTTATTCTGGCCCAAGCAGAGGCTCAGTTAGTCATTTCCTTATTAACCAACCCGATTAACGAGGTTCCACTGTAACAATAATAATGGCAGTCACTCACCAGAAAACAAATACACCCGAAATCCAGGGAATGAAGTCTCAAGCCAACTGAAGCCAATGTCAAGAGCACTTTGGGTGAACCAAGTGTCTTGCTTTGTGTCTTCACTCCAAAGGTCTATCACCTCAGCTGACCTCTCACCGACCTCAACTTGTGCCACAACATAAAACCCGTGTAGTGAAATACCCCTCTTGCCATACCACTCCCTTTGTATTTCACGTGTCCGTTTCCCCAGTTCTAGCTTCATTTTGTAATCCACTACGACAACACATTCTCCAGGTCTGAGGATCTTTAGGACGTACTGATAATAATCGGCCTGGTGTTTTGTACGTAATAGATGGCCAATGTACTCCCAATGAGTATTGACAACATCTGCCAACTTTTCTTGAAGCTTCACTCTTAAACTTGAGGAACAGAGCTCGATGGCTGATGACAGTGTTTTGCAGGCATCATAGAAATTAGTAACCTCCACACAGTGATCAGGATGCTCTTCTGTGCAAGATCCAAATGCATAACTCATGCACAGTTCTTTGCATGTGGAATGCCTTTCAGATGATTTTGCGAACTTCGTCTTCAAAAATGTTTGATATGCTCGTAAACTCTTAACAACACCATGACAATCAACTGTTACTGTTTCAACTTGGGAAAGAGTGTGTGCAATAGAACACATGGCATCAAAGTTTGAATGTCCAAAATCGTCACAGAGGTTGCACAGGCCAGCAAGCATTGTACTCATGCGGAAGTTGCGTGGCAGGTGTGTATAAACGTAAGTTCTTTTTACACCATTTGGGCATTCAAGACGGTACTGCTGTACAACATTCTTAACTGAGTCCTGCCAGTATCGGATAGCTGTCTCCTCACCACCTACCAATACACTTCGACATGAAGAAGCTCTGGCAATGTTGTCCCGATAAAGAAATTCAGTGAGTTCCTCAATGATCTGAGGGCTAACGCGCTGTCTAGTGAATTTAAATTCAGGGGGAGGAATTCCCCCACGTCCAAACAAAATACAATGAACTCTGGCAGCGGTGACTGTGTTTGGCGAACAACCAAATAATTGCTGTAGTGTGCGATAAGGAAAATCTGTTGCCACGATGGACAACAAGCGCCGTTTCTCATCTCCATAATGGCGTACTCTGCCAATTTTCCTGGCTGCATCAGTGCGGGACTTAACATTGTCAAGTATCTTGCCTTCCAGGGTAAACCTACTTTGGGATTTAGTGTTTCCAATCAAAAATTTTTCCTTTTGTTTCTTTGCATTCTGGTTTATGTTCTTGGTGACTTGTTTGTCCTTGCAAGCCTTATACTCTTCTGATAGAATATCAAGGAAGTGGGTGTCATCAGCGTTCTTGTCCTTGACAACTGAATTGCCAAAGACTTGAGACCAGTTTTTGCTATTAACCACATCTCCCATGAGTTTCTGTAAAGAAGTTCCAGACTCAAAATGTACATACTTCATGGCAGTGTCCTTTACTAATTCAATAATATCCTTCCTCATATAACGCTGTGTTCTCTCTTGGGCATCCTGGTAGGGACGAATAGGAATGCAAGGAACCTGTGTTCCTGTTGATACTTGGGACATGGCAATTATACTGTTTGAAGTTAAGGTGCTTGGAGACAACTCATAGTTAGCAACCAGATGATTCTGGAAAAAGAAATCATTTTTTTTGTAAATGACTAGAGTAAAATTACATTGTACTTGGATAGTTTCCCTCTTGCATGCTTAAAGAGAATTGTCATTTTATCTTGAGAATACAAGAAATCCAAATACATTTGTGGAATACATTATTTGAAAAAATTATTGGAGTAATAACTGACAGTAAAGTTGTCACTACCATACATGTAATAAAATGTACTGGACATTCTGCAAGACTAGTCATTAGGTTTATATAACTGAAAATAACTGATATATAACTTACTTTCTCTTCTGTTGAAGCAAAGAAATTCTCTTCAAGACTGAATGTGCTTTCTTCTATGTCAATCTGGAATGAGGAGAACAAAGAAAATATAATTTCTTCTTCTACTCAGGCATAACTTTTTCTTACTTATGCATAACTATAAATAGATAAAAAATACATCAGCAATAATATGCTGAACTTTCGCACTCACAATCAAATACTGATATTGATAAAAAAAATTGCTAGAAATGCCTGTTACCCTACCATAATATCACAAACAGAGTTTCTATGAATAATTTTTCCAAACAATATTTTAGTAAAACTCCAGTAATAAATATGGAGCCGTGTATGAAAATACAGTATGCAGGGTAACAAATACAACATAAATTCAGTATAGTCAACTGCTTTTATTCTTGACAACCACAACAAAACCATTCAATAATTATAAATAATTATAAAGTACATGTATTTGCCACATCTTGTGAATGACATCGAAAAATTGTAAATAAGACAGCATAATTATAACAAAATCCAAAAAATGTTCACACTGTAAAAAAATCAAATATAAAGCTCAAGTTACCTAGCTTATTTCCAGTGCTATTGTAAAAACTCACAAGTTACATTCAGGACTGTATCAGATTTGAAATGCTATACATTGGGCAAAGCAAGAGCCAAAAAATAAAAAAATTAGAAATAGGCATTTATTTCCTCAACAACAAGTAAAACCGTAACATTTACCGGTGGGGTCCCATGTGGTGTTTTCTCCACTGAGTCCGACTCTAAAGTAGGTTTATCCTATGAAGGGGACAAAGACGAAGACACGTGTAAGATACATGTGTGAGAAAGCGAGCAAACAAACTGTTCACTCTCACGTTTGCAAACAGGATACACAAAAATGATTAGAGGCATAAAATGCCTAGCACTTTCAAATGCGTTTTACGTAGGGAATATCACAACAAAGAAGAAAGTCAATCTGACTCACCATTACAACAGAGTTTGCGTTTGTATTCAAATCCCCAAGCTTTATACACTTTTCTTCGACTGCTATGCGATCACGGCAGGCCAAACAGATCTTTCTCTTTCTTCCAGCATGCTTCGAATCAAAGATGCAATACCTTTCTTCATAAAAGGTTGCCACGCGAAGGCCAACGTCAGACCTGTGATGCCATTCCAGATGTTTCTTGCACTTGCAAGAAGCGGTAAAGGACGACATCATACCAACGCGATAAAATCACACGAATAAAACACTTGCTGCACTTCAAATCCACAGACAACGCTTTTCAGGAAGGTATACACGTTACATACAAAATACAGGCGAGCTACATACACCAGCGAAGCGTTATTAACCCGAAACCGCAGAGAAGAAATATTGAAAATAACAAATCCAAGATGGCGCCGCTCTCAACTCTGTGCTCGTGAAGGTGCATATCAGCGTGGACGATTTCCCCACGTTGGAATCCTACGAAACTTCACGAAACAATAGATCATACGTCATTATCGGAAAACCTACAATAAAATCGGACTTTTTCGACTTTTTTTCGGAAAAAATTCGGGATAAAAGAGTTTTGACCAATCAGAGAGCTCAAAATTAATTGGATAAGCCAATTAAAATGGGAAGGCCACTGCCCATGCGTTGCCGCTAAATGCTATCGCTCTTACGCGAACCATTACTTAATATCGTTTATAGCATCACTGCCAAAGACTAAAAAAGGACCATTGCTGCATTGTTGCTAAAGACATGTAAAGGACTTATATCGTTTATAACATTACATATGTGTTCTAGTTTATTATTACTATTATAATTATTATTCAAGTTTGGTTCAAGCAGTATAGATAGGTGTTTCAGTAAAGCTGCCTGTGAAGCTTAAATTACGACTTAAATGGAATGTGTAATCAATTTCAAATGCAACTTGAAACGTAGTATTAAAATAAGTTTACCCTTAGAGACTTGTAGATGATTGATTTAAAAGTCATTAAGTTATGTGGCTTTTAACATTTGCAATGTACGGGAACCCATGTTTTCATTCGCTCTGAGTTAAATTAACAACGGCGGAATTCCGATAATTTTCTCGAAACTCCAAGGAAAACTACAATATTATTGGTTCGCGAAATCGGGAAGTTTAGAAATCGTCAGGAAAACGAGTCTGACTAAAAAAGGGACACGAGTTTGAGGTGGGAGGCTAAAAATCCCCGAGGTTCCTTGAAATTGGGCTCAAAATTTGTCGTACGTGATTTTCTTTTCATCTGACCGTGATTGATTCAAGGCCTAAAATTCGTCTGGCCGTAACACAATACTTTCTGTGATCACGCTACTATCACAGTGTGATAACGCCGTGATCACGCCGTGATCACTGAGTCAATCACGCCTAAAATTAGTCTGGCCGTGATCACAATATTTTTGTGATCACGCTATTTTCAAAGTGTGATCACACCGTGATCACGCGTAAAAAGTTTTTACCCGTGATCACGGTGTGATCACACCCAGTGATCACACCCGTGATCACGCCTTTATTTTTACTGGGGAATGCTACTCTCGATCCTTTCAAATGTCCGTTATTTAGCTCGACAAAACCAGCCCTTACCAGGAAATTGGGATACCGACAGTGCAAGTGAGATTAACTCAAACTTTTACCAATTACTGAAACTGCGATCTCAAGAAAACCCGGAAATAATGACGTGGCTAAATCGCAGAACTGACAAGTACACATCCCCGATGATTCAGAACAAGATGCTCGAAGTTCTTGCTCTAGGTGTGCTGCGGGAAATATCAGAAAATATTCAGAAAGCTAACTTTTTTACGATAATGGCAGATGAGACAGCTGACGTGTCTATCAAGGAGCAACTAGTCGTATGCATTCGTTGGGTCGACGACAAATGAAGACTTCATTAGGATGTTGCCATTGGCCAGAACCACTTCTGCTCAAATTGTAGAAACACTGAGGGATGCCCTGCAACAAATGAATCTCAATATTTGGAATGCTCGGAGTCAGTGCTATGACGGTGCTGCAACAATGTCGGGGGAGAAATCAGGAGTTGCTACACAGATTAAATCTGTCAATGGAAAGTCTTTGTATACACACTGTTATGGCCATGCCTTAAACTTGGCTGTCACTGATGCCATAAAATCAGTGAAATGTATGAGTGATGCACTTGACACAGTCAGAGAAATTGCAAAGTTGGTAAAAATGTCCCCGCAAAGAAACACCAAACTAGATAAAATTAGGGAAGAAACCGCAAATGAGTCTCGCGGAGTTCATGCTCTTTGCCCAACATGATGGACTGTTCGAGGCGAGGCATTAGCGTCAGTTCTAAAAAACCACGATGAAGCTTTGGGATTGGTTGCTTGAGGTCTTGAAGGACACAGAAATGAAATCGAGAATCATTGGCATTAAAAGTATCATGGCGAAGTTTAGTTTTTACTTTGGTTGCTGTTTAGGCGAGAAAATTTGGCGTCAAACCGACGATTTGTTGTTTTTAAATCACTAAGGGAAAGTCCTAGTACTGCAGTATGCACTGTAACTGTTCAGTTATCGTCATTATAACTTATCGTGGGGTTTTACGGTACAGGACGCAATAAAACAAAAATGTCATTTAAATTTCTGTGTTTTCAATACGGTACTGTATTTGTTAGCTGGGCAAGCTCCCATAAGTGGCCATCTATCCCCTACACCTCTAATGGCCGCTTACGAGAACCATTCTCGTAAGCGGCCAGCTCTAGTTACGGACACTTTTTGTCCCGTCCCGAGGGTGTCTGCTTACGAGAGCTTCGACTGTATGGTCTTAAGTCGTGGTGTTATGCTGCGGCAAAGTACTGGAATATGCTACCTCATGATATTCGTTCCATGGCAGGCTGAAAAAGATTCGACAAATTGATTTTCATGTTTAATATACTTTGATTATATTTCATTGCTTTTACTTACTGCTGGCGAGCCTTAGCAAGACAGCACACTATTTGAGTGGGTCAGCGGTGTTCCATATCATATAAGGGGTGAAAAATCTCGATTTTTCGGATGTCAGATTCGGGGTATGTGCAGTTTGGCGTTTTCGTTGTGTGATGTCACAACGATTTCTTCCGCACGTTTCACACCACACTTCACCTCTTGCTAGCGGTTGACAATTTCGGAAGACTTGAAAGTGAAGGGTTTTTCCTTATTTCAATTGCCTAATGTTCTAAATGCCCAGGGAAGTATTCATCAAGGTCACGATCAGTTTAGTTGTGCATCGCGACGACGACAGGAGGTTTTTATGAGTTTGTCTGCCTCACTATGCGACCAGTTGTGGCCAATTCAGCAATGGAGGAGTGAAGAAATCGATTGCATCTTGCTTCATGACCACTAATGAAAAGTTCTACGTCGCAGTTTTGCACAGCAACCTGCAAAAATAGGTCCGCAATGCGTACGTGTGGGGGCTTCATAATTTCAAATTTGATTCTTCTTTTTTGTGAATTCATTTAGTACATTCAATTACCTTAAGGCTGCTATTTATTGCGGCAAATAATCTTTGCGATTTTTTGCAAATTGCAAAAATCAAAACACTCGCAAAATACGCAGTTTCCGATATCACAAAATTTAAGAATCGCAATAAATAGTAGCCTTAAAGGTATACATTTAATACCAAAATCATCGTGTATAAAAGGAGTGGTTAAATTGTTGGTAACAACTTGAAGTACTATTTCAAAAACGAGTGCGAGTGTTTCATTACGATTTCCAAACACGAGAAAACAGATGAAAGTAAATTATGTATTCCGGTGGCCATATCTCGACTGCTATTTATTGTATACACCTCAAATTTGGCCTGTAAAGTCCTTTCATATTGCTCTTTCCAAATCAGGGGTCAAATGTTGTTAAATCGAAAAAAAGTATTTATGATGTCATCACTTTAGGACTCTATGGTGCGGAAGGCCACAGGTTCGACCCCCAGCTGGTAAAACATATTAATTACTTTTTTCTTTGAATATTAAGTGTCATTGTCACTAAGGACCGGGCAAGGTCCACGGATCGAGGTCGGCCGATTCCCTCCAAATTTTCAGCATTTTTTCTCTATCAGATAAGATTATGATCGGTGGTGTTTGTAATAGAATAAGATAAAATCCTTCAAACTTTGACCACCCCCCTAGTTTTTGGTGCTATTTCAGCAAATTCAGAAAGGAAATTCAGGTCAACTTCCACGGCTAATTTTACTTACTTCGCATCAGCCCTATTTATTTGTATGAATGCACGTTATTGCCTGGCATACAAGCGGCTCATTTCTCGAAGATCGACCATCTTCGTTAAAACAGTTGTATTTTGGAGCGGTTCCAATTTCTACAACTTCGTGGCTATTGAATATAAGAAGAATTTGGGCAATTTTCAAATCTGGTTTTCTCCAAAGTGCGGCAGTTTATTTTCAAATCAAACGTATGTTTTATTAGTCCACCTGTAAGTCTTAACAAATTCGCAAACTCTCATTTAGCAAGTTAAATTCCAGCAGCGTGAGCTTTCTCAAGACTTTGAACGGAAATTGACCGAATTTGCATAATTTAACCTAATTTGCATAATGATGTTTTCCCGGAAAGTGTTCACGCTTGAGTTGTTACATGTTGCTGCCGTTTATCGTCTTCTTTAGCTTGACTGAGAGGAAACAACTACTTTTGCATGTGAATGGACATATTTCATTTCAGGTTTCTTTAATTCGACAAGTAAAAATTCCTTCTGTAACTGCCTTTTAAAATTTGACCTAATTGGCATGATGCCCATTTTTCCGCGAACACTTCACTAATCTGTCAGCCGACAGGTGACAAAGATCGTACATATCATGAAACATTTGCTTGAGGTCTTCATTTTTAACTTTAATTATTTTGATTTTTCATACGTTAAAAGTCCGCGAATTACGGGTCCATCTTAACAGCTCGGGATTTTATTCTTTTATTTGAGTAAACACGGTTCCGTCTAACATGGGTGGGCAAATTAGTGAACTAAATTTCAAGACATGTAACACATATCTATTTAAAGAGTGCATCGCAAATGGTTTTCGAGACTTACAGTTTTAATATTTCTCTCACATCTCAGCAAAATTGTCTTGGAAATGAATGCTCAATCCCGTCGGGTGAGGTCTCTCACTAAGGGGACCTAATTTGCATACTTTGACCTTATGTTCCTTTCCGCGAAATGTTCACGCTTGCGCTGCCGTATGCTGAGATCAATGCACTTCTTTTTCATATCAACCGGCATATTTCACTTCGGTATTTCGTTTAATAAATTTTGTCATAAACAGTTATGGAAAATATGTAGGCTTGATTTCGGCCGCTCTCTTTATTAAGGGCTCTTACTGTAACCAAACAAAACGTAATCATCCCAATATTTTCTGTAATTCAAAACTGACAGCAAAGAGCAACAGCAAATCAGGTATAAGTTGGCAAAACGTCAAACTCTTCTTTGAAATATTCGAGCCCATCTAGATCTGTTTTTTTTTTGTTTGTTTGTTTGTTTTTTATAGAATTTCATAATATATGCCTTATCTGATTGACCCGTGGCAGACAGCTGTTGTCAATTTCCTTGCTAATGTACCAACATTGTGTCTGATGCGTTTTAATTGAGCTGGCTTTGCTGTTTACAGCATAAATGTTCCGTTAAGTTGTTCGTTTAGTTCTCCTGATTCTGCCTGTAGTTTGGAAGGTACAGGTTCCCAGATTGTGCCCCTGTTAGCTTGCCTGGGGGTGAGCTCAGGGTAACAGCGATCAGAAGACGATCAAATTAATGAGGTTGATCTCATCTTGAATCGAGCTGGGCACTTTGTTGCTACAAATGAGGAGAAAATGGCAATGACAATATGCCCGAGACATAGAAAAAAGCTCACTACAGACTGGGCTGGCAGAAAGAGCAACACCTGCTCGTATCCAACTCACCCAGGGCCGCAGAAAAGAACAAAGAAACCACGACGCATACACGCCACCCTGTCGGAAGAAATATACCAGATTCACCATGCCAAATCCCTATCGGCTCAGGTAAGCATAACTATGTGCAGCCAGACCGCAGTAAATAGTTTTCCGAGTCGAGGGTTGACTGGTAAATGTTCAAAGGCGCATATTTTTACAGGTCACATTCGACAGGTCAAAGTACAGGTCATCATGCTACAGATAAATAAACAGCATTAAATTTGTCTCCTATCATTATCCAAAACATGCTTTAGAACGAGTACTGTTTGGATTAGCTACCTATTTCACCTATCAAAAAAAGGTAGAGAGCTGCACTTTGCAATTGTGACCTGGGAAATCTGACCTGTAAAATGTACCCCTCACTCATTTTATTTGCTGTCCTGTACTTTTATCTTTACATCCTTCGTAATAGAGCAAGGGGGAATGAAATCTCATTCGTTCATTAACTCTTATTTAACATATCTAAATAAATAGCCTGCCTACCAGGCGTTGGTGTTCTGCGTTTTTCTGAGGCCATTGAAGCATTTTCTGAGAGCTGCACCTGCTTTCAAAAGCAACCTTTAAGAGTTTTAATAGGGACGATATGCCAGGGCATAGTTGCTCGTCGGATGACTATCTTTCCATCCGGCATACTTTCTGAGATTTGTTTCCTGGGGCCTGGGGGGGGGGGGTGGGGGGTCCTGTAATAGGTGTGTTTAACCTGCGTAGCTTTTTTGCTGTGTGCTGATCCGGTATTGCGCGTAAACGAAACCGCAGCTATGCATGCTAGCCAGCATTCTGTTGTGTTATTTTAGATATAAAAACTGATTTTCGAAGTTTTAGTTTTCCCGCCAACTGTGCAGATGTAGTCATTGAAGACATTAATGACAGTGTAGTACCAGAGAACATACTACGATTTCGTTCACAACAGATGAAAGCATTTCACTCGTGGGATGAAGAGGAATAACTGGGTTTTTATTATTCCAGCTATAAAAGGTTCTCTATTCCAGTTCCAAAAATTTAAAAAGGATTTTATTTTTATCTATTATATTTCGTTATTAATTACTGTCGATAACTATTCCATATTATTCCATTATTATCGATACCGTATCCTGAGATAGGGCTCAATTTCTTCAAATTCTTATTTTTTATTACAAATGTGTTAAAAAAAAGAGTATCAAAAGAGTTAGTTGGAATCGTATCAGGGGGATAACTTGTTGGATATTTGTGAAATGGTATGCAGGTATGTAGTTTAGGTGATAAATATAAGAGGAATGAATGATTGTACTTTTGGATTGCGTGAAACCACCGAGGGATATTTAACAAAAAATGGATAACATGTACGGAAGATGTTAAGCATTCAATTGTAATCCCCCCTTAAAGATAATAAGCCCGCCCGAATATAAGCCCAAGGACTGTTAGGATAAGCTGGTTTCATTCCAAGCCCCAACCCATTTTGAAATGCAAAATTCCCTTCAATAATAAGCCCCTCCGAAAATAAGCTCCCCGGAAAATAAGCCCAGCAAAAAAGCCTTTTGAACAAATATAATCCCAGGGCTTATTATCAGAATTTTACGGTATTTCTGCATGAAAAATCAAAACAATCAAAGTTACAAATGAAGAATTCAGACAAACGTTCCATAGCACGTGCAGTCGTTGTCGGCTGTATCTTAAAACAGCACGTGGAGTTTTCCTGGGAATAATGGGCATCATGCCAATTAGCTCCAATTTTAAAAGGAAGTTACAGGAGGAATTTTTACTTGTCGAATTAAAGAAATCTGAAATAAAATATTTCCATTCACATGCAAAAGTAGTTGTTTCCTCTCAGTCAAGCTAAAGAAGACGATAAACAGCAGCAACATATAACAACTCATGCGTGAACACTTTCCGGGAAAACATCATTATGCAAATTAGGTTAAATTATGCAAATTCGGTCAGTTTCCGGTCAAAGTTTTGAGAAAGCTCACGCTGCCGGAATTTAACTTGCCAAATGAGAGTTTGCGAATTTAAGACTTACAGGTGGACTAATAAAACATACGTTTGATTTGAAAATAAACTGCCGCACTTTGGAGAAAACCAGATTTGAAAATTGCCCAATTTCTTCTTATATTCAATAGCCACGAAGTTGTAGAAATTGGAACCGCTCCAAAATACAACTGTTTTAACGAAAATGGTCGATCTTCCAGAAATGAGCCGCTTGTATGCCAGGCAATCACGTGCATTCGTATAAATGAATAAGGCTGATGCGAAGTAAATAAAATTAGCCGTGGAAATTAACCTGAATTTCCTTTCTGAATTTGCTGAAATAGCACCAAAAACTAGGGGGGTGGTCAAAGTTTGAAGGATTTTATCTTATCTTATTACAAATACCACCGATAGTAATCTTATCTGATAGAGAAAAAATGCTGAAAATTTGGAGGGAATCGGCCGACCTCGATCCGTGGACCTTGCCCGGTCCTAAGTGACAGTGACAGTTAAATGGTTCCATGATTGTTACTTAGTTTAAGTCTAAGTCAAAGAAATGCCGCAAGAATCTTGATATGCAATAAAACTGAGTGAGTAAATAAAATTAAGTGAGTAAAGAAGAAAGCAAACAAACAAACAAGAAAATGACCAAACAAGCAAATAAACAAGAAAATGACTGACCATGACCCTGTGAGAGTTCCTTTAAAGCAAGTACGGGCAAGTACTTGCAAGTCCAGACTAAGCGACGCTACAATTTGCGGTACGGACCAAAAAGCGCCAATCAAAAGCGTGGGTTGTTGAGAAGACACACTTTGAACTTCGGTAATTTTCAATAGCCAATGAAAGACCAGAAAATTTCGATCCTCTAATTTTCGATCCGCCGACACATCTGATATAAATACGGTGCGAACGAGGCTATTGGAAAAAACGTTGCGATGGCAGAGAAGTCAGCAGGGAAAGGGGCGAAGGTCCATACAGCTAATTCATCGAAGAATACAGCTAGTTCATCGAAGAGTACAGCTAGTTCATCATCGAAGAGTACAGCTAGTTCATCGAAGAGTACAGCTAGTTCAGTCGAGAGCACAGTGAGTCCAGCAAAGAGTACACCAACTTCAATCGAGAGCACAGACACCCGAATAATCGCCAAACCTACTACACCGCCAAAGCGTTCTGGCAACGAGTCGGGTATTATTGCTTATGTCCATCAGTTGACTCCTGTACAACGTAATAAGAAGAATACAGTTGACTACTGTACGCTACTTTTACAAACGAAAGACTACCCATCGCAAGGAGTGTTGTTATACTCCAAGCGCATGCAGAAAAAGCCGCTGTTGGTGGATAGCGAGAAATGTCGTACGCCTGTGAAGATTCAACGGTTCACTCATACTTCTGATGGAGAGAAGGTGATAATAAATGACATGACTCAGATATCTGTACCTAGTCAAACTGAGTACTCTTTCCAGTTTAAAGAGAGCATCTCACGTACCCAGCATGTTTCCATTGGAGATATATTGAGTCGTTGCAATGAATGGGAGAACGTTACTTTGAAAGGCAAAGTTGTACGTGTTGGTGACACTAAAATTGTTGGTGCAAAAGAACTGAAGTTGGTGGAGGTTACGTTTGCAGATTCGACTGGAAGTATTGCTGTAGATGTGTGGGAACAGCACATTCCAATGATTGAGAATGGGAAAGTTTATCGTGTTACTCCTGTTCAATTGCGTTCTTGGGGTGGAAAGAAGAAACTGTCTACCACTGTACATTCAGTCATAACAGCAATTACAGACGAAACACTTTCAAAGTTATTCGTTTTTGAAGAACACTTATTAACAGACCAGTGTAATGAAATAGCAGTTAAAGTGCCAAATATTCATTCCATTAAGAGTGTTGAGAAGTTTATACACTGTTTGAATAAATATTGTTCTCGAAGGCTTATTCAAACGTTGTCTGCCAATATAGTACATTGTGACAGATGTAGTTACACTATGAGATCTGCTAATTGTACTGAACAACTGTGTGCGAAGGTTGTGATCGAAGTTGACGGTCAGGAAATCCATTTAACGGCATTTCAGAATGTTCTGAACAGTATTTTTGAAGATCAGGGAAATTGTACCCTGTCGGCAACCGAAGTTTCTGAAAAGCTTTTGCTGTTAGAGGAAATAAATATTAAATATAATTCTGAAACGCAAATCATCACAGAACTGCAGTTGTAGAAGTGAACTTACTGTGATTGATTTTCAGTGTGAAAACTGAATGTGAATTGTGTTGCGTTTCATGTTTCGTTCAGTTAATGTTTTGGAATTAAGTTCGGCGACTTTCGCGGAAGAAGTTTGCTTGAGTTCTTTTTTATATTTTATGTAGTACAGGGATACGGATGAGCCGCCTTATGAATTGTTTTGAGTTTGCCTTTTTTTCTAGAGACGGTGGAGAGTTGATCAATTTATACTGTTACAGTAAGGGATAATTAAATTGCGAGAATGACCATGTTTAATCATGTCAATCTTCTGTTACATGTCATTGTTGGTCTTTTTATACATTAAAATGTTTCTTTAGAAAAAGAGTGTTGTTACTTGTGTCTGTATTTGCGATCTTCATTACAAGCATTAAATTTAATATATTCAAAGAAATCAATTGAAAGACGATGGTGTCAGGAGAACACTTGGTATAAAAGTACAGTAATATTTTTTGCCGCAATTTTGAGTCTGATGTTTTGGGGAGCGATAGACCCATATTACAGTCAAAGTGTGTTTTATTGTCTTCTTTGTTTCAAGAGACAATTTTCGGAGTACCAGATGATGTGTTTTTGCTGTCTGCGAAGGAGAATACCTAAATGTGGTGCCAATTTCTGAGAAACTCTAAACGAATTCCCGGAAAATCAGTGTGGTTTAGACTGGGGAATTTATATCCACCTGCGAAGCGTTCATTTTTTTGATATTTTTGGTGGGAGGGGTGCACGCAAAAATGTCTTGTTTGCGAACTTGAACGCCGTTGTGTCAATTTCTGAGAAACTATAAACGAATTCCCGGAAAATCAGTGTGGTTTTGACTGGGGAATTTATATTCCAGCTGGGGAGCGTTCATCTTTTTGATATTTTTGGGGGGACTGGGGCACGCCAAAATGGTTTGTTTGCGACTTTGAATACCGTTGTGTCTTTTTCTGAGAAACTATAAACGAATTCCCGGAAAATCTGCGGTTTTGATTGTGGAATTTATATCCAGCTGGGGTGCGTTGTTGTTGTTTTTTTTTTTTGGGGGGGGGGGGGCAGCAGCAAATTATTAAATTGTCGGGGAAATGTAATGAAAATTCTGGGGTGTAATACATGTACATAATGTGTCGCACAGAACATTGTAAACACAGGAGTAGGGTACACTCTCTGGGGGAAGGGTAGATTTGTAGGTTCAGTACGATTCATTGGTGACAATGCCATTAGACATGATGCCAGTCCATCACAAGTTACACCCCAGTGCCCAGTTGTTAGAAAGGCGATTAATGCTAATCCAGGTTTAAAAATTAATCTTGTACAAAAGTGTGAGATTACTCGAAGTCAAAACTTTGGGGAAAAAAAAAATAAACAGAAAACCACACTGAAAAGTCTACGTAATTAATCTCTCTTCAGATTTCCTCGGTTAGACTTGTCTCTTACCAAATAAATAGCGACTGGGTACGAGTCTGCTCCAGGGTGGAGAGAGGGGCTGTGAGTGTTAATTGTCCTACCCAAGAACATAACATGATGACATTGGCCAGTGCTTGAACCTGGACTATCCAATGTGCTAACCATTAGGTCACTACACCTCTAACATACATGTATACCACTTACGTTTATTGATTTAAAAGGTGATTGGATACAATGTAACCCTATTTTATGGACACATGCTTATTATGGACACCTGCATGTTAGAGACAGTTAAGTTTTTCCCCCAATGGAAAGTTGATACATATATTTTCTCTAATGTTGTAATGTATGTTCAATGGACACTCCAATACAAAGTTAACCTCGGTTTATGGACACTGCTGTTAAGCACACTTAAAAGTGTGTACAGTCAACTCTCTCTTTACAGATACCTCTATGAGACAGACACCTGATGTTGGTCTCTGGGTGCCATTTTTCAGTCATTTGACTGCATCTAAAGTATCTACATGTAGAAGCCAGACACCTCTCTAAGACGGACAATTTGTGCCAGTCCCAATGGTCTGTCTTAGAGAGAGTTATCTGTACTGTTTACTGTAGTTTCATTTGTGATGAAATGTCATGAATGTCATGACATTGTGCTAATTGAAAAATATAGTACTACATGTACATGTACAGTGTATTCTGTAAAAAAAGAAAGAATTCTTCCTGTTTAATATGATTATATTATAAAATTAATGGTATGAGAAGTTTGACAATTGTCTTTGTTCTGGTCTTTGTCCATTGAAGAATTTGAAGTTGACTGCTCGCTGTGCTTACACGAAGGCTTTTAATTCATTGGCCTTTTAGAATTTTTAGGACAGTCATTGCTTGTAGCCTCATTAATGAGCTACGTCTGCTTTCAACATCGGTTGCCGGTCTTCGTATTGCTGTTTTTTTTTTCCTGTGCAAGTACTGAGCCATAGGTGTCATGTACATGTAGGTTTGTCACATATTTTGTGCTAAAATGTGTCTGTGATGTTTATTCCAAGCAGATAATATATGGAGTCTGTATCAACTGGGTTCCACTGTAGTCACTAGTGCCTAAGGTGTTCCATATTGTTGTGACAGTGAAGAATAGTTTCTTTCAGACTGAGGTGAATGAATTGTCCGGTATGTTGATTGTTCTTATCTTTTGTTGACTATTCAATCACTTAAAATAGTACCAACTGTGGTAGATTGTATTGATGATATGAATAAAGACTGTACATTTTGTAGGGATGGATGTTAATGGTATAGAAACTGTCTTTGGAATGACCCAACCAATTTTCCAAACTCTTTGCATCCAAGGTTTCTCCATGTAACATGTATGTAGTCATGCTATCAACATATGAAGGACAGTTAGTAATATTTGAGTCCAATGGCTTGCTTGTATTTCCATACAGTGGCACAATATTTGTGAACTGTGACAGAGGCAATTATATGTACATGTAGGTGTTCCTTTTGAACTGTTCTCATTCCCACTGATACATCTCACTGTATCTGTGTTTGGAGAAAAAACGTATCACAGTTATTATTTCATTTTTCCACAAAAATTAAATAAATTATGATATTAAATATTTTTTCAGTGTACAGTACATGTAGATATGTCAACAGTGAAAGTATCAATTACATTGGCCTGTAAGAATTATTTTTCTTGCAGGGCAATCTCTGGTGAATTAAACAGTGACATTGAATGGGGCAGGGTTGGGGAGGGGTGGTGGTGTTGGAGGTCACTTACCTGTTGATTGGGCCTTTGGCGGTAGCATAGATAAATGATTATTGCTTAAATTTCTCATTATAACTGTTAGATATGTCTTCAGTCCATTCTATTATCGTTCTTTCTCGATTATTGTCATTTTAAGCGTTATGAATATCCTTTTTACCAGGAGGGTGTTTAACTCTTTGGGGTCGTGTGAAATGAAGCCCATACTGCTTTATAATCTGTGAAATATGCCTGCCTGTATTTCCAAGTGACCTATGTTTGTGTATATGTGATCAATTACTGTTTTGCTGTCAGTTGTATATGTTGATATCAATTGCTTGTAATGTTTATCCCTCACTAGTATATTATGTAGAGGTCTTTTCTCTGTCTCAATAAGCCAATTGATATTAAAGTCTCCAACAATGATGTGGTTGTCGGGCGAAATGATATTTAATACTTCAGTAATTGCTTGACATAGTTGTCTTACAGGGACTTTTGGTGAACGATATATCCCCAGAATTGTCCAGTCTTCATGACTGATTATTTTTATTACTGTTATTTCAATACCATGTATATTACGACAGTAGGGATATCCCGGGAAATATTGGATTTTGCTGTACACAGCTGTACCACCGTAAGGTCTCGATCCATTGTTGGAATTATGATTATCATTTCGAAAAAGATTATAACCAGCAATATCATACATGTGATTAGGATCTTGACAACTAAATCTAGTTTCGGCAAAAATGTAAATATCAGCACTGGAATAATTTAAGTCATTACGTATGTCTTGGATGTGTCTATGCAGAGACCTTGCATTAAGATAGCACAGTTTTAGAAGGGATCCTGTTATATTATAAATAGGGGATACACAAAGCCTAAGTTTTCCACTTGTTCTTAATCGCTCCATTTCTTTCTTAACATCCGCATGAATAGCAATTTTGTCTTCACATAGGTCAGTGATGTACAGACCTTCAAAAGTAGTTACTCTACTCAGCCCCACATAATGTATGTGTGGAATAGTCCTCCTGGTGCTAAAGTTAACAACTATTTTAGTTTCAGTATCACCCTGTGACCTGTAAATTGTTTTTGCTGCTGCGGGATGTAATGGGAACTGTTTCCTAACAACTTGTACTGCTTTGTTTCTACCAACTGCAAATTGTGTACTGACAGGTTTAACTGGGGTCCATGCATGGTCAATTCCTTGGATATACAGATTTCTGTTTTCAATTCTGGTTTTAAGACCAACATCTGAGTGGTCAAACTGCACCCATACGATACCCGAAGGTTTGCTTTCTTGATGTAATTGGACTAAGTTAATAACATTTCCAGCACCATTTGTCATGCCATCTTCCGTTCTTTCACCTTCAGCAAGACAAAGGTTCGAGGCTAACTGTTTTGTTTTCCTCGGATCATTAGGTATTTGTCTTAGTATTTTGTCTCTTAGCTCAATAGAGTTAGCACCAATAACACTATCTTGAGCTTTAATTCTGTATTTGTTTCCTGTAGCTGCATTATGAACTCGTTCATTAAACTCATCTACCTTTGCATTTTGTATAAACAAGGGAGGAGCATCAATTGGGTTGTTGATGTCTTCTTCTATAACTCTCTCTTTGAGCTTTGCAATGTCACTGGCTGTGTGTTTACCTTCACGCAACCTATTAAGCAGTTCAGCGAACACCTTACTGTCTCTTTGCCGCATGATTTGATCAAGTTCAAACATTTTAAAGTGTTGGTGCCATAAGCTGGGGGCAAGAACGACATAATCTAAACTTTTGAGGTCTTTAAAAATATAGCTATCCATAACAGGTTCTAACTGGAACAAATCACCAATAGCAAAATCCACTGTAGAACCTTTTATATCTTTAAGCCTATTGTTGAGTTGTATGGTAAACATACTGTTTCCTACCATAGATATTTCATCCACAAAAATTAATTTGACACCTCCAAATCGACTTCTCAAGGTATTAAGTCTACTTGAACCAAGCTGTTTGTAATTTCTCAATGACTGATTGGCAGGAACAGCAAGTGCACTATGAACAGTGTTGCCTTTAATGGTATAGGCAGCTTTCCCAGTTGAACCTAATAGTAAAACTTTGATCTGATGAAAATCATCACCAGCTCTGGTATTGTAATACTTAAGTGCAGCCTGATACAGTGCCTTTGTTAAATGTGATTTGCCAACACCAGCTCCACCACTGAGGAAGCAGTAAAAAGGAGATTCTGCAGTTTTAGTCTGATTCAAAATGTGATAAAAAAATTCTTTCTGCTCTTTAGAGTTTGGACCATTTGACGATAATCATCATCTGGCAATTCATTTAATATAAGTGGTTCATTATTGAATGATGTTGATGGAATACCAAGATCAGCGGACAGGTCATAATTTCCATTGAAATCAGGATGCAAGTCTTCAGTACCCTCAGCTTCATCTTGCAGTTCAACATTTTGTGTGTTTGGTGCTATGGAATCAAACTGGTCTTCACTGCAATCTATGCTGTGTAAATGTTGTTCAATCTCATTAAGATCTTCACTACAAATAGCATATTGACTCATTTGTTTATCTATTTCATCTTTTAAAAGATGGAAATGTTCCTGATAGGAAGAACTGTTTCCTTTTAAATCAGTTTCTTCATTTCGCCATGAAGTAAAAAGCATAATAAGTTCATGGTAGTGTTTTTCTGGGTGAGATTTTACATTGAACCAGACACTTCTAATTATTCTGGGTTTTGAACGCTGCTTCGACTTTCCTTGCTTTTTAGTTTGTGTGAGTTCCTCAGCACATAACAGGAGTTCATCATCATTATTTTCGTCATCATCTAATGTTTCTAGTGGGAGATTGTCTGTATCAATATTTTTTGATTTCTTCGTAAAAGGCTTTTGACATAAATCATACAATGCAGCCCAGTCAGCTAAAGAAATATTTTCAAGGCTGGCAGGTCTTTGTATATACCTGTTTAAGAGACCAGTAGAGTGAATTTCTTCAGAGTCATCATCCATTTCTTCTATTTCATTCATTGGTTTTAAGAGCTGTACTCTATCCTCAGGAGGTGAGGTATTAATAAAGATCACTTGTCTGGAACTTTTTCTCATCGGTAGCTGAAGAACTATGTAAACTGCTTCCTGGGCACTTATTTCCACAGCATTTAAAAATTTGTTTCCAACGTCTCTTACTTGTTGCTTTATACTAGAATTTCCGTCTCTGGCTTCTTCACATGCTCTTTGTAAAAGCTGACTCATTCCCTTTTGTGCTTTTGAAATATACGACACAATGTACATTGCACAAGCATAAACATCTAGGACAAATTGGATATCCATGTTTGCCCTCCATGCAGTTAGGCAGGCACTGTTATAATTATTCACTCTTAGCTCATTTGGATTTCTTTTCAAAAATATGGTAGGAGAATTAAGATGTGATTGAATAGCAAGATAGTAATTTTGCTCAGTGATGTCCAGATTAATCAACAATTGGTCAAATGAGATGTCTTCACCTTCCTTCATGTCATTTAAATGTTTACTGATGTTTTTCCAAGTATCTTTATGTTTTCTCATGTCAGTTTCAGACATATCATTATCAAGAGGGTACAAAATTCTTGTTGACTTCATAGGTGGTTGTGGAAAATTAAATCGGCACTCAGCCTTTGACTTTTTACGACATGTTTGACAGTGCCTGTGAATTTGTCTATTGACAAGTTGCTCCAATTCAGGGTCATTATCTGTTTTTTTACAAGTGATTATTTCGTCAATAAATGAAGTGACAACATCATCACTGTCATGTCCATCCACTGGTGCATCTTCAAGCCAAATCAACATGTGAATGTGAGGTGAGCCCCTCTGTTGATATTCAACTCTGTAAAACCAGTCAGCAATATTTCCTAAGGGGGCTGCTCCACTCATTAAGAAGTGCCTTAAAAACTGATTGAATTGAAAATCAAAATGCCGTCCACAAGTCACAGGGGCGGATCCAGGATTTTACATGAGTGATTTGCAGCACCTTAACTAGGGGGGTTTGGGGGCATGCTCCCCCAAGGAAATTTGAAATTTAGTGCTCCCAGAATGCAATTTTCCTGCATTCTGAGAGCACTTTAAGCCATTCAGACACATTAACAGTACCTCCTCAGAAAGGCAAAATTCTGTACAAAAAAATCAATTCTGTGTATTTACACAGACAAACCAGAATAACAATTTTTTTTGTCCAGAAATTTGCCTTTCTGTTGTCTAAGGAGTCTAGCATGTCAATTAAGATTGAGGGCTGCCTTTGAAAATGTAGTAGATCTGCTGCCTGGATTGCTGTCTTGGATGCTTGTAGGGATGCCAACAGCCTTTTAGATCAGTGTATAAATTGATGTGGTCCAATGAGCTCAGACTGAGAGAATATGTGAAAACCATTTAAGCTTATCAAATACCCAGTGTCAGTGGAAAAATAACTCTAAAAACTATTGAAGAATGACTTTTTTGTCCAGATATAAGTATTAATACAATTTAATCTTTGATAGCTGCTCCTGTTGTTCCATCCTCACAAAGGTAGAATCCTACAAACTCTTCTCTGACTGTTTTGGTCGAATCGAGAAATCTGATCACCACTGAAAGGTTTTCTTTATTTGATATGTCAGCTGCTTCGTCAGGCATAATAGAAAAATATTTGCTGTCCCTGATTTCCTGTGACAAATTATTCACTATGATAGCACCCACAGTTGCAATCATCTCATTTTGAATGGTTTTAGAAATATAAGTCGCATTTCTGGGAGCGGTTTCCAGGTGATGTTTTAGTGTTTGGTCGCCGCTGTCAATTCGAAATTCTAACAGTGCATGGAAATTACCGGAAAGACTGCCATTTCCTCGATCATCATCTCGTGTACCTCTGAGGGCTATGTTGTTTTTCCGCAGAAAATTGTTTTAAAAAGGGATTTCAGAATTTCGCGATTTCTATTGATTTGCGGTTGAAGTAAATTGTTGATCTGCTGATCAGTTGGAACCGCTTCTCTTCTCATGTTTCTCAGAAAATTCTCCATTGCGATCACTGCAAAATTATGCATCTCACATTTCCCGCTGGCGTGTTTGGTAAAACGTGAAACGGCGGACGTCCAAAGTGTGAGTGGAGACTTGAACAATTTGTCTAGTTTATTCGTATTTCGCCCACACTGGACTCCAAAACAAACACACGGTAAACAAAATGCACCATCGACATATTTAGAGTATGCTAGCCAGGGAAATCTTTTCAGCCAGCTCCACACAAAATGACGGCTAGAATTCGAACATTCCACTGACGCTGGGAAATCAAATAGCTCACCTGGTTTCCACACATTCTCTATGAACTTGAACTTGTCCTGGTCCGAATATGACTTGATTTCCTTGAAAACCAAGCCAACATCATACTGTGAACAGTCCTCCTTCCGACAAACTGGATCGCCTCGAACCATCATTTCTAATTAAAATTTCCCTTGTCTTCCTCCGTCGCAAGTTACTTTAACAATGAACTCTGATCGGAGCAAGAACAAACGAGGGACTTTCAGGGAGAGGCTTCCCTTTATATACGATTGTCAGTAGTTTGCACGGTAGTTTGCGTCCTGGATAGCCAATCACAATCGAGTTTGAGTAGTTCGCAAGACAATGCGAGTGATTCTGGCCAATAGAGGAGGGTTTTGAGTGATTTGTGGAAAGATCGATAAACTAACCACTCCCACCCACTGCGTACAAATTTTGTCCGGTCGTGCCTACGAATTTTTTCGTGTTGTTCTCCGAAGTCTCGACAAAGGGCGAAAGCGCACGAACGGAGATTCGTCAAATTCGTTCGGAAAGGACTGGGTTTGCTGTGTAATCGACGGTATAACGAGATTCGACGATTTTTTTCTTTGTTTTATTTCATAATAAACACTGCAACAAGAAGGATAATTGATTTCTTGAGCTTCAAGAAACAACCTGAGAAGTAACAAACCCAGGTTTGGAAACATTTGAGTGATTTCTGGAAATCACTTGAACTACGCTGGATCCGCCCCTGAGTCACGGGATCACTCTGAATCAACCTAGACTTTTCCTCCCAATTCAAGTTCTCGAGTTCAGTATCTGAATACTCTTTATTGTCAACAAGTTTGCCAAGTATTCTAAGGAGATGTATCCACTTTGTTTCAGCTGATGAGAAACTACAAAACAAAGTAGCAGGTCCAAGTTGTCTAATCATTGCAAAGATATCTTTTTTAGCCTTCTCAAAATACGGAGGTGAACCTCGAAGTGCTCTTAAGAATTTGTAGCATTCATCAAGATGAACTAATCTCTCCAATGCACCTTGTTGCTTTAAATGACCAGCTGTCAGATTTCTGTTGTTCCCATTACATTTCCTTAAAGCTATTTGAGATTTCCCTAAAAGAATTTTCATTTGCAACTTTTTAGTTTTAAAAAATATATTTTCAACACACATAGCAGCTCTTCGATCTGATCTTCTCAATTCTGACTTGCAAATATCACTGTAGTGTACATCAACTAGTCTTTCTTCATTTTCTGGCCTTTTTTGACCAAGAAATATTCCCGGATAAGCTAATTCTTCAGAATACTTATCTCTAAATATACTTAAAGGTGTACTACCTTCTCCAGGTGCAATGTTGTAAATTTGTGCTCGTTCACTGTCTTTGAGGAAATCTGTTGCAGTGAACATAGTGTCAGTTACTCCTGCAGGAATTTCTGCATCATCTTCAGTCCAGTCATCATTTAGGTGTTCGGTTTCAATTGCAGTATTTTCAACATTACATGACTTATTTATTTGGTTGTTATCTTGTGAGAGATTCCTGTCAGTTTCATTTTGTGACAAGTTTACACTATAGCTTGCTGCCCTATCTTCACTGAAGGATACTCCTTGGTCTCTATAAAGAGCACTGTTTGTAGCTAGCCAGTTTGCTGCTTGCAAAATTTTATGTGGTCTTACATTTAAAGACAATGCTGAACTCTTATATTGCAATCGTCTCTTTAATTGAACTTTAATTGTTCCAGTTTCTTGGGGTAACCGTGGTAACATATTGACAGTATTGTTAACATCTGCTGGTACATTCACAACATTTCCTTTTATTTTAAACTGATTTCCTCTTGGAGCTTGCATAAGCTTTTGAAAGGCCAATCTGGGTGCCAGAAGTCTACACTCTAACTCATTTAAATAAAAAAAGTCAGGTTTTACTGGAAAGCTCATTCCATTTGTAGCTGCACAAGGTGGTATTTTGTTTTTCCTTAGATGTTTATGACATGTCTGACAAACCCACTCAATATCATCAACACTTGTTTTACTTAGTAAATATTTCACTACATTAGGATTAGAAAGTCTTAGTTTTTCAGCAGTGGTAACACTGTGTTTGTACCATAACTGGTTGCAACAAGAACAAATATACAATGGACCTCTGGACACAGCAGCATGAAATTTTCTTATTTCATCGACAAGGGTTACATTTTCAATTTTTTCCTTTCGATATTCACATTTGTTTGCCAGTCTCTTTTCTCTACAATCAGGAGATTCATTAGCAATTTTCTCTTTTTGATATTCACGTTGTTGTGTCAGTCTCTTTTCTCTACAATCAGGAGATTCATTAGCAATTTTCTCTTTTTGATATTTACGGCTGTTTGTCAGTCTCTTTGCTCTACATTCAGCAGATTCATTTGCACGCTTTTCTTTCTGATATTTACACTTACTTGCTAGTCTGTTTTGCCTACATTCAGCAGACTCATTTGCAGATTTTTTTTTTTTTGGATTCACGTTGGCGTGCCAGCCTCCTCTCCCTATTTTCTGGACTTTCATTTAACCTTCTATTTTTGTCACGTTCACGTTGAGCAATCAACTGTTTTTCGTTTACTTCATATCTTTCATCTGAAAACTTTCTCTTTAAGTTAACAGGTTCTTTTGGGTTACTTTTTCTTTTGTGATTCTCATGAACATGTACCACATCAGATTGACTATCACTGATTAAGACACCTTTGATTTCAAAAGGAACAACCCCTGTTTGTAAGCATGACAACTGCAAATATGATACGAAGTTTTCAAGTCCTTCAATGCTGAGCAAAGTACAAGTCCCAAATGAATGGGGCATCCCATGTAAATCCCTTGAATGAGAGTCAAAAATTTTAAGACTCTGTTGTGAAGTTTTAAAAATTGCAACTGTATTAATACCAATAGTTAGCAAACAACAATTGTAGTTTTGCTGAGAAAAAACCTCTTGAAGTGAATTTTGAAGAGACATAAACGGGCCATCGTTAGATGTCATAAACACACTTCCTGTTAACGACTCACTGTATGTTAATGTATACAATTTGTCAAAAAGTGAAACAATGCCTGGCACATCAGTTAAGAGTAAATAATCATTTGTTTGCACAGAATATCTTATAGAAGTGTACAGGTTATTTCCAATACCCAGAATATTATTCAAAGTTGAAGAAGTCCACAAATTAACATCTTCTATATGATGGTAAATAATAGCACTAAGTGACATTGCTACACATTGCTTACCAGCATTTTCTCCAAAGAGCAATTCATTTCCTTGGCTGTAGTCAGCACATACTGTTGTTGTTGGGTCAATGATATCAAATATTGTAGGGCCTGGATTTTCCTCCGCATCATTTGCTTGTCTTATAATCAATTGATTATAAATATTGTAGAATGTCATTTGTGTGAACCAAAACTTCACTTCGTTCCACATTTTGTATTGTCCAACAACTTGTTTCAACGTTGGTAAGTAAAACACATTCAAATAAAACATCATTAACATCATGTTCCAAAATTGTTCTCTCATACGTGACAAGACCAGCCTTGTTTTAACAAATTTGTCATGACTGCCGATCCTGGACCGATATTGTTCAACTGACATCCCCATAGTCTTTTGAATCTCCAGCTACGGTTTTTAAAATATGGATGACTGAGCAAGTGAAATGTGACTCAGTATTATTTCCAGTGTCTATTTCAGGCGGGATTAGTATTGCTTTTCAGTGGCTATTTCAGTAATATCACGTGCTACCTCAGTGAGGATCAAGCCGAGTGAATATTGGCTTGCGTAAGCGTAAAAGCTCCTCTTGAATTGATGTGCAACCTGCACAGACTTCCAGCCAAACGAAATGTTGGCTAGTATGACTTCGTGAGCTGCTGTAATGACGAGCAACTACAGGAACAGCTGAAATCAAAACAGTACAAAAAGAAACCACACGAAACGACACGCCAAAATCCAATATGGCCGATTTCTACTCGACACGCACCGCCGACCTCATCCCCAGGCTCTCTCTCATTTTCTTTCCAGTCTCCGGCCTCAGGCTCTTTCGCAGAAGACCACGTGATACAAGCAAACCCACAAATAAATAAATAAATCCCTCAGTCGACGCCAATGTGCGGGCTTTGCCCCCACAAAAATTAATTTGACCTAGCTGGCCTATTATTATTATTATTATCATTATCATTATCATTATCATCATTATTATTATTATTATTATTTTAATATCAACAAAAATATGTACATCAAGTTACTAATCTAACCTAAGTATTACAACTAAGAATATAACTCAAAACTATTTTCTATTTTACATGGTAATAATGATAAAATAATAAATGAGCTTAATTCTCTAACATCAATATACATCACATATTTATATATTTTATTCTTATTATTATTATTATTTATTGTGGGGACTTCTCTGCAGCTTGTTTGCATTATGAAGATAGTTGCACATTAAAATGTTTCTACTGTAGCACAAAATCTGGGTGACATTGTTTGGAAATGCACACTTGTTTGCATTAAAATAATTACGAAAAAAATCTGAGTGACATTCTGGGGACATGTTCACTTGTTTGGGTCATGATAAATACATGCGCATGTAGTTGTATATTTTGCTGTTACATTAAATCTGCATGGCATTATGGGTAAATAATCACATGTACACTGTACATTCCCACTGTTATATAGATACATGGAGTTACATTTGGTCATTTGGAAACAGCAATACTAAATCAAGGAGAGGAAAGCATACATGAATAAGAGGGAAAGAGAAAAATAATAAGTTATTTTACTTAACATATATGGTCCATCTTCAAACTCTTAGATTTGAAACAACTCCATGACAGGACTAGCCAGAATAAGGCTGTGAAAATACATGTACGTGCATCAACAGAGACAAAACAAAGAACTAAATCCTTAATTTGGGAATCAGATACTGGAATTGATGGGATGCAAGATCAAAAGGTAACCGATGAAGGTAAGGCTTGTCACAGGAATATAATAGAATTTTATTGAAGTTACTTTAGGTAGTCATTTCAAAGGACAAAAATGTAAGTCAGGGAACAAAGATACCACAGTGAACCTGCCTGAAGTCAGTTCAAAATGAAATTCAAATTACTGTAGAATGATTTAAACTTAGTTTGACTCTCACTGACCTTGTATTTTAAGCCTAATTGATGTCAGGAGCTTTCTATAAATGTTGAAATTGTGAATCGAAGTGGATACTTGAAGGTACTACACAACTTAATTCAAATTAATTAGCCCCCCCCCCACTTTATTTGTGGCAAAAAGAAAGCAGACTCAGGAACTTGGTTTCCAAACTTTAATCTGTAATTTCACCGAGAAATACTGACGCATTGGCCACCACATAGGCCATGAATTTGAGCTCTGTTATTAATTTTCTGTTCATATTGGATGTGTCATTTGGTTGTTTTGTAGTTGTAATAACCTGTGTAAAGAAGAGGGAGGACAATGCTAGAGTCTATGACAAACGACAGGCGTGTTTTTTCTGTGAGAAGCTGTATGCAAAAATTCCTCGCCATTTGGAACATCAACACAGTGATGAATCAGAGGTAGCCAAAGCATTTGCATATCCACGTGGCTCAAAAGAACGAAAGAAAGCCCTTGAAAAGTTACGTCTCCAAGGCAATTTCCATCACAACTTACGTGTGTTGGAGTCGAAAAGTGGACAACTTATTGTCATGCGAAGACCAGGAGAGAAAGAGGAATGTTCTCATGATGACTTTCTGCCTTGCCCTGACTGTCTGGGCTTTTTGAAGAGAAAAGACCTTTGGAGGCATGTTAAAGTCTGCAACTTCAGAAGTAGTCGTGTGGATGATGATGGAGGTGAAGACATTAAGTATCAGAAACTTCAGACTAAGAGTAAATTGTTCATCTTGCCATCAATATGCCCTGATAGGAGCTCACTGTTCCAAGATGTTGTGGCCTCCATGAGATCAGATGATATCACTCTTGTAGCTCGGAATGATTCAGTTATTTCTGCTCTTGGAACCATGATGGTAGAAAAGGTTGGCACAAAGAGATCTCACGACATTTCACAAAAAATGCGAAACCTTGCCAGTCTGCTAATATCACTGAGGGAGGCAGAAAACAATGATAGTGCCAACTTGTCGCAGTTTCTTCGTCCCCGTAGGTTTGATGTTATTGTGAAGTGTGTCATGCAGATTTCTAAGTTTTATGTAAAGGGAGGTGAAAAGGAAGTTGGAACACCCTCCTTGGCATTGCACATTGGTCACTCATTGAAGAAATGTGTTGCTGTTGTTCGTGGGAAAGCACTCCGGGAGAAAGACAAAGCTGTACTGGAAGATGTTGAACATTTTGAGAAACTAATGGAAGCAGAGTGGAATTACCGTATCAGCCATCTCTCTATAACAACTCTGAATGATAGGAAACATAATCAACCTGATCTTCTACCTGTGACCAGTGACCTTCAGAAGTTAAAGAGGTTAATCACATCAAAGATCATTGCACTCACTAAACAACTGCAAGGCACAAAGAAACCACTCCTACAAAACTGGCGAGACTTAAGTGAATTTGTGCTCAACAGGTTGATACTTTTCAACAAACGGAGAGGGGGAGAAACAGCTAGGCTTTATTTGGAGACTTACATCAATCGTCCTGACTGGAGCAAGAACACAAATCAAGATGTTGTAGCATCTCTCAATGGCATTGAACAGCACTTACTTAAAAGGTATGGTTATTTCTTTTATTACTTTTCAGATTGACTCTGTTTTGTTAGAGTACATGGTTTCTTCGATTGCTTGTCCCCATCTTTCTAGTCATCTCTATTCTCTTTGTTATCTGCATGTAGCAATAATTTAAAAAGTAAGTTGCCACTGTCGCTAACGTATACAAACTTGCATTACGAGAAACAATGTTTCCCTAAATGTCTTGTGTGCAAACAGGTTCTAGAAACAAAAATGATCCAGAAAAAAAAAACAGAAACCATTTTTTACTCCTCTGCAAGAGCAGTGAAGAATTTTGGGCAGGGGGGAGGGGGTGGGAGGATGGCTGGAGGTGACCATAGGAAGGGGTAGCAAATTTTGTGTTTTGGTTTTATTTCCATGGGTTTTACAATATTGAGAAGGTCTTGAAAAAATCTTAGAATATCATGGTCTTTGAAAATTGCTTGGTTGCTTCCCTGGGCCTTGAAGAGTCCATGAAATTTACTATAAGTATATTATTTCAGGTATGCCCTATCATTTTTCTATTTTCCCTATTCACTATCCTCCTAAACCTGTCTGTTTTCCAGGGAGGGGAGATTTGTTTTATGGAGGAAAAAAGGAGGAAAACATCAACCGTGTCTTTGAACTATGAAGAGTCCATATTAATTATTATTATTGTTATTATTATTATTATTATTATTATTATTATTATTATTATTATTATTATTATTATTATTATTATGGCCTCGAAGTTGCTTATGAAACAACTTGCACACCTTTGATATTAATTTCTCGTTCAATTATTTGACTTGTTTTTTTTTTTCCTTTTTTTTTCTAGGCTTGATATGGTTGAAATTAAGGGAAAGCGGGGCCGGAAGGTGCCATTTCTCTTAACAAAGGAGGTTAAACAAGCAATTGATGTTTTAGTGGAAAAGCGAAGTGAGGTTGGCATCAATCCAGGAAACCCCTACCTGTTTGCAACAACTGGAAATGGTTCCTTGGGTCATTTAAGACCATGGGAGTGTATGAGAAAGATTGTTACGAGTGATGAGGTGAAGCTTGAAAAACCTGAAGCTGTAACAACTACAAGGCTTCGAAAATATGTGGCTACTGTGTCACAAATCTTAGACCTTCAAGAAAATGAACTGGACTGGCTAGCCCGTCACTTAGGTCATGATATCACTGTCCACAGAGAATATTACCGATTGCATGAATCAAGCATTGAGCTTGCCAAAGTTGGAAAGATTCTTACAACAGTGGATGAGGGCAAAACCCAGCACTGGGCTGGGAAATCCCTAGATGATATTGATCTGGACAAAGACATTGACCCAGTAGCAGGTAGGTATCAAACACTTTCCCCAGCAGGTACCAGGAGGCAGTACATTAAGAGGGGCTTGTGCTACAGCTTGTGTTTAATGGGGACTAAAGTGACAACGTTACGTTTAAACCCTTTGGCTACCAAGCGGACAAAAGTACTAAACCGCAAAAACTTTGAAAAAATCATTTTACGAAATATTAAAAAAACTAACATCACCACAGGAAAGTACTGTTTTGCATGGTTTTGTCCAAAGATGACAAAGTTAGAACCACCTGGTTTGACGAAAATTTTACTTTGGTAGTCAAAGGGTTAAGTGTTGGCTGATTTCATCATAACCAAGGAAGGAACTGATATCATTATTGTTGCTCATTAATTCATCTGCCGTGGAACGTCTGTTAACAGCTAGACACCCTTACAATGAGAAGAGTAATCTCATTGAAGGCTTGCTAGTGTTATACATTTTTGCAACTACTAGGCTTACTGGTAACTTATTTATTTTGTTCTTCCACTTCTTCCACTGTTCCACTTACTCATTTAGATGAGATAGATTCTGAATCAGACGAAGACAGCAATACTGATACAGAGCAAGACAGGCCAAGTGCACAAGAAGGAAGCGTGAGTGGACATTCTTTGTGTCTATGTTATTGATACCTCATTGCTTTGCCTTTCATTTTGACGTGATAATACACAGCACTTGCTTTTGTCGCTAAAACTAATGGAGAATATCGTGGCCTGTATTGGTGTGGTGGTAATAACATTGTTATTCTTCCCCTGTAACAGCAAAGATTAGACAAGTCAAGGACAGCACGTGAAACATCAGTGCCAAAAGAAAATGGTACATCTATATTTAATAACATTTCTGTTTACATTGCTTTTGATCTTATTTAAAAAATAATTTCAATATTGTTTTTTTGTTGAAAAAAGTCTAAGTCGTGGGCTGCTTTTACACTTTACATGTATTTTGTACATGTAACTGTATAATATTTGCGCTCATCAGAACTCAACCCTCACCTCCTCGGAGCTACGAATTTTATTGGGGGTGACTGCAGATAAGCTGTCAATATTCAATTTTATTTTGCTGGGTACCTCGGCCGGGGAACTGGATTCACGTCGACTCAGTTATGTTCTGTCACCAGTTGTGGTCTAGTTTTGGTGCAGGCAGGATTGTTTGACATCATCGTTACAGGCTATGCAAAACAGACGAACGCAGATCCTGATCACTCTCAGTATCCTGCTGCTTTCATCATAAACTAATGAAAAGATAAAACTTTGTTGCTGGAAGTGACAACAGTTGTCCAGTGCTCGCTTTGCTGTATTCGTCACTTTGCTCTTATTTTCTTTGATGAATAATTTGCAATTCCCACTTCAAAGATGAGTTTATTTAATTCTGTTTTTCTATTATATTCCTGGATCAGGGGAACGTGATGGCACTAATGCTGTGCAACCTAGTTTACATCGACAGCAAACTGAACAGGTGAGTTGGCAATTGTTTCTCCGTTGTTGTTAAATGCGTTTTTCTCTTTTTACCTAACAGTAGACATTACAACAACGACGACGCTTTATTTGTCACAAAACCGATTACAATTGCATTTAATATATGTGAGACAGAAAAACAGTACACGTATGAGAATCAGAAAGTGGAGACGAGACTATTATTTAGTGCAAAGAGGCTAATTAAACCGCAAGGTCATCAAGTTAGCCTTCATCTCGTTTTAGTTGAAATAAAAATTGTGGTATGAGTGGAGGGATACGTTTTCTGAATTAGAGGACTCTGTTTCAGATGTGTTTTCTCGGCATCAACTGTTCACAGTTGAAGAGATCTAATATTGTTACCTCTTTTCATTGTTTTCTGACCTTTTCAACACCAACAGCCAGTCAAGCCTACCAAGTCACATGGAGCATCAGTGTCAAAACAGAATGGTCGAATGCGGCGGAAAGGTAGTATTACATTTTGCCTATGATCAGGAAGAATGATCAAGAAAGAAACCCACGAATATGTGTCGAATGTTTGTCGGTTTTTCTGCAGGCCTGTTTGAATACTGTTGGTTCGATTGGCTAGTTTTATCTTGAAAGATGCGCAACAGGGTTGCGAATGTCAGTGAAATTCTTAATTCTACCGGTGAAATGTCAAGGAATTCTACTTTTGGCTTGTCATTAGTTTTGGGAAAGGAATCTGTCTTAGCAAAGGCAATATCACTTCAAAATAATTTCCTGCAATGGAATTGGTCAGTGGTTAGTCAAATGAGTGGCAACCCCGCAGGTAATATGTCTTATTTATCTGATAAATGTTATTCTTTCAACAGCTGTGGCTGAAAATGCAAGGGGAGGCACGACAAAAGGGAACATCGGTACGTTGGCTAACAGTGCTGTGCTTACTCGTCATGAATAATGCCAAGGCGCCCTTACCTTGATAAGCAGCTTTCTATTTTGCTAACAACAGAGACCTAGGGGTTCCAATTAATTTTCTGGTTACGTGTTGAGAATGGAAAACAGAAATGATTACAACTAGATCCTGTGTCTGTAACATTTGGTTTGAAAGTGCTTTCAATTATTCTATTGTTCATGTATTAACAGACTGCAGTATATATATATATATATATATATATATGCTTCTGTTCTTATCATCAGGTGTTGCCGGTGCACGCAAGAGGACAAAGAAGCACAATCTTTGGACGAAACAAGAAAAAGATGAGATTTTCAAACATCTTGGAAATAACATAAAAAAGAAGATTTTGCCGGGAAAGAGTGAATGTGTAAAATGTATTGAACAAAGTAACGGAGTGTTGGCTGATAGGCAGTGGTCAGTTGTTAAGGATTGCGTAAGGAATATCATTTCTCGAGCAAAAACTTTGCAAGAAAAAAATTGTTAAAGAAGAAAAAACTGGATGTGTAAAATGCATAGAACAAAGTAACGGAGTGTGGCTAATAGACAGTGGTCATTTGTTAAGGATTGCATAAGGAGTATCATTTCTCGAGCACTAGATAGAAATAGATTTGATTTTTTGAACAGTCAGCGTAGGCATAACTGATTGTATTTATTTTGAAATACGCCATCAGGGCTCAAAGTTAACGACCAACTGGTCGCATATGCGACTAGATTTTTGGCTGTGCGGCTAAAAAATTATTTGCGGTCGCACCACCGCGCCTTAAAAACAAAAGTACAGTGCGACTTGTCTAGTGCTCACTCACCAGACCATACTAACATACTCCGATTGATAAATATAAATGTAAACATAGATATAACACAACCAGGTACCAAGTAATAAAGTTGCACCATTTTCATTTCATCGGTGTGTGTTCTATTCGTCATCTTTAAGCCTATTTTCCCAGTGGATTCTCCGAACTCGAACATTCATTTTTTTCCCACGTTCTGTGTTGTAAACAACTCCGCTGACACATGCAAATGGGAATGGAAGGAATGAAGCACGTGCTTCTTGCGCAATCGATGTTCATGTCAAAGTTTAAGTTCAAAGGTCAAGAGAGTCTGTGTCAACAGCATGTCTGGATTAAGGGCCTTTTTTTCTTCAAGGTAAGAAAATCAGTAAATTTTAAAACAATTAGTTAATATAACAGTTAAGTCATTCCGCATTCAACAAATTCATAAGACGGTACTTTTTTTCTCTTGTGACATGCTCATTTGCATAACAATAATTTCTTATAAACAGCCGGCCTTCGCCTTCAAATACAAATAGAGAGAGTACATCATCTAACAATCCTAAATGCACTTCATCAGTCAACGAGAATGAGGATGAGCCAGTGACTAAGAAAAGAAAGGCATACAAATTTCAGAGATCATGGTTGCAGGAATTTGAGTGGCTGGAGTGGGATTCGGAAAAAGAATTGATGTGCTGCAAATACTGTAAAACTTTCCCGATGCATGCATCTTCATCTTTAGTTCATGGATGCAACAACTTTAAACGCGAAACACTTACCAAGCATTTGCAGAGTAAGAGCCACATCTATTGCAGGGACTGTTATTTTACCCGTAGCGGTAAATCGAAAGCAGTAACGCAGCAAAAGGCTCTGCCGGAAGTTTTCGCCAGACAGGAAACAGCCCAGCGAAAAGACCTCCAGCGAGAGCTTGAAATCAAATTCAATATAGCTTACACAATAGCAAAAGAGGAACTCCCATTCACAAAGTACCGGCCGCTGCTTTTGCTACATAAAAAGAATGGAGTTAACATCAGTCCAACGTACGACAACGACGTCAAATGCGCAGAATTCATTGCCTCCATCTGTGACAGCATGAAATCTAACCTTGGTGAGCTAATAAAATCAGCAAAGTATGCATCTATTATCATTGATGGAGACACTGACATATCAGTCAAGGAATGTGAAATGGTTTATGTGCATATCCTGGAAAATGGCAAGCCTGTCAATAGATTAGTGGGTCAACAAGAAGTGGAACACGCCCATGCTGCAGGTGATTATGATGTATTGTATTTACCTGAATTATTCTCAAGTATTTAAAAAAATGTCAGGTAGCTTTACAGTACAACTGCAGTCTACCTTAACAATAACGTTTAAAGCGTTACTTTATTCTACTCTACTAGGTGTACTAACTGCAGTGAAAAATGCATTCAGTGGCCTTGTTGAAGGTGGCCTTCCAAACTGGATACAAAAGGCAGTTTCTATCACCTCAGATGGTGCCTCTGTCAACCTTGGCGTTCGCAATGGTGTGATTGAGCTTTTGAAGGCTGAAGCTGGCAATCACGTCATTCCATTCCACTGCATGGCACACAGGTAGCTTACCCAGGCCGGTGTATTTTATTTTAATTTAAAAGTTCATTATTCGAAAAAAATGGTTTATGATTTTTTTTGTGTCAAAAGTTCATTCGTAATAGCTTATTGATATGAATATGCCTTATATTCTTTGTTTTGAAAAACTACCACAGCTATTGTATGTTCACAGCCACATTTTTCAACATGTTTTGAAGGTTGGAACTGGCAATGCTTAAAACCCAGAAGGAGGTAAAAATGGTTGAAACGCTGTACGATACTCTTCATATTGTCTGGAAGACATACCATTACAGTGCGAAGTCTCGTCGTGAGCTTAATTGTTTGGGAACGGAGTTGGGAGCTAATTTACGCGTTGCGAGCAATGTTAAAGGAACGCGTTGGGTACCCCATGTGCAGAGAGCATTAGAAGTGTTCCTGAAGATGGGGACCTAAGTGAAGATCATGGTCAGTTTGCTGCAACATTTCTCCACATGGAGAATCTTTCCGAGACCTCTAAAAATGCTGACATCAAGGGTAGGGCAATAAAGGTTAGTAAAGGTTATAAAATTGAAATTTTCATCCAGTCATTCCCAGTTACGCTATCAGTTTTTCTCATTACCTTGTTTAAACTCTGCGTTTTCATTTACTTTCAGCTTGTAAAGACCATGAAGAAAGTAGATTTTGTCGCCTTCTGCCATTTCATTGCTGATATGTTTCAGATAATTTCTGAACTAAGCAAGAGCCTGCAAAAAAATGATTTAATACTACCTATGGCCATCACTGCTGTTAGAAGAACCGTGGATCAACTTGAAAACCTCCTCCTGCGGCCTAAGAGGAATGGTCACTTGAGTGCGTTCCTAACTGCTCTCCAGGCTCAGGTGGAAGGACAAGAAGTTGATGATGAAGATGCAAATGTATCTGCTAAATTTCAGGTGAAGTATTTGAACACTGCCTTTATGTTCTGTAAATTGTGCTGCGACAACATGTACCCTTTTTCTAAGTTCTTTTCCATACTTCTTCTAGGGAATAACTTTGTCTGGTAATGCTAAAGACTTCGCAGATCAGACCATTCACTACCCTCAGTTTGAACGGCACATAAAGCAGACAGTGCAACTTACAGTGCGTCAGATACAGCAAAGATTCTCTGCATTACTAGGGGATACTGGGGACATCGAAGAGGGTGCTCCTGAAGCTGTAAGATGCCTGAATGTTATCTTCAACCATGATAGCTGGCCAGAAAGTTCTTCTAACCTAGCAGAGTTTGGTGAAAAAGAGATTGACTTTCTTTTGTCGTTTTTTAGAAGGATACTTTTAAGGTACATTTATTTCAGCTGATCTGCCAATGTAATTATAAACGTTTTAAATAACACGTGAAGAGAGTGGATGTGGGTTCACAATTGCCCATCCGTGTTATTCTCTGAAGTTATTCAAAAAAGTTTCTCTTTGGCTTATTTCCTTTTCGTTTGTTTCTTCGTTAGAAATGGATGTGACCCCACAAGAGTACAAACTGAGTACTCCAATTTCAAGACACATGTCCGTGGTACCTTTCACGACAAATCATTCTCTGGACTTCTGCAACTTATGCTCACGAAGGATCCCTACAAGGAGGATTTCAAGGTATAAATCAATATGTTCTATCTTAATGGTCCTAACACAAAGAAACGCTCCAAGGCATAGAAAGAAATATTTTCACTTTGTTATTTTGTTAATAACTGTTGTGAATTATATGAGCTGTCAAAATGTATTACTGAAAGTTTTATTTCCTTTAGAACCTTTTACATCTGGCCGAAATTATGCTTGTCATTCCAATAAGCAGTGCGCAGTGTGAACGTGGATTTTCTGCCCAGAAGCGAATCAAGTCTGATGTGAGGAGCAGCCTCCATGTGTCCACAACAGAAGACCTCATCCGCATCAGCATGGAAGGGCCAGAATTGGCGGCATTTGACCCAACTCCAGTGGTTGACCAGTGGTTAAACAGTGGCCAGAGATCAAGGCGTTCTCACTTAGTTTACAAAACGTGGCCAGAGGAATTAGTTTCAGTTTATGACTTGGACTCTCTGGATTTCGACTAATCGACTATATATTACTTAATATTGCATTTGTTGTGGATCCTTTTCAATTGTACATTTTCTTTAGCTACACGTTTACATTCAAAAAGAGAAATGTGTGGAACTTTTCGGTTATCTTGAATCATGATGATGATAACACGTTATAATTCCTGAAAGTGGGAAGTAAAGTTGATATAAAAAAACGAATAGTATTGTCGCTATCTTTTGGTTCAACGTAATGGTGAACTAAAGGTGACTAATAAATGTCTTTAAGCCATTGCTTTCTGTTTTTACTGGGGCTTCCGTTAAGCTTTTCCGAGTCAGAAATGCAGGCCTTTATTTTTCTTGGTCGCCAAATGGGGGTCATAGTGGCAGGCGTTCCTTGCGGAGAGCGGGAAACTGGAAGTGAGAATTAATTCGTTTGCTCGTTTTTCGCGCACAACGGTTACACAATGCTGCATTTTGTAAAGAAAGCTTCAGCTAGCCACGTGAGCAAAGTTCGTGATAGTTCTCACGAATAACCAGATGTTGAAAAATCAAGAATCTTTTAGTAGTGAACAAAATTTCAAAGGTAAGGCAAACAACAAGCAATCGGATAGAGAGAATACTTCTGTTCAATCATTAGTTAATATCTAATGTTAACTCTTGTGTTAAATATCCTGATTCTTTTATTTGTTTTTGTTGTTTTCAGTACCTCTAGAGCAGGCCCATATTGCAATACGACGCCCGCGTCGCTCGTTTTGGAACGTTAAGTATTCTTTTGGAGTAGGTGCTCCCAGTATTTGATGCTGTGCGCCTAAAATTTTTAACTGTGTGCCTAAAATTTCGGCAGTGCGCCTCAAAATTTACACCTGGTCGCACAAGTGCTCCCAAAGCCAAAAATAAACTTTGAGCCCTGGCCATATAAAAGTTATTTCCATTAAGGTATTGTCTTCTCTGTATGGAAAAGGGAAAAGAGAAACTCTTTCTCATCGTGACATTGTTCCTAAGAAGTAGTGAGTAAATCTTGAATTTCTGAGTTTTTACTTTGCTCACATTTGCTTACCAATTAGAAACAGGGCACACAACAAAATCGTCCCTATAATATTAAAATACTCTGACTCTGAGGGTGCTGACTTCAAAAACAGTCTGCTGAAGCAGTGTGTGATTGTCCCCCCAGTGTAGTATTCAGTATTTTAGAAATATCATGGCCTTTGATAACCTGTCTTTGAGGGTACATGAAAAGCCCAAACCTCAATCCTATTTTTTAAGATAAAAAAATATTGTTCCCCACAATGTTGATGTTAAAGCTGGGATTTGAAAATGTCCCCAGAAGTACAATGCGTATTTGTCCCCACAGTGAAGGATTGAAATTTTTGATGATGTCAAGCCTCTGGGTAGACGTTTGTGAGGAGTACTTCAAAATGCACATATCCTTTTTTTCTTAACTGACCTGGAAATGGGTGTCCCCAGAATGCAGGCATACATACATGGTCCTCACAAGTGAGCATTGGTAAGTATGTATGTATGTATGTATGTATGTATGACTGCAAATCCTGGCCCAGTGATTCAATGTTTCACCTGTGGTGCCTTGGTAGCAATGTCTACTTTACGGCAGCACCAGGAGATTCACTTTGAAAATCCACCTGCTGCAAAGGTAACTACTGGTATTTTTTAATTTGCAAAGGAAGTAATTTTCATTGGGTATATCCGATTTGGTGAAATTATTTATCCCTGGTAACTCTTTGGTGGCCACAACTTTTCTCCAACACTTACCACGGAAAACTGACATTAAGATTTTATATTTCAAAAGTTTTGTTTTGATTTAAGTTAATTTTAATTCTTTATAGTAAGGAGTAGCTGTACAAGAAGGTTGTAATTATAAACTGATAAGATAAATTCTCTTTACCTACGTAAAATAGGTACGTACCAGTATACCATACATGACGTAGCTATCCCAAACATGGTTTTTGTGGGTTAACCACCATCCTGAAATTAGTGATTGACTTTCTTTCAAATGGTGGCCCCCAAAAGGCGCCGTTGTGTAAATGCCTGTGGAGTGCAATGCCAAGGGTCCGACCCACAGGACTTTGCAACCTGCGGTGTGCAATGCAGTAAGTTACCTCTTTATATGTTTCTTTTTTTGTTTTGTTCCATTGCTCTTCTCGTCGTAGTAGATTATCCACACGAGTTTGCTCTATAAGTATTGTACATGTAGCGCCATGCACTTCTTCTTTGCAGCAGCTTCAGCTGAATAAACAGGAAAATTTCAGTTATTTCAGTTCTAAATTACTGACAGAAAATTAAACGTCCAATAAGGACTGACTACCCAAGAGACAGGGCAGAATAGGAAGTTAAAGTTTTCAGTGAATTAATCCTGTCTTCAGATAACAACAGCCCATAAATGGACTGACTACCTAACAAAAACAGAACCAATTAGTAAAAAAATTAATAAATTATAAATATTAGGCTCTGTCATCAGATAACAACAGCCCATAAATAGACTGACTACCCAAGAGAAACAGAACCAGTTAGTGAAAAAATTAATAATAAAAATTAGGTTCTGTCATCAGATAACAACAGCCCATAAATAGACTGTGTAATAACTCTGGACTACTTGTGAGTGGGATAAGCAAGACTGACTTATTAAAATGATGGAAAGCGATGTATATATACAAGCAATTGACATGTGATATTATGACAAGGAATCATTCTTCACATAGTGCGGTAAATCAGTACTAAATAAACATAGCGAAGCTATTACATTCCTGTGCACCAAGTTTGCTTATACCAATTTTTAAAATACACAGCAAGTCTTTAATATCCATGGGCTATAATTAATTAAAACATAATGAACTTCAAAGTCTTAAAGGCATTCTGGCATTTTGCGATTGCATATAGGGCGAGTGTTCTCCGTTCTAACTATCTCTGCTGAATTATCAGGTTCTGAGCTTTCCGTAGCGCCAGGTTCGATTGGTGGGTTTTTGCAAACTCTGAGATGATCTTGATGTCTGTGAATTATGGACCTGCCTTCGAATTCTACCTTTGTAGAAACTGGACCCGTTTTCTCGACTACCTTTCCCGTTACTACGTTTCCCTTTCCACGTTTTCTTTGACCTGAAATCCCGCACTACCACTGCATCCTCAACGTTGACCTCTCGTGGTTTTGCATGTAAGTCATGCAACGCTTTCTGGGTGGTCTGTTTGTCACGCACACGATTTTTAACGCTCGGACGTAACAAATCTAGCTTGGTAAACAAGTGGCGTTTCATAAGTAACTGAGCTGGCTGTACTCCCGTTGTAGAGTGCGGAGTAACCCTATATCTCAGTAGAAATCTAGATAGCTTGCTTTTTAAACTACCTTCTTGCATTTTCTCTATCCCCTCCTTAAAAATGCGCACAGCCCGTTCAGCTTGGCCATTTGAGGCCGGGTGGTATGGTGCCACCTTAACATGCCTAATACTGTTTGCGTCGTTTGCGTCCATGAACTGTTTAAATTCCGCACTGACAAATTGCGGTCTGTTGTCACTGACAACAGTTCTTGGTAGACCATGCATTGCAAAAATTTCCTGCAACTCGATTGTGGGTGCTGACTTAGTTGATCTCATTATGTGCACTTCAAACCATTTTGAACCAGCATCCACTACAACTAGAAACATTTTTCCCATGTATGGTCCCGCATAATCAATGTGGATCCTGGACCATGGTTGTTTAGGCCACTCCCATGGGTGTGGGGGTGCCTCTGCTGGTGCCTTTTGGTGAAGCTGACATTGGTCACAAGTTTTTACTAATTTTTCAATATCTCCGTCCATTCCAGGCCACCGGACGTAACTCTGTGCAAGTGTTGTCATGCGTGAATCTCCTCGGTGGGTCTCGTGTAGTTCTGCGAGTACTTTGCTCCTGCCTTGGTGTGGTGCAATAACTCGGATTCCCCAGAGCAAACACCCATCTTTGACACTTAGCTCGGTCTTGCTATTCACATAGGGTTTCAGCTCCTCAGACTGTTGTGTCCCTGTAGGCCAACCTTCCAATGTAAACCGTAAGACTTGTGAAAGAGTCGGATCCCTTTTGGTCCACTCCTTAATATGCTGACTATTGATGGTCATTCCTTCCAAGTGTTCCATCAGAATTATTGTCTCCTATTTGATGTGTATTTTCTCGTAACGTAGACAATGGGAGTCTACTAAGTGCAGCAGCGTTACCATTTGTCACGCCAGTCTTGTACGAAATGGTGTACTCATACGCTGCTAAGGTCAAAGCCCATGTCTGGATTCGGGGAGCTGCCTGCAGTGAAATCCCTTTCTTTTCAATCAGAATTCCCTCCAGTGGCTTGTGATCCATTTTAATTGTGAATTTGTTTCCATACAGGTATTGGTGACATTTCTTGACTCCAAAGATAACCCCTCTCTGGGCCTCTTTCTCTAGAGTTGAATAATTACGCTCTGCCGCATTTAACGCGCATGACACGTATCCGATAGGTTGCTCACAACCATCATGCAAGCGATGTAACAACACAGCACCAATTCCGTAATTGGATGCGTCACTGGTTAGAATAAGTTCCTTTGTCGGGTCAAAATGTATCAACAAGTTCGCCGATTGTAACAGTTCCTTTACTTTGTTGAATGCCTGTTGTTGTTCGTCCTTCCAAATCCAGTTTTTCCCTTTTCGCAAGAGTTTGTGTAAAGGTTCCAACAACGTAGCCACATCCGGTAGAAATTTGTGATAATAGTTTAACATTCCAAGGAATGCCTGCAACTGTCCCACATCCGTTGGTTCCGGTGCATTGCTAATCGTGGTCACCTTATCCACAACCGTTTTAATTCCTTTGCCATTGATAACATAACCACAATAAACCACTTCTGATTGCATGCACTTTCATTTTTTCTTTCTCAAAGTGTTTCTAAGACTTTTCCTAAGTTGTTGTAATGCTCTTCGTCATCCTTCCCTGTCACTAAAATATCATCCACTCTGATGATCACTTTGGGAATCCCTTGCAACATATTTTCAATCGTGCACTGAAAAATTCCAGGACTTGATGAAATTCCGTAGGCTAATCTGTTATAACAAAATAATCCTTTGTGACTGTTAATGGTGGTGTACTTCTTTGAATCCTCATCCAACACTAGTTGTTGCTAGGCTTGGGACATGTCCAACTTCGAGAGATTTTCTCCGCCAAAGTCGCTAACAGATCCTCTGTTTTTAGTATTGGGTAGTCGTCAAGCTTGGAAACTTGATTGACAGTGCATTTGTAATCTCCGCATATCCTACTCGTATTGTTTGGCTTCAAAAGAGGAACTGTTGGTGCCACCAATTCACTAAAATCCACGGGTGAAATAATTCCCTCCTTTTTGGAGCCGTTCCAGGTCGTCTTCCACTTTGCTTTTTAGAGCATAAGCTACTGGATGTGCCTTGAAGAATTTAGGCTCAGCGTCAGCTTCCACATAGATCTTTGCCTTGGTACCTCTCAAAGTTCCACGTCCTTCATCAAACACATGTTTGTGAGCCTCCAAAAGCTTAACAAGGGGCGTGTCTTGCACACTGAAAATCGACTTCCAGTCGAGCTTTAACACCTTAAGCCTGTATAGGTACTCAATGTAGGCTTTGCATACTCCATTTTGACCAAGTCACGCAACATCGCGTATGTGCTCTCGTTTACGATTGTTTTTGACGCTCCAGTGTCAACCTAGGCTCGATTACCAGCTGCTGTTTCGGGAAATGAGCCTGCGCTCACCCCCCGAAAAAAAGGCTGGACTCGTGAATGAGACATTGTTGATTTCCACCAATCAGAAGCTTGCCTGCCAGGATCAGGCAGGCAGCATAAATTATTTTTTCTCAGAACAAATTCCAAGATGGCGGATGAGGACGAACTGTTTGACTCGGCGTGTGATCATGTTGTAGAACGTTTCAAAGTGGAAAACCTGAAAGGTTTGCAACGGAAAGCATTACAAAAGCTAGTAAGTGGCGAAGACGTGCTCATAATTCAACCGACTGGATCAGGAAAGTCACTCGTTTATCAGTCTGCGCCGATGGTTTTTGACATCGTCAAGAGGACAACTTTCCAATCCATTGCTGTTGTAATCTCACCTCTGACTTCGCTAATGCAGGATCAAGTGAAATTCCTTACGTCAATAGGAGTTACAGCCGAGTTTATTGGTGAAGATCAACAGGACGACGAGGCCAAAAAGGCCGTTGAACGTGGCGACTGTCAGATCGTGTTTGGATCACCAGAGTCATTGTTATAAAATGCTACACAGTGGTACTTAACCCATCATCTGCAACAACTTCCACTTTTAACCGAAACATTTCTTTCTCAGAGATCAATCAGGAAAATGTACAACGTTCTGGCCAAAAAGGATGACTTCCACGGCTTCTACTTTGATGAAGAGTGAGTAATTCAGTGATATGAACATCTTATTTTATAAGGCAAAGTGTTTTGTCTGATACAAACAAAATGGGGAAAGTGACCTGTTTAAATTTATACATGTGGCCTAACCTTAACAACAATCTGTAATCCTCCACATCTATACTTCAAATACAAAAATTGCTTAGCTTTATTTCTGCCTTGTGGTTTACATCAACCATCAGACAGAGTGATAAAGGTATCCCTGTCTTGCAAAGTAATCTGCAATCAGACCTACAGCTGTAGAACTATGCATAATGTCATTAATGTGTCTTGTTTAAATATATCAAGTTCAGTGTTACAATGAATCAAACTGAAATGTTTTGTTCATCTTAATCTTTTTAGAGTAAGGTCAGAGAACAACACTCTTATTTTTGAGAGGATTGTAAACCAAGTTCTTCTTGAAAATGGAGGACCAGAGAGATGCCCATGGACTAGGGCCATTATGGAAGGTACACTGCTGTTTGCCAAGCCAATTTATTCAAATGTATTAATGTGCTTTAAACATTGAAGCTGAAACTTGTTCCATGTATGAAATTTGAAGGGGTTTTATCAACATTCAGGCACCAGGCAAATTTGATCAGCTGTGTAGAGGATGATTTTGCCCGCCTGGCTTCCCAGACCATCTAAGGAAAAATTTTTCTTACAGAGAAGTTCAGTTTATAAAGTTTTACCTGCCTGTCAAAACCAGCTGCCCTCGTGTTGAAAATGATCATAAAACCCCTGCTTGAGTTGATACCATTGATTAGAAATGATTTGTAAAAACTTTTCTTAATCACATCTAGTACATCAAAAAATAAAATAAATATTTTGGAAAAGGAGGTTTCTGTGCTTGTTTGCATGCTTTTGGGCTAATTCTAGAAAATCCGCAAAATTATTTCCGGGTTCAGTCCAACAATTCTCATCAAATACTCATGTCAAACAATTTTTGTCCAAATATATATTACAATAATTGTCTGTTCTGAAATTCATACATGTGCTACTACTACGTCTTTTTTTTTAACAGCCGCTTTCCAAAGGTATTACCTGTCTTGTTATGAGCCAAGGCGACTAAAGAGCTCATCCAAGTATGAAGATCATAAGAGGAAGACTCGCAAGTGTGGCCGTCAAAGAGAGGTAGCTATGTCCTTTGCACTTAAAGAAATGACATCTAAGCCATAAAGGAAGGATTCAGACCTCTGATAAGAATTTTTAGAACATTAATCCAAAAAGATGCATGCTTGGTAGAAACCAGTGTACCACACTCTTTTCTTTTATTACCGGTAACTCTTTATTTGTTTGCCTTAATACACTCTACATTAATGTAAGCTCGGACTATTAAAGCTATAAAATTTCACTATACCACTATGCAGCTACATAATTCACATAACTGAAGCCTAAAACACACAAAGCTATTCACTGGACTATGACAGATGAAGCTCTTTTAGTTACAACCCAGTGTGCTCTGAGAAATGAAAATGCTGTAGACAAAGTAGATCATGTGTACTAAAAACCTCCACAGTTGAATGTTGATCAATATCCTTGATCGATACTTACTCAATACTCCATCGACACCTTGGTTGACACTTAGGTTGCATTCCTTTTCACCAATCTAAATCTGGATTTTGCGATCGAAAACTCGATTTTTTTGTTCCATTAAGGAGCAAACCAATCTAAGATTGCAATCCGAACGATCTACCTCCGAACGTGGATCGTTCAGATTGGCATCTCGATCTGGTTTCAGATGTTTGTTTCTTTAAGCCGAAAACAGCCTGGATTCCGATCAAGTACATGGTCGACACCAGCGCTAAACATGGCTGCCGAACAGCACGATCAGGACACTTTTCAAGACAATGCAGGTAATTGAACACTGCATCAGATTCCTCCAGATGTCTTTAAGGTTGTAGCAGTGAAAGTTGGGCCTTATTTTAGCTTAAGATTGAAAAATAGGCGTTAAAATCGGAAATTCGCACCGTAAACAGCGTTAATGTTTTTGTTTTTAACAGGACTTCTTAAAACTATCGATGCTTCTTCCTTGTGTTTTGAACCTCTTGAGGTTAATAATCAAGATAATGTCGAGTTCCAGTTGAGCACCACGCATATACAAGTAAAGTGGTCCCAACCCGAGGTACTACTTCTGTTGTCACTATACAGAGACAGAGAGCAACTGTTCAAGGATAAAAAAACCAAGAAGAAGACCTTGTGGGAGGAAATCGCTAGAGATATGAAACGGAAAGGCTACGAGTATACTGGCTCACAATGTGAAACAAAATTTAAGAACTTAAAACAGAACTACACGAAAACGGTGGATCACAACGATGTTTCGGGAAATGATAAAAAGACTTGTCCTTATTTTGAACAAGTAAGCGAAATTTTCGGCATGACACCGTGCGTGAAACCTATCGCCGTTTGTTCTAACAGAGCTACAAGTCCTACTAGTGGATTTCAGGCAGACGCATGCAGCTCCAGCTCTTCTGAGGGGTCTCTGGCCTCTTCTATGCAAGAACTGTCACCAGACAGTGAATGTATTCCCCCGAAAGAGAAAAAACGCAAGCGAAAAGGGCCTGCACAAAGTAAGGAAAGTGTTGTTCATTTGTTTAATGAGTATCGACTCGAACAAAGGCAGAAAGAGGAAGAGCGCGAAAATAACCTCAAGGAAATGCACCTAGAGAAAATGCGCCGCTTTGACAGGTTGTTAGACCTTTATGAAAAAGACATTTCAAAATAGAAATAATCCAAAAAGATTCCAATCATGCTGATGTTTGTTGTTGATTTTGAAGCGTCAGTGTCAGAAAAATGTTTGGTGTTTATTATCTTGTACCTGGTAAGACTTCCCTAATGAGAAGTGTTGACATTATCCCTTATTGTGATGTTATTACAACTTGCAATAACTTCCTTTTGTATTGGTAGTTTTCTTCTAGAAATCTTAACTGATTGGACATGATTTGATTAATACCCTTTAATGCAGTTGTCACTTATACAATGCAGATTGTTTATCACCGGTGATTGTTACGATTGCAGTGAAAGGGTTGTCAGTTACAGTTGTAAATGCTGACTCACAGTCAGAGTCCATCCTATTTTTTAAACAGTCATTCTCCCAAAATATGGAACGCAGTCTCGAGTCATTTTACAGATCAGTTTACTGTTTTTTATCACAAAGTGAAGAAGGACCCTTATTTTAAGGAACTTGATTTTAGTGCACAGTCGGTCCAGTCGCTGCCCAGGCACTACCAAGATTTTAAATGCTTTTAACTATTGTCAATTTACTTACAGGTAACTAATGTAAATTCATTTTATTTTTTGGTTAAAAACAAAATCTTACTGCATATTTTTAGAGTTTCAATTGTAGTTGTATTTTTGTTACAGTTTTATCCATTTGTAATCACGGCATTTTTACACGACCCCACAAGCTTCGAGCTTTAAACCATATCGTGTTTAAATAAAGGATATGTATGTATGTATGTGTATGAAACAGGAAATAACGCAAAAGAACTATGCCCCCTGGACCTGAGTCTGCATTTAATTGACACTGTTAATGCAATTATAACAATCAACAGTGAAAACCAAACAGCAACCTTACATTGATACTTAAACTAAAGAGTATTTGATCAAGTCACTTCCAAACAACAAGAATAATTTTTCCTGTCACATATTTGCTTCATTAAAAATAAAATGTTGTTTTGAAAATTTTGTTTTTATTTTACTTTGAAGTAATGACTAACATGAACTGCAGTGACTTCTAAAATAATAGATACGCAAACTTTAATAAATTTTTCTTGAAGTACACAAAGTAGCAGCTGCAAAAATTTGTAGAGGGTATAATCTTGTGAATGAGCACCAAGTTATTTGGCCTGTGAAATAACCATAAGTCCATAACTGAGACTTAGGAACTAACCCCTTGTCAATGTTCATTTTAATTTTGAACTTCCAAAAACAAACAAACACTACATTCCTATCAGTGTAAGTTAAAATAAAACTTTAAGTGAGTTGTCTTACATAAGATCTCCAAGTACTGTACACTTACACACTAAGCAGGGTAAGGAATGTTTGGAGGTCTGCCCGCTGCCCTTCCATAAATGGGAAAAAATAGGTCTGATTTTTTGCTTTTATGTACTGGTACTGATTTCCTCAGACTGATGATCCATTCATCACATTCGTTGTTGAAATATTAATCTTTACTTTCATCAGTTCAAGGGGACAGTATTAATTCTTAGGCAACAACTTCTAAGGAGAAATGCTTTAAAAAGTTGATAGGAGAAAGGGTCTAGCAAATTAAATTCATGAGCTCTGCTCGTTTTTGCACAGCATTATTGTCATTAGCATCACCATCATCATCATCATCATCAGGATCCAGGAAATCCTCTATTTCATCCTGAGAATAAATGCAACAATTGTGGAGCGTGCATGCTGCTATAACTAATATTGGCAGGAATCTGGTTCTGTCAACATCCACAATGACTTTTAGCTTTCTAAACCTGCCCTTTAGAAGAGCTATGCTACGTTCGACAATCATTCGCTTGGAACTCAAAAGATGAGTAAAACGTGTTTGTTGTGCAGTGAGATGGCCATTGTCCTTAAACCCTGTCAGCAACCAGGTTTTTAAGGGATAAGCTGCATCTCCAATGATGTATGTTTGTCCAGGAAAGATATCATCTGTCCTCGCCTCTGCATCGTGAAACAAAGGACTGTTTCGTAGTACACGAGCATCATGCACTGCTCCAGGCCAACCACAGTACACATCTGTAAATTTCATTTCATTGTCACATACTACCTGAAGTTGCATAGAGTGAAAGCCCTTTCTGTTAATGTAATGCTCGTGGTGCTGTCTCGGCGCTTTGATAGGAATGAGTGCCATCAATAGCACCAATGCCTCGAGGTAGGCCATTGTGTTGATCAAGACCTTCCATAACCTCCTGTAGCCTTTCTCCAGTTGGCCACTGAATAAAACGAGGAGTAATATTGTTCACGACTGCCTCGCATATTCTGGTGGTAACTCTTAACACAGTAGAACATGTGACATCGAATCTGTCTGACACTGACCTGATACATTCTTGATTGCCAAGATACCACAACGTTATGAGAAGCTGTTTTTCAAGGTCAATAGTAGGTTGACCTCTTTCTCTCGGTACTGGGATCTCTGGGCAGTTTCCCAAAAGTTCGATAAGCTTTTGGGCTGTTGATCTTGAAAGCCTAAAGTGCTGACGAAAAGAGGAATCGGATAACCGTGGAACTGTTCTCTCTGCGTAGGAATCCGTTCGAACTGCAACATTTCTGTACGTTTTCATATGCTTGTCAAGCATCATAAAAATTAACACGTCATTCATCTTCATAATGTTTTCATTTGTTTCCGTATTTTCCTCAACTAGTTCTTCCAACAGGGAGTAAAAGGGAAGAGGTAATCTACGAAAGCCACTAAAGCCCGCCATCTTGCTTTTTCCTTTCAAAACATTGATACCAGGCCCCTTGCTTTGTCATCAATCTTTTTTCAGATGTTTGTTCCAGCTAGCAAGAAAATCCAATCAATCCGGATTGTCTAAGCCCCAAAAAAGATTGCCTAAAAGGAATGCAACCTTAATCAACACTCAAGCAACATGTCGGTCCAGTGTGGGCCAAGGGTTGACTAATTTTACAATTGAATGATATGAGTCGGGTGACCCTTGGCAGACTATTGACTGACAATTAATCAAGCGTCGACTGAGGATCAATCGGGAAGTCAATCAAGTATTGATCAAGAGTATTGATTGATACTCTTGATTCGCATGCCAAGTTACATGATTGATTTGCGAGCCAATTAGGAATGTGGTATCAATGAAAAGTATCAATCAACACTCAACTTTGCCGTGGATGCCTCTAGTATACATGATCCTACTAGAAATACGACTCCCGCAAAAACCTCGCGAAGCTAGTTTTTGAAGAAGTCACAATGCTTTCATATTTTATTCTTTATTTCTTTTTATATTTTATATTTTATTTTTTATATCAGCGTACTCCCCATTATTTTATTTCTTATGCTGTGTTTGGTACACAATTAGTGACACCTGGTGCAAATTACATGATCAGTATACCGCTCAACACAGTGCTTAAAAATTGACCTTCATTTAGCTCTTTCACTGCCACTGAGATTGCACCAGAGGGAATAGAAGTAAAATTATTTATTATCTTGACAGGGAATACAGAGTCGATGAAGTATCACAATAATATTCACTTAACACAAATTGAAAATGATTGTAAATCTTTTGCAGGTGAAATCTTGAAGAGTTGATATGAATGCTTGTGTTTACCACGGTGTAAAAACCTGTGTTTTTTTCTTTAGTTTTATTTTCTTAGTCGCTACTGCTTTGTCTTCTTTGTTGTACATCACTTTTGAACACAATATGTTCTTACACAGAGGATGAGTTGAATGCTCCAATTATTTTTGGTTTATGTTTTTTGGTTATAATTGCATGAAATTCATTGTAAGAAGAATCTTCTGATTAGATATTTTAATGTCTACTGCAGTCATTATTTCATTCCCGGGTAACCACAATTGAGAGCATTATGAATAGTGCATGTTTTAATTTGTGTACTCTTTTCAGTTGCAATGGTACCCCCAGTGGTAGATAGAAAAATTCCTCTTCCCTCAAAAGAGATGCCATATCAACAGAAGTGTGAGATACAATGTCATTACATAAAATAAAAATTGTGGGAAAAACAATTGGATTCTACAAAAACTTTAAATAAAGGTTTGGTAATAGTGAGTGCCGACTGTATAGTATGTGGTCGTGCTATTTTTAGGTCATCTCATAAAAACAATACATGTAAGAAAGAGTTATTGAAATCTTAATATGTTGATAAAGATTGCTGCACTACATAGTCCTGTAAAAAATAATGTTAAATCAACATCAATCAGTCAAAAGTGTATACCACATGAAAGTTTAATTGTGCTGTTACAGAAACAGGCAAAATATCCATAACCAACCAGAGAATAGTATATTATTTTGAATACATGAAAATTTCTATAATAAAAACTGCAGAAGAAAGATTTAATATACGCATGGTATTTCATCAAAAAAGTCATGGCAGGCAAAGGTATTGAACTTGTAACCAATGACATATAGTAACGAGAAGCACTATCATTATATTATTATCATTATTATTATCATTACTATTATTATTACTGGTATTGATATTATTATTATTGTTATATTTTTTACGTTAACATAATATATTTTTATGGGGTGGGATGCATGTCCTAATCTTAGTAAAGGTATTGTTACTCTACTACTACAAGCAATACAAAAATCTTCTTAATAGGCTTTCCATCAGAGGTGGTAGTAATCAATACAGCACCAAACAATACCATTTCTTCTTTAAGGCTTAGAATCTAGTGCAGTCATTTGTCTATAAATTTTGTGTGGAAAATCATTGAAAGCATAGGGCATTTAGGAAACTTGAAACACTTAATTGTTACTACATACAGCACACTTGCAATGAATATATGAGAAAGATCATAAACATTTTGGCATTACAAAATTTATTTTCTTCTTTATAAAGTTTTTCCAGTGTAAAAGGTTAACTGTATGTTGTGGTTGTTATGAAATATTGATATTTGACATAATGATCATAAAAATAAAGTAAACAGCAGAAAGTAACAAAGTTAATATGTTATGTCTAACTTTTCAAATTAAGGCTTGAATGAACATTTCATTTGTGAAAAAAGGGCAGAGGTTCTAGATAGCAATATCATCAGGGGAGGGGGGGGGTCATTGCACTCTAAGGTAAAACTGACCCATTGTGAAAAGGCTATGAAACTTGTTGTCTCTACGCAATATTATTGAAACCTTTCAATCAGAGAATACATACATATATATATAGCAAAGAGAAATACTACTCAGAATTCAGTAATCACATTTGCTTTATTTTGAAATGATCGCATTGATCACTGATAATATTGCAGAACCAGTACTTTATAGTGACACAGGGTATATATTCTGTTGAAAATGTTTAACAGAACTGCTAGATCAAGAAAATTTACAATATTTTCACTGTTGCAATGATATCAGATGACATCGTTATAAATGATTGCTATAACAACTGCAACTCTCTGTGTTGGGAATTACTTCAAACTGGAAACGCTATCGTTTTATTATAAAAAATACCTATTTACATTCTCTTGTAATCTGTTGGTCGTCTTCCGATTCCGTTTTTAGACTAATAGAATTATTTTCCAGAGATATCTCCAATCGTTGAAGTCGTTCTTACTCGGTGTCCCTTCTAAGTCGTTTTGCTAAATGTACTACGCCAATATATTTCGTTATGTAATCGTTCACTCATGTCCTGTATTTCCATCAATAACACATTCAAATTCAAAACTAACTTGATTGAATTCCTAGTCCTTTTCCCTGCTGTTTCGTTTGCCTTTTTCTGGAGCGAGCAGTTGTTGTCTTGGCTGTTGTTATTCTCCCTGCTGTCGTTTCTCTATCCCGGCTTTGAGTCGTGCTTTCCCCGTGTTGATTTTCACGGTATTCGAACTTACTCGGCGACGATCTCGTGCTAATATTTCTTGAATATCTCGGAGATCATCTTGCTGGGATGTACTTCCAGGACGAGTGAAATCGATTTCCACAAAATTTACATTACTTTCAAAAAGGCATCACCGAATAATGGCGGAAATTCAGCAGTTCTCAAGTGCGTTACTATTGCCAGGTAACCTGGCCTGCGAACGGACACCTTTAAAATATAGATATATATATATATATAAATATATATAATCGTGAGAAGTTGTAGAAAACACTGCTGAATAGTGCTCAATACACATTTGTGTAGAGCGGTATATAGAATTGGGTTACTAAATGAAAACACACATGATTCCCTGCAACTCTGAGTTTCGTGCTTACGCACTCATCAGGCAGATTTAATTAAATCTGCCTGATGAGTGCGTAAGCACGAAACTCAGAGTTGCAGGGAATCATGTGTGTTTTCATTTAGTAACCCAATTCTATAAATATATATATATATATATATATATATATACATATATAAAAACTCTCGGCTCGATTTACTCGGGCTTGCGAGCCACGTGGTCTGAACCGGAACCGACACGATTAGTAACCTCGCTTCGCGAGGAACAAATTTATATATAAAAAAAAATTAATTGAACACACTGAAGATGTGGTTTGACTGTATTGTAAGAAGGAGAATGTCTTACTCATCCTTTATATAATAATGTATTTTTAGAAGTTATCAAGACGAACAGCAGCCCTTGAATTGGTCAAATGGGCCGACCAGCACAAGAAGGGCAAGGCTGCAGAAATCCTTGTGATTGATGCCATGAGTAGCGAGGAAAGCTGTTGCAAGAATGATGACAATGGCAATTCAACAGTGGTGAAGTATGCTGTTAAGAGACTCTCATGGGAAAGCAGGCAGCTCAGGAAAATGAAAAAAAAGCTGGACAACGCTTATAACAACAGGCTTACAAAGACGGCAAAAGAAAGAAGTTTGCCGAGAATTGAAGCAGAGCAAAACTCAGAACGTCAGTGCCCGAATGAGTTACCCCATTGGGCTCTGAGAGAGTAGACATGTTCCTCTTTTTTGTATCCAAGGTTGCTAGTGGTCACTGGTATTGACAGCATGACAAAAAGCATACAATACTTTATATGGTTTTAGGGAGCAGATCATTGTATTTTCTTATTAATAATTCACGAATTTGTCATTGACAGATGAATCCCATAGAGTAATGGCATAATAAATTTTCACTTTTAGTAATATATAATTTCATAGAAATTAACTCTTAGTGGATATCCCATCAAGAGAATACAAGCTGGGAGCATTTTAGGCCTCAGTATGAAATAGCAACCAGTAGCAGCCTGACTGTCAAAGTTTCAGTGAAAACACTTAAACTTTTTTTTGGCAAGATACACCTTGGGCTGCTTTGAAGTTATTCATGTTTCAAAATATGCAAGACTGCCAAATTAATCTAGCTACTTTGCTATTTTAAATAATCTCCTCCCTATTGTAGTTCTTTTGTAAGAGAGAGTTCTTGTTATAGTTAAGAATATTTTATCAATTTGAAAATCTTTTAAAATTATATTCTTGTGCACATGTTAAGTCATTGCTCACTGGCAATTGGCAGTATTTAGAGTAAAAAAATGTTGAGGAGTAGACCCAACCTAGACTTTCCTTGTACTCAGTTTTGAGCAACATTTATTACTGACATGGTTGAGTTCCCTCAGCAGAGACTATTGTAATTTGTCTTTTCTTAAGAGAGAGATTGAAGATAAATCTCTCTGAATTGGTAACTTTTGTTTGTCCTGCTAAGGCCAACTCAGTCAGAATTGGATGTTTATCCTATGTGTCAGGTACGCCATAACCCCTATAAAGTGCAATCAGATAAAGAGAAAGTGAAAAGGTATCTTTTTTGTTTCTCTTGGATGACAAACAGGTGACTTCTGTAAACTTTGAAGTAATATAAGTGAAAAGATAAGTCAGAATTTTCTAACTTCTTAGCTGTTGATTGCCTTTGTAAATGTCTTATAGTAGTTGCAACAGGCTGATTGCAAGCCAAGCCAATTTAAAGAGGGTAACTCACCAATCAAGCCAATTAACAATCAATTACAAGTGGGATCTTGCTATACATGTATATTTTCTACCGAGCGGAGCATGTACAATATCTCACGATTATTATCTCTAAGCCCCAAGCCAATTGGGTTAAAGAATGGAAGTTCATATAAGTAATATGGCTACTAACATAATGAAGAATCAGATGGGGAAGGATCTTATGAAAAAGTTGATTGTTGAAAAAATTATGGAACAAAAAACACTGAAGGAGCTAAAAGCCTTAGCCAAAAAGCTAGGAATAGTAGCATATGATCGAATGAATAAGGTAGGGCTTATAAAAGCTTTGACTGTTACTCCACGTATTCAAACAATGAACTCGCTAAAAGCCCTAGCCAAAAAACTAGGAATAGTGGGATATGATGAAATGAATAGAGATGAACTCATCTATTCGCTGGGAAATAATCTAATACCCCCTGGAAAGAAAATTGTCGATGAACCGATACCTGAGATTAATGTACCCATTCTCAAACCTTTAAAACCTAAAAGAAATTCCCCTGTTTCATCACTCAAGAATTTGGCAAGCAAAGTTACCAATTCGGTAAAGAAAGAGATTAACAAATTCTCAGATTAGACTAGAAATACGACTCCCGCAAAACCTCGCGAAGCTAATGTTTAAAGGAATCATAATAGTTTTTCCTATGAGGGATAAAACCTCAATTTATGTATTTACTTATTATTATTATCATTTTCACTTTTTGTACTTTCTCATTTCTTGTAATTATTATCATGATTATTATTATTGTATTAATTATAATCATTCTTATTACTGGTATTGATATTATTATTGTTATTTTTTATGTTTAACATAATATACTGTTATGGGGTGGGGGTGTATGTTCTAATCTGGAAAAAGGTATTTCACTTTTAAACGCAATATGTTCTTACTCCGAGGATGAGTTGAATGCTCCAATTATTTTTTGTTTATGATTTTTGGTTATAATTGCATGAGATTCATTGTAAGAAGAATCTTCTGATTAGATATTTTATTGTCTACTGCAGTCATTATTTCATTCCAGGGTAACACAATTGAGAGCATTATGAATAGTGCATGTTTTAATTTGTGTACTCTTTTCAGTTGCAATGGTACCCCCAGTGGTAGATAGAAAAATTCCTCTTCCCTCAAAAAGAGATGCCATATCAACAGAACTTTGAGATACAATGTCATAACCTAAAAAATTTGGAGGTAAAACAATTGGATTCTACAAAAACTTTGAACAAATGTTTGGTAACAGTGAGTGCCAATTGTATAGTATGTGGTTGTGCTATTTTTAGGTCATATCATAAAAACAATACATGTAAGAAAGAGTTATTGAAATCTTAATATGTTGAAAAAGATGGCTGCACTAGATACGCCTGTAAAAAATAATGTGAAAACAACATCAATCAGTCAAAAGTATATACCACATGAAAGTTTAATTGTGCTGTTACAGAAACAGGCAAAATATCCATACCCAACCAGAGAATAGTATATGATTTTGAATATATGAAAATTTCGATTATAAGAACTGCAGAAGAAAGATTTAATATAAGGCTGGTATTTCATCGAAAAAGTCATGGTAGCTAGAGGTATTGAACTGTAACCAATGACATATAGTAATAAGAAGCACTATTATTATATTATTATTATCATTATTATAATTATCATTATTATTATTACTGGTATTGATATTAGTATTATTATTATTGTTATATTTTTTATGTTAAACATAATATATTGTTATGGGGTGGGATGCATGTCCTAATCTTGGTAAAGGTATTGTTACTCTACTACTACAAACAATACAAAAATCTTCTTAATAGGCTTTCCATCAGAGGTGGTAGTAATCAAAACTGCTCTACACAATACATTTCTTCTTTAAAGCTTAGAATGTAGTGCAGTCATTTGTCTATAAAGTTAGTGTGGAAAATCATGATTGAAAGTATAGGGCATTTAGGAAACTTGAAACACTTGTTACTACATACAGCACACTTGCAATGAATATATGAGAACGATCATAAACATTTTGACATTACAAAATTTATTTTCTTCTTCACAAGGTCTTTCCACTGTAAAAGGTCAACTGTATGTTGCGGTTGTTATTAAATGTTGATATTTGACATCATAAAAATGAAGTAAACAGCAGAAAATAACAAGGTTAATATGTCTAATTTTGCAAATTAAGGCTTGTATTAACATTTCATTTATGGGAAAGGGGCAGGGGTTTTAGATAGCAATACTATCAGGGGGTCATTGAACTATAAAGGTAAAACTGACCCATTGTGAAAAGGCTATGAAACTTGTTGTATCAACGCAATATTATTGAAACTTTTCAATCAGAGAATACATATATATATATATATATAGCAAAGAGAAATACTACTCAGAAGTCAGTAATAACATTTGCTTTATTTTCAAATGATCGCATTGATCACTGATAATATTGCAGAACCATCACTTTATAGTGACACTGGGTATATATTCTGTTGAAAATGTTTAACATAACTGCTAGATCAAGAAAATTTACAATATTTTCACTGTTGCAATGATATCAGATGACATCGTTATAAATGATTGCTATAACAACTGCAACTCTCTGTGTTGGGAATTACTTCAAACTGGAAACGCTATCGTTTTATTATGAAAAATACCTATTTACATTCTCTTGTAATCTGTTGGTCGTCTTCCGATTCCGTTTTTAGACTAATAGAATTATTTTCCAGAGCTATTTCCAATCGTTGAAGTCGTTCTTTCTCGGTTTCCCTTCTAAGTCGTTTTGCTAAGAATACTACGCCAATATATTTCGTTATGTAATCGTTCACTCATGTCCTGTATTTCTATCAATAACACATTCAAATTCAAAACTAACTTGATTGAATTCCTGGTCCTTTTCCCTGCTGCTTCGTTTGCCTTTTTCTGGAGCGAGCAGTTGCTGTCTTGGCTGCGATGTCTGTTGTTATTCTCCCTGCTGTCGTTTCTCTATCCCGGCTTTGAGTCGTGCTTTCCTTGTGTTGATTTTCACGGTATTCGAACTTACTCGGCGATGATCTCGAGCTAATCTTTCTTGAATATCTCGGAGATCACCTCGCTGGGATGTACATCCAAGACGAGTGAAATCGGTTTCCACAAAATTTACATTAAATTTACTTTCAAAAAGGCATCACCGAACTCCCAATGGCGGAAATTCAGCAGTTCTCAAGCATGCTACTATTGCCAGGTAACCTGGCCTGCGAACGGACACCTTTAAAATATAGATATATATATATATAAATATATAGGCAATTGTGGAAAACGAGGACGGACAACTTCGAGCGAAAAAAATATATATATATATACAGTAAAAAATCTAAAAAAAGTTTAAAAATTTAATAAAAATAGGCGTTTCGGTCAATGACCTTCATCAGTTGCAGTGCAAGTGAATAAGAAATTACAATGTCCTTAAATAGGTTTACAGTATAAAAGATGACATAATATAACAAAGATGATTACATAACAGGGCGTGGTAACACATGAACATGAAAAAATTAACCAATGATAAACAATCGGTGATTACTAAGCGAGAAACTATGACAATGCGATACAAAACTCAAGAAACGCAAACCAAATATGAATAAATAATCGGATATAATACAAATAAAATTAATGTTAAAAAACTATAACATGATTCGTCATATAAATATATATAAATATATATATATATACATATATAAAAACTCTCGGCTCGATTTACTCGGGCTTGCGAGCCACGTGGTCTGACCGGAACCGACACGATTAGTAACCTCGCTTTGCGAGGAATTATATCTTATGTACCAAAACCTATCAAAAAGACCTTAAATAAACGAGTCGAAAAACTCAAGAAAAAAGTAAACCGCATCTTTGATAGACTTGATTATAAATTTACTCCAAGAGAACAGGAAACAGCTTTGAAGGGCTATTTGAAATCATACAAGACAGATGGACAGAAAGGATATGATCCCAAATCATTTTTAAATAGAGTCAAGCCAAAATTCTTAGCTCTAATCGATAAACAAAAGAAACCTATCAAGGTAAAATCCATCTTTACATGTTTATTCAAAAAAGAGAATCCTGCTACTGGTGTGATTGATGAAAGTTATGGATATTTTCATTCATTAATGGAAACAGTTACAGAGGCAACAGACGTTTCCGATATATTCGATCAAATGTCAGCTCGTCAAATTGAAAAGTCTGAGAAACTAGAACATGAGAAGTCTGGATGGGTGTTTGATAGTGTGATAGACCTTCGTATCCACATCAACCCCTTTGAACCACTTTCTGGAAGTTCTTATATTACATTACCATCAAAATTAGCAACTAAGGTGGCAATAATCAATGTTAAGAATGAGAAGGACAATGAGTGTTTCAAATGGGCAGTAACATCTGCTGTGTTTCCTAGGGACAAGCACCCTGAAAGATTAAATAAACAAATGAGAGAAAACTCAACTCATTTTAACTGGTCAGGAATTGAGTTCCCTGTTTCACTAAAGGATATTAATAAGTTTGAAAAGCAAAACCCTTATGCGATTAACGTCTATGATTATGATGATCATGGTGTAAACGTTATCAGAATCAGTGATAAAGCAGAAGAAGCTCCAATGATTAACTTACTTTTGATATCAAACGATAAAAAAAATCACTACTGCTGGATTAAGAATATGTCAAGACTGTTATCATCTCAAGTTGATAAAATTGGGCACACTCGTTATTATTGCCATAGATGCATAAACTCATTCAAGTCAAAACCATCACTGGAAAGGCATCTCGAATATTGCCGCAATCACGAAGCAGTTAGGGTGGAAATGCCCATGAATGAAGATGGAAGCCTAAGGTACATTAATTTCAAAAACTATAATAGAAAGATGCAAGTTCCCTTTGTTGTCTATGCTGATTTTGAATGCTTTACAGAGAATATACACACATGTTCCCCAGATGAAAGAGAAAGCTTTACCAAGCAATATCAGAAGCATAAACCATCAGGTTTCTGCTATCTTATCAAGTGCTTTGACGACAGCATATATACACCCAAGTTTGTATTACACACATCCGAATCACCAGATGAAGACATCCCCAAGATCTTTGTAGAAAATCTAGAGGCAGATATTAAAGCCATTTACGAAAAATTCAAATTCCCCAAGAATGTAAAAATGAGTGAGGAAGATTAAATAAACCACAAAAATGCCACACACTGCCACATTTGTAAAGGCATATTAGGAGAAGACAAGGTTTTGGACCACTGCCACCTTACGGGAAATTATAGGGGAGCAGCTCACAACAAATGTAACTTAAATTGCAAGATTCTTCCCAGTAATCTTCCACAACCTATCTGGATACGATAGCCATCTATTTAAAGAAACTGGGAATATCGGAAGGTAAAATAAATTGTATATCTAATAACGAGGAAAAGTACATTTCATTCACAAAGCAGATTGTTGTGGACTCCTTTACCAATGAAGATGGAAAACAAGTGGATATTAAACGTGATATTAAATTCATCGACAGCTTTAGATTTATGGCAAGCAGTCTCGCTGGTTTAGTAAATAATCTACCACAATCTTCTTTAAGAAACCTATCGACTTTACATGGAGAGGGAATATCAAGAATGCGAAAAATCAAACATGAAAAGAAAATCATTCGAAATATCTTAGACAATACCGATGATTCTGATGTTAAAACAATGCGAATGCTTAGAGAAGAGTTTTACCAACGCTTAAATCGTGATGCTGTTATGGATAAGAAAGAAATCAGTGCTTTTTTGGATGGAATTCTTCCCTATTATATCCAAAAAGAAGAAGAAGAAGAAGAAGAAGAAAAAGAAGAAGAAATAATCGGGCTAGATGTAAAAAATCAAAGGCTACAGCTATTGGCTAGGAAGGGAGTATTTCCATACAACTGGTTTGACAGTTTCGATAAACTCAACGCTTACAAATTACCGCCAAGGGATGAATTCTATTCAAAACTTAATGATTCTGATATATCAGAGGAAGATTATCAACATGCTGAAAATGTTTGGTAAACCTTTGTGATGAAAAACTGTCGAGACTATCATGACCTATATCTTGAGACGGATGTACTCTTGTTGGCTGATATCTTTGAGAACTTCAGAAATGTTTGTATGCATAACTATGGATTGGATCCAGCATGGTATTATACTGCACCTGGATTAGCATGGGATGCCACTTTGAAAATTACCAAAGTGAATTTGGAGCTCCTGAGAGACCCAGACATGCTACTTATGATAGAGAAAGGTATTCGAGGAGGCATCTCCATGATTTCCACTAGGTATGGAAAAGCCAACTACCCATACATGAAGGAATATGATACAAACTTACCCATAAAGTATATCACATATCTCGACGCAAATGGTCTATACAACTGGGCAATGACCAAAAAGTTACCAACCCATGGATTCAAATGGATGTCTGACAAAGAGCTAATAAATTGGAAAGATCATCCATGCATACTAGAAGTTGACTTGGAATATCCACACCACCTTCATGACCTACATAATGACTGTCCATTAGCCCCGGAGCGAGTCAAGGTAAATGGGGGTGGATAAGCTAATCCCAAACCTCAGAAACAAAACAAAGTACATAGTTCACCATGAAACGCTGAGACAATATTTAACCCTCGGACTAAAATTAACCAAAGTACATAGAGGTATCACATTCAAAGAGTCCGCGTGGCTAAAGCCTTACATCGATTTGAATACCAATCTCAGAGCTAAAGCAACCAATGACTTTGAGAAAGATTTCTTCAAGCTTATGAACAACTCCATATTCGGAAAGACTATGGAGAATATCAGAAGTAGGGTGGACATTAGATTAGTTACGAATGAATCGCAATCGCGCAAGCTAATCAAAAAGCCTAATTTTGATCATTGAAATATCTTTTGTGAGAATCTGATTGCTTTTCACATGAAGAAAACAAGACTTGTCTTCAATAAACCCATTTACTTAGGCTTATCCATTCTAGATTTAAGTAAGACTTTAATGTATGACTTTCACTACAATTACATCAAACCTAATTATGATGAATATGCAAAATTGTTATTCACAGACACTGACTCTCTTGCCTACGAGATAGAAACAGAGGACTTTTACAAAGACATCAGCCCAGACGTAAAAGACAAGTTTGATACAAGCAATTACCTCAAAGACCATCCATCGGGAATCGAGACAGGTTTGAACAAGAAAGTCGTAGGCATGTTTAAGGATGAAGCAAGAGGTAAACAAATTACAGAATTCGTCGGTCTGCGAGCTAAACTTTACGCATACAAAATGGATGAAGGAGATGAAGAAAAGAAATGTAAGGGTGTGAAGAAAGCAGTTGTGAAGAGGAGCATAAGTTTCAACGATTATAAGAACTGCCTTTTCAATAAACAACCACAGAGGAGGAAAATGAATGTTATCAGAAGTCATATGCACGATATTTATACAGAGACTGTTAATAAGGTGGCAATATCACACGAAGATGACAAAAGGGTGATAATGGAGGATGGGATACACACATTTGCATATGGTCACTTCAGAACGCTATCAGGTGGCAATTCAGTGTCTTCAGGTACAAATTGAAGCTCCTCACAGACAAATCCTCGTCTAAGACCTCCATCCAAATAATATAAAACCGGTTGATTTGATGAAACCACGCTTCTGGATAAATCATATACATCAAGGCTCCATATAGGGTCTGTAGCTCTTTGTTTCTCTTCACCTTCATACTCACCGGGTGAATATAAATATCTAACTTGAACTCCTGGGGGTAATCTTGTCTCATTCAATCCCACAGGTCTTTTGTATTCTTGTGGCTTAATATCAATCTCTTTAATTTTCAAAGCTTTCTCAGGTTCTTTACCCGTCATACGCGTGGGTTCAGAATTCAAAGTATTTATAATAGCGGGCACCCTTTTCACCCAAACTCTGGACCTGACACCACTCACCATCTCCTGCGCATATTGATGACTACATAGTTTCTCACCAATCGTTTCATTGGCTCTCTCAACAAAAGTCTGAGCTCGATGATTTCCAGCTTCACTTCCCTGTATGGTTACCCGATGATTATTCATCAACTGTGTCACATTACCCCTGAATTCTGTACCAGGATCAACCATCAATGTATGCGGCCAGTGTAATTTACGAGCATAAATCCTCTCGAAAGCCTTAGCCACTTTCCCACTATCCTTTGAGGTTAATGCCTCAGCATCCTTATATCTGGAAGCAACATCAACCACAACCAGCGCATAACGATATGTCTTTCTTCTCACTGTATCATGAGGAAGAAACAATAGATCCGCTTGATGAATCTGATTCGGTTTGTCAACGACCCAATGCGGCCTGGGTATGTACCCGGGAGGTGTAAGATATATTTGCCACAATGCCTGCCTCTCCAACCACTTTCTTGCAACATTCTCACTAACTTTAGCTGCACTTGCTAATTTAGGTATAGCGGCATATCCTTTCCAATACCCACAAGTTGAGTAATATAAATGACTTAAAACCTTATCTGTATTCATTTATAAATAAGATTGCGTACATTTAAGATGGAGGTAGTACTATTTCAGAAATTCTTGAGCCAGATCGTAATCCTCGAGAGTTGGGGGGTTTGAAAGCGGAAGCAATATTACATTGAATCTCATTCAACCCTTCATCTGCTGAGCCAGGTAATACATTACGTATTAACATTCCAAATCTATCGGATAATATGGTTATAGTACCAGGTAGTGTAAACCTTCTTTTTGATCTAAATGTCACAGATCATGAGAATAACACTCTCGTTAATAACGTAGGAAGGAATCTAATTTCAAATTTTAAAGTCCTTTTCGGAGGAGAAACCCTTCAAGATACTCATAGATTTGATTTATTTCAAACATATCATGATTTATACCTATCAAAGATGGTTCGTGAAAATAGGCTGAGACAAGGTATCTCATCTGAAAATATGCGGAAACTTCAAACAAATGCTGGCGATAAAGACACTTCAGATGGAGATGAAGTTAGTTTAGCAGCAATTCACAACACTAAGTAAGTAATACCACTTGATCATCCCATCCTTAGAGATCATGGTGTTTTCTATTCAAGAGCTTTACCACATACTCTAACATTTGAAATTACTCTAGCCCCAGTTTCTGATGTTGTTGTTTATTCAAACACTGAAAAAGAGCCAAATTATACAATTACAACTATTCAGTTTGAGTATTCTTGTATAAAAAGTAAATTTTTAGCTGAAAAGGCCCTCACAACCTATAAGCGTTTTGAAGATTCTGCTAAAAAGTTCACCTATGAACACATACTTCTTCACAAAACGTTCCAAATATCTAGACCCAATGATGGTGTGATTAATGAACAAATAAATGTTCCCAGGAGGTGTATGACGGGCATCTTATGTCTTTTCACAGATAGATATGCAGCAGGAGCACGAAATTCTGAGGTGTTTGTGAATCCGAAAATCACATCAATCAATATTAATATTGATGGGGTTCCAAATAAACTCTATTCCAAGGGGGTGATGAAAACTGATTTATGGGAATCTGCTATTAAATGCTTTGGTGTTAGCAATTCCGTTAGAGAGGCGGATTTCTACAGAGACAAATTCGCTTTATGGATTGATTTGAGAACTAGCCCTGATAATACAATCCATGGTAGTGGTTTCAGGCTAATTAACACTCGTGATGGCGTCAAGCTTGAAATTAATCGAGAAAAGGGGGGTAGTGGGGTTATTACCTGCTATATGTTTATAGTTGCTGACGCGGGAATGGTTATCGAGAAAGCCAATCTAAAGGAAATAGTCTATTAATATAATCGAAAGATGAATGAATTAAGAGATAAAATCCCATTCAACTGTATCATTACCGGTCCCACAAATTGTGGAAAGACTCAGTATCTAGTGGATCAACTTCGAGGGCATTTCAGAAAAGCATTTGAGTATATTGTCTTGATCTGTCCAACTTATGCTAAGAATAAGACTTACAAAAATTTCGCAAAGGGCGATAAAAGATTCTATGTAGTCTCGCCAGATGCCAGTGATCAGGATGACATCAATGATTTGTTGACGAACTGCTCTATGTTATTCTCAGGTGAGAATACACTTATAATCTTGGATGATTGTGCTGTATCGAAAGATCTGAAGAAAAGATCAAATAAATTCATTGATCTTGCATTTTCTGGGAGACACGATGGGATCTCGGTGTGGGTACTCACCCAGCAACTTACCTCGATTGCGAAACCTTTCAGAGAGAATGTTGCTTGTGTAGGTATCATTTTATAATCCATCCCAAATTGCAATGAAAACGCTATTTGAAGATTACGGAGGGAATTTAGATGGTGAAAATCGTAAAAAGCTTGAGAAATTACTCAAAACAGAAAAGTATTCTAGGTTATGCTTTTGCTCATGCCATCCTTTTCAAATCTATTTAGAGATACCGGGAATTATTGCATAAATATGTCAAACCCTGAAGAGATATTGAATGAAGAAGGGGGTAAAAAAGATGAGTTTGGGGTGTATTTTGATGATGATGATGAGTTTGAATTGATTTTTCAAGAGTTATTTGGATTCGATTTAAACGACCTCTTTACACAGTTTTTAAAAAACAAGGAGTCTGAAGGCTTTAATTTTGATATCCAAATCTTCAATAATCATAAATACATTCATAAAAGAAATTTTTACAATGATTTATATGATGAGTTAATGCCTATAGCGTGGCATCCAAGTCGTGCATGGGACGTGCATGGGATTGGTGTTTTGATGAAGATCATAAAGGAACAGCAGAAGAACCATGGATTTGATAACTGAAGATAAAACACAAGTAACAACTCCTACTAGTATACCTATTAGGAGATTTAAAGTTAGCTGTAAACAATACATAAACATGTCTGAAGAAGTTATTGAGCAGATCACAAAAGAACCTGATGTCAAAAATAAAGTGAAGGATCCTAAGAAAGTAGAAGCTGGAAAGAAATTACGTGAGTGGCATAAGAAAGCGAAGGAGGCATTGGAAAGGCAGAAAGAGGAAGAATCATCGAGAAAAAAACAAGAAGACGAGATTAAGTCGGTGGATATTAATCCTTGGATACCAGAGTTATCTTTTGGAATGGTGTTAAGCCTTGTTGCTATCGGAATTTCTGTATATGGTTTTTTCATGAGATATAAAAGTAACATAGCTGATTTACATGTACCTGATCCCACTCCCAATCTTACTCCTCCCACAATTACCCATCAAACCAAGGAGGATCCCCAGAAAACTAACTTAAAAGATGATTGGATGTAAACTAAAATGTCAGATAATAAACTTGTGAAGACGGTTACTGATTCTGCAACTCTCATCGGGCTCGCCGCCGCTGTGGGGTATATTGGGAGAAAGGCTCTGAAAGAAAAATTAATTGAAGACCCATCATCTGGTCTAGTTGATTAGGCAAAATGGGTTGCTGTTTTAGCGGCAAGTATTTATCTTAAAACTTACTTAGAGGATCAGAAGATATTACCTAAAAGTTTGTAAAATGGATGATCTGAAATTTGCAGAGAAACAATTCAAGACAGATTTACTGAATCACAGAAGAGAATCCTTTTTGGATTCCTTGATTGATGCTGAAGGAGATTATAACCAGGAAAACGAGTCTTATGAATACGAAGCTCTTGAAGTACCTTCCATGGATGAGATGGTGGAATGGTATTATAAAGATTATCCAAATAATTATACTTATTATGAGCCTAAATTTGAGGATTTTATAATTAGAAATAATGATAATAGAATTAGAATTTATAGACTTCCGTTTTTCACAATCATTGGCTTGGGTGCTTTTACAATTTACTTATTAACAAAACTGTTTAAGAAATGATAAATAATGTATAAAAGATGGCAAGTATAGCAATAATGCTTGGTGGGGCAGTACTCAATGCAACTGCCTTCATTGGTGGAAATTATATAGCAAAGGCCATTAATGGGTCTTCTTCCACCGATCTCCAAATTGAAAGGGAAAGACATGACAAAGCGTTAGAAAAATATCAGAAAGATTATGCTGATTATCAGGAAAAGAGGTTAGCTTACATTGATTTTATGAATAAAAGACAAGATGATGAAATCAAGCCTCAAGAAATATTTCAAACACAGATGAAGCGCTGAAATTGTACAGTCAAGTTAATCGTCCAAGATTCTCTGATTATTACCGACCAAATGATGATCAGAAAATGGGTGAAATGGTTTATGTTTCAGGTTGTTAGCCTTGGGATATATCGCAAGTAAATGGTTATAATAAAATCAATTTAGAAAATTCCTTATTAGATAACAAATAAGGAAAGAAAGAAATATGGATATTGATCCTGAGCTTGATCCAACCAAATTAAATGAAGCAGGTGCCAGTGGTGGTGATGATGCGGGTGACAATACGATTTATCTTAGCCCAATAACCTCAACATCAGCTACTCGCGTTGAACCTGATATGGATGAAGAAACATCATTCATTGACGATGATGATGAAAACAGACCCTTGATACGAAGGGAAGGTGACCGAGATTATGCTTTGGATGAGATTAAACGTAAATTCCCAAAATTTAATCCTGCAAACTCTACATTTACTGCTGACACTGATAAGTATGGTAGGGTGGTTGTACGACTTAAAAGGGGTAATGCGAAGAAACATTTTTTATTCAAAAGTAATGGTGAAGTGAATGATAAGTTACTAAATAGTATAACAGATAATCTCGGTCCAAGCGCAGAAGAAATTATTGAGGCTAATGAGGATGAGATAACCAAGAAAAAAAGTTTTTTTGGTAAACTCAAGGAAACGTTAAGATTCCATCGAGATAAACCGCAAAAAACCTCAGAAGATAGAAACCAAATAGAGTCAGTTAAAAGAGAGATTGATGAACAGGAAAGACAAATAGGTAGGAGGGAGGAAGAGAATGAGCGAATACAAGAAAGAATGTCATTGCAAGATAGAGTAAAAGCTATCTTCAAGAAACATGGCTTCACAGTCTGCAGTGGTAAGTGCTGTTTCTGTTGTTATAGGGGTTATCGTTTCTAATCTTTCAAAAGGACTATCCAAATTGGGTAAAGGTGTCGGAGATGGTTTGAAGACAGTTGGTAAGAAACTCGGTGAAATATTACCTGGCATGGTGGGTGCGATTGTTAGCTTTTTATTCAAAACTGTTGGAGAAGTAATTTCTTTTCTGGGTAAAAATGCTTGGTTATTGATCGTTGTTGTTGTTGTCTATTTCGTAGAGAATTTAAAGAAAAAGAATCGTTGATTATAAGATACAAGATGCTTACTGTTACAATGTATGAGTCTGAAACGAGGGTTTATTTGGATCCGCCACTAGATAAGATTCGGGAGATACAGCTTTTAGATTGTAATATACCTAAAAGATTGATAAATTTCAAAGATCGTCAAGGCTTACTCAAGGAAGATAATCAACCATTTCTAATAATCGAGCCTAGTATATATTCATTGCGCAGTATCCATGCGATCTTTCTCAATGATAAAGAAACTGCTAAGCTATCAATAATTGAGACTGATACTGCTGATTATCTATATTCGAATAAGAGCTATAAGCTTAAACTTTCGAGAGGGCTACAGGTTGGTCTGGGGGTGCCCGAAGTTATATTACCTGGTAAATCATATCCAATAAATGTACAAATTAAAGAGCCTCTGAAACTGACCTGCAGTCTGGTGGATAATCGGTCATCCTATATTACCACGGGTAGATTTGTTGACTCGGTGAAAATTTCTCCTTCATATCTACTTGCCAATATACCATCAGACAACTATTCTGCATTGCCTACTCAGAAATCTAGGGATCCTATAAATTCTTCAACTCTCACTATTCTGGATAGTGCTGGGAAAAAGAGAGATTTGAATGGATCAACGATTACTGTTAGTTTAAGATTCACATAATATTTTAAAAGAAATCAAGACTTGTAACTAAATATGGATGAGTATAAGAAGATTTATCCTGAATTAAATCCTACAGCGTCTCCTCCTCCTGATGGTGCAACTTTCAGATTACAGAAATGTTGTGAAGCATTGGATAAACTAAAAAACGAATCGGCACATTATGAGAAGGTTCTGAAAAAGTACAATCGATCAAAGGGAATGCTCATAAATGCAAGTTCAGTATGTGGTATCTTATCCGGCGTTTTAGCAGCAGGCAGATTGGGCAGCTCCCTGACAGGCTTAGGAATTGCGGTGGGTATACCCCTTGGGGTAGCAAGTGGGATCCTAGTCTGTACATCAATAGCATGTGAGCAGGTCTCCAAAAGTCTATCAGAGAAAGCAACAAAGCATCAAAGTACCGTTACTTTAGCTAAAGCGAAAATAAATACAATAGAGGATTTAGTATCGAAAGCACTTCATGATAATAAGATATCTGATGAAGAGTTTTCATTAATAATCGAAGAAGTGAAGAAATTTGAAAAGCTTAAGGCTGAGTTACGACTCAAGGATCAAAAAAGTCCGCTGAAAAGGTACAATTCCATGGTTCTGAAACAGAAGGTACAAGAAGAAATTCTCAAGGAGTTAAAAGGAGGCAAATAACCATAACATTTGAGAAGGTTTTTTATTAACTTAAACTTAACAATTCTTCTATCTAAATTCTGGATAGAAGATGGGATTGCTTGAAGATTTCAGAAATGGATATCCAAAAGCTGATGTCAGTCAATTTACATATGTAACTGATGTTTATGGGGGTTATATGAAATGGAAAAGGAATGGTTCAACAATCATGTCTTATGATGATCCGACTGGAAAGACTTGGATAGAAGATCTTCCACAGGGTTTGAAGGAAGAATTGTGGAGTGATTTAGGTTTAACGAGTAAAAAGGTAAGCTCCTTCCCAGATAGTTACAAAGTTACTAACTTCGTTGGATATCTATGTATCGAATACTAAGAAGTTTACCGCTAAAATGCGAAATGTATTTACATTTCAAGTTGTTACTTTCAAGTTTGGTGATCAAAGTCGAAAGTGGTTGGGCGCTCCTGATATGAATTATTCCTTGCGAAGCGAGGTTACCAATCGTGTCGGTTCCGGTTCAGACCACATGGCTCGCAAGCCCGAGTAAATCGAGCCGAGAGTTTTTATATATGTATATATATATATATATATATTTATATATATAAAAAACGGTTATAAAATGCCTCAAGCCAACAAAGAATGCCACTGCGTCAGGAGGATCAATGAAGATTCACAGTCCAAGCCTCACCACAAAAATGAATTTAAAAACGTTAGATAAAGCAAGGACGGACAACTTCTGACGATAAAAAAGTTAAAAAGTTAAAAATTTGATAGAAAAAACGTTTCGGTCTTAGACCTTCGTCAGTTACCTTCGTCAGGTAACTGACGAAGGTCTAAGACCGAAACGTTTTTTCTATCAAATTTTTAACTTTTTAACTTTTTTATCGTCAGAAGTTGTCCGTCCTTGCTTTATCTAACGTTTTTATATTTATATATATATATATATATCTATATTTTAAAGGTGTCCGTTCGCAGGCCAGGTTACCTGGCAATAGTAACGCACTTGAGAACTGCTGAATTTCCGCCATTATTCGGTGATGCCTTTTTGAAAGTAATGTAAATTTTGTGGAAATCGATTTCACTCGTCCTGGAAGTACATCCCAGCAAGATGATCTCCGAGATATTCAAGAAATATTAGCACGAGATCGTCGCCGAGTAAGTTCGAATACCGTGAAAATCAACACGGGGAAAGCACGACTCAAAGCCGGGATAGAGAAACGACAGCAGGGAGAATAACAACAGCCAAGACAACAACTGCTCGCTCCAGAAAAAGGCAAACGAAACAGCAGGGAAAAGGACTAGGAATTCAATCAAGTTAGTTTTGAATTTGAATGTGTTATTGATGGAAATACAGGACATGAGTGAACGATTACATAACGAAATATATTGGCGTAGTACATTTAGCAAAACGACTTAGAAGGGACACCGAGTAAGAACGACTTCAACGATTGGAGATATCTCTGGAAAATAATTCTATTAGTCTAAAAACGGAATCGGAAGACGACCAACAGATTACAAGAGAATGTAAATAGGTATTTTTTATAATAAAACGATAGCGTTTCCAGTTTGAAGTAATTCCCAACACAGAGAGTTGCAGTTGTTATAGCAATCATTTAACGATGTCATCTGATATCATTGCAACAGTGAAAATATTGTAAATTTTCTTGATCTAGCAGTTCTGTTAAACATTTTCAACAGAATATATACCCTGTGTCACTATAAAGTACTGGTTCTGCAATATTATCAGTGATCAATGCGATCATTTCAAAATAAAGCAAATGTGATTACTGAATTCTGAGTAGTATTTCTCTTTGCTATATATATATGTATGTATTCTCTGATTGAAAGGTTTCAATAATATTGCGTAGAGACAACAAGTTTCATAGCCTTTTCACAATGGGTCAGTTTTACCTTAGAGTGCAATGACCCCCCCCCTCCCCTGATGATATTGCTATCTAGAACCTCTGCCCTTTTTTCACAAATGAAATGTTCATTCAAGCCTTAATTTGAAAAGTTAGACATAACATATTAACTTTGTTACTTTCTGCTGTTTACTTTATTTTTATGATCATTATGTCAAATATCAATATTTCATAACAACCACAACATACAGTTAACCTTTTACACTGGAAAAACTTTATAAAGAAGAAAATAAATTTTGTAATGCCAAAATGTTTATGATCTTTCTCATATATTCATTGCAAGTGTGCTGTATGTAGTAACAATTAAGTGTTTCAAGTTTCCTAAATGCCCTATGCTTTCAATGATTTTCCACACAAAATTTATAGACAAATGACTGCACTAGATTCTAAGCCTTAAAGAAGAAATGGTATTGTTTGGTGCTGTATTGATTACTACCACCTCTGATGGAAAGCCTATTAAGAAGATTTTTGTATTGCTTGTAGTAGTAGAGTAACAATACCTTTACTAAGATTAGGACATGCATCCCACCCCATAAAAATATATTATGTTAACGTAAAAAATATAACAATAATAATAATATCAATACCAGTAATAATAATAGTAATGATAATAATAATGATAATAATATAATGATAGTGCTTCTCGTTACTATATGTCATTGGTTACAAGTTTCAATACCTTTGCCTGCCATGACTTTTTTGATGAAATACCATGCGTATATTAAATCTTTCTTCTGCAGTTTTTATTATAGAAATTTTCATGTATTCAAAATAATATACTATTCTCTGGTTGGTTATGGATATTTTGCCTGTTTCTGTAACAGCACAATTAAACTTTCATGTGGTATACACTTTTGACTGATTGATGTTGATTTAACATTATTTTTTACAGGACTATGTAGTGCAGCAATCTTTATCAACATATTAAGATTTCAATAACTCTTTCTTACATGTATTGTTTTTATGAGATGACCTAAAAATAGCACGACCACATACTATACAGTCGGCACTCACTATTACCAAACCTTTATTTAAAGTTTTTGTAGAATCCAATTGTTTTTCCCACAATTTTTATTTTATGTAATGACATTGTATCTCACACTTCTGTTGATATGGCATCTCTTTTGAGGGAAGAGGAATTTTTCTATCTACCACTGGGGGTACCATTGCAACTGAAAAGAGTACACAAATTAAAACATGCACTATTCATAATGCTCTCAATTGTGGTTACCCGGGAATGAAATAATGACTGCAGTAGACATTAAAATATCTAATCAGAAGATTCTTCTTACAATGAATTTCATGCAATTATAACCAAAAAACATAAACAAAAAATAATTGGAGCATTCAACTCATCCTCTGTGTAAGAACATATTGTGTTCAAAAGTGATGTACAACAAAGAAGACAAAGCAGTAGAGACTAAGAAAATAAAACTAAAGAAAAAAAAACAGGTTTTTACACCGTGGTAAACACAAGCATTCATATCAACTCTTCAAGATTTCACCTGCAAAAGATTTACAATCATTTTCAATTTGTGTTAAGTGAATATTATTGTGATACTTCATCGACTCTGTATTCCCTGTCAAGATAATAAATAATTTTACTTCTATTCCCTCTGGTGCAATCTCAGTGGCAGTGAAAGAGCTAAATGAAGGTCAATTTTTAAGCACTGTGTTGAGCGGTATACTGATCATGTAATTTGCACCAGGTGTCACTAATTGTGTACCAAACACAGCATAAGAAATAAAATAATGGGGAGTACGCTGATATAAAAAATAAAATATAAAATATAAAAAGAAATAAAGAATAAAATATGAAAGCATTGTGACTTCTTCAAAAACTAGCTTCGCGAGGTTTTTGCGGGAGTCGTATTTCTAGTTGGCTGCAGCTATTGAACTTTGCAGTATGGTGTGCAACCTTCTGTTGTGGCGTTAGCCCTTTTGAGAGTTTGAATTATCCAAAAGTTGTGAATAGTTTCATCAAGTTTCACATATATTTTACAATAAAGAGAATATTGTACGAATTGAGTGTGCCGCTGCCAGATGAACAGCCATTTTCTATATCAAACAATCCATATAGTAAGGTGAATTATCAAAGATTATGTAGAGAATTTGGGATAGCAAACAATTCTGATTTCAGATGGAAGAAACCATGGTCTGGGTGATATCTTTTTGGATTATGGTTCTGGCTATCATGGTCAAGGTGGTGGATTTCAGAATGTTCATGTGATTAGGAACTATGATGAAGAAGCAAATCAATGGCCAGGTGCAGGTGGAAAATTCTCTGATGATGGTGGTAAAAAGAATAAGGGTGATCTTATCTCATTCATTCGAAATGATGATTTTTCTGGATACAAGTATGCTTGGTTCATACCAACAAGCAGTAAGGGCTTGACTAGAGCTGGGTTGGGTAGATTGAATCGATCTGTAGAGGCACTTGATTATTGTGTATTGGGCTCACAAGTTAACAATAGAAATTCAATCATTGGAAGTGGGGGTGGAGCTATTGAGACTCAACAAGAGTTTTTATCTTTGTTCGAAAGTAGTGTTATTGAGAATGATATAACTAGCCCGGTTCAGAGATACCAACTTGCGACTCAAGAGGCAATGTTAAGACTGGATATGGCGATTGCGCCTGGAGTTTGGTTAATACCTAGTAATATGATTATAAATACAGAGAGTGTGGTTGGGTATAATAATAAGCTGATGAAGGCAACAGATGATATGAAATTTGGGGTTAATTTGGATGTGAATCTAGAAATGAAAACTGTTGGGATAACACATAATTTAGGTTCTTCAAAAGTTAAGTTACCACACGCGTCTGATAAACCTAAAGTTGTGCAGGTAGAACCACCAAAGACAGATGTTAAAACCAAAATCATAAATAATCCCCCGGTAAATACCCAGCATGAAAATAATCTGGTAACATTAACAGTTGCAGCTACTGTAGTGGATTAGCTTGGTTTTTATTTCGGTAATTATTTCTAAATAATATTTTTTTTTGTAACATGTTTTGTGTTACAAAGGTGTTATATATTGTATTATTCTTCACCAGTTTTTACGGCATTCCTCACAGCATGATATAAATTTTTGGTAACTGCATATTTGTGAGCCCCCACAATCTTTACAAAATGATTTCTGTCTACCGTGTGGACATATTTGTGAACCCCCACATTCTTTACAATATTGTTTACGTTTACCGTGAATACATATTTGTGAACCCCCACATTCTTTACATTGATAATTTCGTTTACCGTGAGGACATATTTGTGAACCCCCACATTCTTTACAATATTCTTTACGTTTACCGTGTGGACATTTTTTTCTTTTTCTTGGTAGTTTCATAAGATCGTTCCCTATCTGATTCTTCATTATGTTAGTAGCCATATTACTTATATGAACTTCCATTCTTTAACCCAATTGGCTTGGGGCTTAGAGATAATAATCGTGAGATATTGTACATGCTCCGCTCGGTAGAAAATATACATGTATAGCAAGATCCCACTTGTAATTGATTGTTAATTGGCTTGATTGGTGAGTTACCCTCTTTAAATTGGGTAATTGGTGAGTTACCCTCTTTAAATTGGGTAATTGGTGAGTTACCCTCTTTAAATTGGCTTGGCTTACAATCAGCCTGTTGCAACTACTCTTATTTATTGTAAATTTCAGTGGAGCAGGCAGCAAATAATGTTAGAAATATTTCACATGATTATAGAATGTAGAAGAATAAGAACCCATAAAAAAATTAATAAAACAATTTTGATATAAATTAAGCACACCCCATCAATTTGCATGGCATATTCCATTGATTTAACTCAATTAAAATATTGTACATGTTTTCAAACAGGCTAAGGAACTCCTGCTATCACTGTCCCTTTAAATCATTATTATTAGACCGGATTTGGTGGAGTCTATTTTACAAATTACCACCTTTCATGATTTTTGGCAACAAAAAAATTAACCCTCATTTTCTAACGATCAAAGCAGGAGTGAAGAACCATCCGTGTCCGCTGCCATCTTTTTTTGGACGTTTCCCGCTGACCTGAGCCAATAATGTTGGATGTCGGATTTTCGAAGTCGGATGTCGGATTTTTAAAGTCGATGTCGGATTTTAACAAGTCGGATGTCGGATGTCGGATTTTTAAAGTCGGATGTCGGATGGCACCTATAAGCTTCCGTATAAACGCGCTTAAGTAACCACCTTAAGTGAAAGAAAAAGTTGTCACTTAATGGAGGTGGTCGATCGCTTAATAGAAAAGTCAAGAAAAGAAGCCAAAAGCTTTCTAGATACACTGATTATTACTATTTATTAGCTTATCAATGAAAATGAAGCGAGTGTAAAAAGGTGTCGGATGTTGGATGTCGGATTTTTAAAGTCGGATGTCGGATGGCACCTATAAGCTTCCATAATTTTCTGAGAATTTAGGGCACACTTTAAAGGTAAATTAAAGTTTAATTGAAACTTTTAGTTAGCATATAAGGAGTATTAAAAGGTAAATGAAAGATATCTTTTGGGTCTACCTAGCAAAAATTAAAGGTTAACTAAAGTAACTTAAATATACCTTTAAGACAATTTTGTGGATCTTCCTAAAGCCTATGAAATGAGCTTACAGGGTGACTTTAATTTCAACTTAAAGTGCTTATGAAATGCTTCATAAGAAGACTTAACAATTAATGTTCAATTAAATGTTCATTTCAGGAATTTTGTAAATAAAATAAATATTGTTTAAATGCCTCAAATGCCTCACCTTTAATTTAGCTTTAAAACCAATTTATTTAGTCATGTCATCCTGTGTTGACTCTGCAAATCAGTAAAAAACAAAATAAATGATGGAAGAGGGAAGACAATTTTTAATCGTTTATTTCATGCGGGTGTAAGAGCGTGATAGTTGACTGGTTATGTGACGGCTAAATATTGGCAATTCGCGGGTCGATCTTGGAAGTTCAAACTTTGTTCAAGTCTTAACTGAATAATTTGAAGCTGTTAATCATTACCGAAAAATTAAAAAACACTGCAGAATTTTATGAAATTTCTCTTTTGACAGCCGGATGCAACAAGAGATTCCCAATACAAACACCTTGAAGTAGTAATTAGCACAATTGCACAGTGCCGGGGAAAACAGGAAATGCTTGACCATACAAAAGAGGCATTTTCATGCTTTGCATTCATGGGTTTTGGTAACATGACACAATTCATCCAGTTGTAATGTTCTTTATTTATCTATTTTTTTTTCTTTTTGAGATTGGGCATAAGCGTGTATTTACTTTGTAAAGTTTGTTTAATTCGTTGTTTGTTCGGCTCGTTTATAGAAAAATAATAAACTAGATCAATTCTAGTACAATCAAATAAATTACCCAAATTTAGAAAACATTGTACACGTATATCCTGTTTGACCAGATCCAACATTTTTCACCAACCGCTTGCATCATACGCTTACCGCAATTCATATAGACCATTCCAACGAAACTTTACTTTCGGTCACTATTTTTAAAATAAATTTTCCTCAATCGCCAATTTGCCTTTTTCTGACGAATGAAACTTTAGAACACTTTGCAAAGCATTGGTTTTTAATCCCGACAATCTCTTTTGTACCCAGGCTGAGAGCCAGCTAAGAACATTTTTATTTTCACCAAACTGAACATTATCAATATGGATAAAATAATACATGTCAAAACTCCAGTCTAATTAACATTGCTGCGTTTGCTACACATAATGGTTTTCTCATTTTCGCTGCAAAATCTGGCAACCGTTAATGTCAGTTTGCGAACCTCTGTGGTCAATAACTTTTCACAAAGCCAAATCAGTTTACTAAGAGTTAGCCATCTATCAAAGTGCGCTCTAGTGCGGTGGCATCTAGGTCACGTCTGCATAGATTCAATGAAATACTACAACAGATGACTTAAAAACATCTTAAGAACTTTTTCAGGCTTAAATTGCCTCCCAAAAAATAAGAACGTTCAGCCTCAACCCCAGAATTAGCAGCTAATAAAACTCCTGAAGTCGTAGCCCGCCAAACAACTTGGACCATAGGCAAACTAGACGGTACTAATAACTACAAATGTATGTTTCACTGAAAATATTGAACTTAGCAGACTACAAAGATAAATGATTTCTACAAAGGTCTATTTCTATTATATGGTCCAATCAAAGGGCAGTAATAAAAACTTAAATTTGAATTAATCATATGGGTAGAGTTAAGACATGGATTTATAAATATCCAAGATCATAGTCCGCTGAACCGCGTAATCTAAGGGTGTTTTCGAACATAACGATTTATAATCAAGGGGACATCTCAGCATTTCAGGGCTTATTTTGACTTACCAGGAGAAGCGAGATGGGCAGATTCCTCGTCAGAATCTGAAAGTGGAAAACAGCCCAGATGTTCATTGTTTCGCGCTTGTTGCATTCCACTTGAAAAGGCTGGGCTCACATCCCTTTTACTCGACAACAGGGTTTCAAAGAGCTTGCTAGGATTTGGGCTTACTATCATGGTTTTATCAGCATTATCGTCATCTTCATCGCTTCTAGGCTCATAAAGCTCACTACTGGCTATTTCAGAACCAGTGCGGGAACTGATCTCAGTCGCAGCACCAGCTTCTCCTTCTTCCTCATCTGGTTCGTAGAGGTCACTTGTAGGAGGGCTGTCCACTTCACTATACGTTCTGAAAGCCCATTTCAAGTTTTCATCACGGTCTTCAAAAATTGAACAACTACAAAGCCTTTTCTTGCCATAGACTTACTAACAAAATAATCTAAAAAATCTGTGATGTGCGCTCTACAGGTATGTGGGCAGACTTTGCTCCTCTTTCACGTGCCGGATCTGATAAGGCACTAACAAGTTTTCTGCTCATATATGCCCATCCGATATATAAAAATATTTATGATGTTGTTCAAAGTGATTACTCAAGGCGCCCCGAAATGATCTGAAATAATAAAACTATTTTAAGAGAAACTGAATGTGCATGTATCGTAATAGTTTGCATGATGCCTGTTTGGTAAATGCACTGGTCGTGTTTTAGACGTAACTGCCAATAACTGCAAACTGATTTGGCAAACAATTGCCGTGAACTCCAAACATAACATGTCAATCAACTTCATCCCTGATTCCTAAGGATACTGGGATTCGTAAGAGCTGCGCTGCGCTATGTGATACAGCATTCATAACAGATGTCATCTATCAGACCTTCAGTTCGAAAGACCATGCCTCGCCAAAAAGGTTCTGAAGCCAAGTGGCATTTTGAAAAGCAGGGTGAAATCATTAGAATATTAAGAAAACGAGGGCCTATGAAAAACCCTGGAGGTCAAGAGTACGGCGGGGTGATCAACATCGCAGCCCAAAAATCAGATGTGGAAGATGACAAGTTGAAGGTAGTCTTAACTTAAATGGTCTATTTTTATTGATTTGCAATATGCGCAAAACGTATGCTTGGCAAAATGCGGTTTCTTTCTGTAGTGAGCTTAAATAACGTTGCTAGCTACTATTAAATTCATGTGTGAGGAATGGGTGAACTTCTCGACGCCGTTACAATTAAGTTAAGGTGTGGTAAAGAAACCCTTATACCGTAATAACTCACACTTCGATTTTTCTTAAAACCTGAGCTCAGGCCAAATGTTTTGCCCCCATTTAATTTGTACCAAACACAATGAGGTTTTCACTTAAGGGTCAAATAAGATGAACTGACACCAAAATCAAATGGCAAAGTTGTTTTTTGTTTCTCTCAAGTCCCTACAAGCATGGAATTTCCTCAAGCGATTTGATTGATCCTCTTGTAGTAGTCTACTTCAGATTAATTGCTACGAGGCAACCATAGCGCGCGAAGGGCGCCATCATCAGGGTTTATAGAAAATAAACCTGAGCAAAATCTTGAATCGATCACCTTTGGTGGCTTTCTTTTATTTATTGCACACTAACTTTACAATAGTGAAAAAAATCCTAAATTTCCCAGATGTAAGATTGGAAGTATGCGCAGCTGGTTGTTGTTTTTATTATTATCCGTCATATCCTTGTAACTTTCTTTTCAAGACGCCTCCATATGTATTATTTTTACGTACATTCCTGTAATATCTGCATTTTGAATAAAGCATGTGTGTCCGTTCATCTTATTGGAAAGCACAATTAGCGTTTTGCCAATGAGAATGTGGATTCCAAGTGACACGTATTTTAGCCTGACCATATTAAAATCACCAGTTATGACCAAAACTGTCAACTATTAAAACCACAAAAGTAACAGTTATCAAAGTATTGCGGCACACCTTGATCCGAAAAGAATTTGTGGCTATAAACGCAATTTAGAGCTTAAATTATGATTGTGCGGTAAAAGATTCTTCGTTCCGTTTTAATGTTCAGGTAGTGTGCGATAACGAGACTAAAGGAATTGGATTAAAGATATCTTTATTCGACTTTAATGCAAACAATTTCTCTACCCAGTTCAAGTCTTGCTATGCAGCTAACACTTTCGTAAAGTGCTACGAGGAAATATTATGTGGTAGAAGCGCAGAATCGATTATTCAGGAGGACAGTTCGCCAAAAGAAAACCTGGAAAAGCTGCCGAATAAGACAGGATGTACTTCAATGACTGATGAAGTAAGTGCGAATCCTGTTGTTCCAAACGAGCTAGCCGTCACCATTGTAAGTCACTCCAAAAGTAAAAGTGATGACAAGGACACAAATTCTGATGAAAAAAGTCTGAGTCCGCCTGTTCCAAAGAGAGTAGTTACTGGTACAAGTCATGACTCAAAAAGTGAACAAGACGAGGAGGACACAAGTTCATCGGATGGCACATTTCTGAGTGAGATTAGCAAGTATGCGGTTCCTGATAAGCTATAAGACATTATCCCTTGTGGTTTGAACAAAAAAGTCTTTCCAATTGGAGTGCTGATAGCCTATTTTTGGTTCAAAATTGAATGGGATATTGCGGTGAGAGATCATGCTCGAATCCCACTGAGGAAAAACCTCCAGTTTATATTCTTCATTGCCAGGTTTAGCCCACAAAGTCTATATTTTTATTTTTTTACTACTACGTTATAATCCCAATTTTGTTTTTGTTGTTATTGTTGTTGTCTGCTGAAGCTCACGATGAAATGATTGCAAAAATTCAATCCAGTGTGTGCTTTTGTTCCAGCGCTTAAGGATTCTGAGGGCTCTGAAGTATATTTTATTTTATAGTTTTTATACCCAAGACTTGCGAGACTTAGGGATACTCCATGCCGTCACAAATGTAATCTGATCGTTCTCTTAAGAACCCTGAATGTGGGAAAATAGAAAAACCAAAAAAAAAAAATATAAAAGAAAAGAAAAACTGAGGAAAGAAACAGTGAAAAATATCAGCTGCTGGTGTAGTTAAATTTTATCACTTGACTACCTTACATTGCCTTCTTACCTTCTTACCATGTTTTCTTGAAGTTTAAATTGATCAACCTGAAGTCCAAGCAATTGTTTGAAACATGAGGTGGTTTATGAATAATGTGTTATTTGTTGTAGGAATACATAGAGTAATGGCAACATCTCTTATTCCGCCTCGACCACAATACTGATTATGAGAATTAGACCCTGCCCATGTAGAAGCTTTGAAGCAGGAGCTATTAATCCGCCCGATGTCGTCTTGTAAAACCCTGCTTGTTGTCACACAAGGTCTTAAAGACGTGAAGGATTTTGAAGAAAACGAAGTAGATAGCTATGCACTGGTTGTTATCGGCGGTAACCATAAAAGGGAGGTCATCTTACAAATTCTCGCCGATGACAGCATTCAATCTAAACATTGCTTTAAGTTTGTGTATGTGCAGATCTATGCAGGTATGAATAGCTCAGTTCGATACATCTATTCAGAAGTGTTGAAAGAAAACAAAAGGTGCAGATTTAGCGAGGGAAACACCAGTCTTAATGTTCACCTCACTGCTATCATTTGATTTTCTTTGAGAACAAGCAGTTTTTGTGTGGTAACAGAACAAAAAACTTGCGCCACCTTCTCCACAGGTTAAGATATTGCTTTTTGAAATGCAATGAAAACTTATTTCTCTTCTTCACCGCTGCAACTGTCATCCAAAATGGAAGTGACCGATGTTATAATGTGTTAAAAGCAATTCAATCTTTTCTAAAACACCATCATCAACATTAGCATAATATACATGTATGGAAGGATTACATGTTATTTTACTTATAGTAACTGGTAAATACTTCCCTTCAGGGTTTTGTCAAGATGGATGAGGATCCCTTTCTAGACTCTAGACCCACTCTACAGGTCTAAAACATTTCGGGAGAAATTTGAGGTTCTCCAAAGTGCCATGACTGGGGCCAGTGCAAGTGTGGCTGTTGTCACTGCATATGCAAGAAAGAAATTGTCAGAGGAGACAGCAGAAGAAGATATTGATGAGATAACAGACCGATTAGTGGAAATGGCAGATGCCCAGGAGCTTGTAGTTGATCAGTGGGCACTGATGTCATACTCCCTTCTAGTGTTTTCATGCAAGGTGGTAAGGACATGGACATTGTACTGGGCTTCTGATATTATGGGATGGTGCACTGTTGTAAACCAGAAAGCAACTACTGTCAACTACTGGGCACCACATTGCAGATAATTACTGTAGAAAGCAACCAATTGGAATATTTAATATTCCAAAGGCCTCACACAGTTTTGAAGATTAACTCTTTGTGACTGGTCAGCGGTGGGTTGACCAAGATGGACGTACACTTGTGAGCTCCTTCAATATTGCATTTCTTTTTTTGTTTGTGGTGTGTTTTGTGTTTTATATCCGTGTTTTAGCTTCTTTGTACAAACCTTTCAATATGCCTGAGTCAGTTGCGAATTTAAAGAGGGAAAATAATGCACTTAAACCCCAACTATCTACGATGGCAGATGAGATAGCTAAACTGAAAGAGACGATTGAACAGCACAGCAACGGAGCAGTCAGTCCAGCTAGCGAAGAAGGCGCCCGCAGCGTAGAGTTCCTGAGTAAGGAATATGACGACTTTAATCGCTTTAAAACCGAGGCCAAAAAGGATCTTCAACGCTTAAGCGCTAAACTGACCGAACTAAAGATAAAGATTGACGCCATTGGAAACGCTGTCGACGAATTCCAAGAGTACAGCTTCCAGTACAACGTTAAAATCGTAGGCGTGCCTCAAACACCAAATGAATCGACTGCCTCGACAAGTATGCTTTGTCTAAAACTCTTTAAAGAAATGGGAGCTGATGTATTGATCAGTGACATTGACACAGCTCATCGCGTCCCTAGCAGGAACAACAACGGCAAACCAAAACCAATAGTTTGTAGATTCGTCTGGCGCTTAGTCAAAGAGACTGTCATGAATCATCGTAAGGATGCGTGTGGAGTAAATCCGGTGGCTATTGGCCTTCCCGAAGATGCCTCGTTGAGAGCGGCGAGAATCTTTGATCATTTCTCACCACGGATGCAAACAGTTCTATTCGAGTCTAGGAAGTTTAAAGAGCAACTTTGCTACCAGTACTGTTGGTCGAAGGGTTCGGCTGTTTATTTGAGAAAAGATGCCTCGTCCTGCGCTATCAAGGTTAAGGATCTTGATGATCTGCTCAAATTGCAGAATGGATGCTGAAATAGCTAAGTATTTACTTGTAATAATAACATTTAAAGATAGGCTTAACTGATAGACGCGTTTACCGCTCCAACAAATCTATATTCAGCGCTCTGCCATATTCGAATGTCGACATCATTCGATCTCATGGCCACTTTAACAATAGTCTCAAAAGTGATCTACCCTCAAAAAAGTACTTAGATAAGCTCCGTAGCCTTCACGATTTAGACCTTTTTACTTTAAACATTCAGAGTAATCTTAATCCTCATACAAACTTGGAAAATCAAAAAATCCGAAGCCAATATTTCTCGGTATTTCCTGTGGAGGGGTTGGCATGTATATCAATTGTTCTCTACATTACATCGTTCTGCAAAAACCTCTAATGAGGCTTTCCAAGCTTTGTGGATTGAGGTCGAGTCCCTGCAAGGAAAAAATATTGTTTGTGGTATAATTTACCAGCAGCATAATTCTCCTGAAAAATTTCAAACGTATTTTGATATGACACTCGAAAGACTAAGTTCCTCTAATAAACCTACCTATATCATGGGCGATTTCAACATTGATCTCCTCAAGGCTGAAACTAATGGCTTTTCTCATGATTTTCTCTTGTCCATACAAAGTTACTCGTTTCTCCCACTAATTGATAAACCTTCAAGAGTTTATAATAACTCTGCTACACTCATTGATAATATAATTGTTAACAGACTTGACGGTAATCTCTCCAATGGAAATATTATTTCGGACATCAGTGACCACTACTCTCAGTTTTGTTTTATCCACTCTCCTCCACTAAGGTCATTCTATCAAGGTGTTAAAACTCGTGATTATTCAAAATTTTCGGAAGAAGATTTTGTCAATGATATTTCGCAAATCAAATGGGACAGTTTGATAACGAATGGCTCCGTGGACAAATGCTTTTCTTCTTTTTATAATAAACTTAATAAACTTGTCAATAAACATGCTCCCATCAAAGCCATGTCGAAACGTAAGGCCAAGCAACTTTCTAAGCCATGGATATCTAGGGGATTACGAAAGTCAATAAAAATTAAAAATGATCTTTACCATTCTGCTGATACGACGAAATATAAGTTGTATAGGAACAAAATTCTAAGCCTTTCCCACCTTAGTAAAAAACTTTACTACCAAGCCTATTTTAGTAGGAACCTAAATAACATGAAAAAGACATAGGAGGGTATTAATACTCTGATTAACCGAAATAGGAAGACAAAGATGGCATCAAGACTCCAGCATCCCAACAGTTCAGGTACAACCCAAAGTCTGCCTGAAATGGCAAATATAATGAACAACTACTTCGCATCTGTAGGACCTAAGCTTGCAAATAACATAACACCATCCACTAGAGATTTTAAAGATTATCTAGGGAATTCAAATTTTCCCAATTCTTTTTACTTTCATAATGTCACCCCTTTTGAAATCGAAATGGAAATTATAAATACCCCATCAAATAAAACGTATGGACTTTACTCTTGTCCAGTGTGTCTACTAAAATCTGCGCGTCAAATCATATCTCAAGTTTAAGCTGGTCTAATGAATATATCTACTTCGTGTGGTATCTATCCTCGTCAGTTGAAACATGCTAAAGTAACTCCGATTTACAAAGCCGATGACGAAACTGATCCAGGCAATTATTGCCCTATCTCGTTATTATCCGTTTTTAATCGAATATTCGAAAAGTTAATGTATAAACGTCGTAAGTCATTTATAGACATGAATGACACATTCTTTAATTCGCAATATGGCTTTAGAGAGAATCATTCTACTCAACATGCAATCTTGGATATTCTAAGCAAAATTCAAAATAATATGGATAAAGGATTACATTTTTGCGGCATTTTTTTTTTGCGTGTTGGGTTAAGAAATGGGCTAGGGAAGGGCTGGGTTAGGGTTAGACAGGTTGGGTTAGGGTTAGGGTTAGATAGGCAGAGTTAGAGTTAAACGCAACTAAATGTCTAGGCAATGTATTGTCATTGAGTAATGCTTTGTAATGTAAATGCCAAATGTGATGTAAATATTGCCATGCATGGAAATGGAAATAAAAAAGTCATTACGGAAAAAAAAAAAATTCTTGCGGCATTTTTATTGACCTAAAAAAGGCCTTTGACACGGTGGATCACACTATTTTGTTATACAAGCTGCACCATTATGGATTTAGAAGAATAATCAATATCTGGTTCGCATCTTATTTGTCAGGGAGAACACAATCAACGCAAATTGGTTCTTCTGTTTCTCGTAAAGAAAGAATAGTCTGCGGTGTCCCTCAAGGCTCTGTACTTGGACCTCTTCTTTTCTTAATTTATGTAAATGACATGTATCTTTCATCTAGTAGATTTGAGTTCTATTTATTTGCTGATGACACAAACTTGTTATTGGCAGAAAGACTTAAAAAATCTCGAGATCATTGCTAATGAGGAATTGTTTAAATTGTGTAAGTGGCTAAATTCAAATAAACTATCTCTCAATACGGCTAAATCTAACTTCGTTATTTTCCATTTTTATCAACGCAAACTACGACACAAAGTCAACCTTAAAATATTTGATAACAATTCTAAACAATTAGTATCTCTTGAGCGTAAAACATATGTGAAGTACCTTGGAGTTCTAATTGATGGTTCTCTCTCTTGGAAGTACCACATTGATTATATCTCGACGAAAATAAGCAAAGGAATTGGCATTATTGCTAGGCTTAGGCATCTGGTGCCGTTTACCACACTTTTAAATATTTACCACTCCCTAATCGAACCCTATATTTCTTATGGTCTCGTTGCTTGGGGTCAAGCCGCAAATACTTACATAAACAAAATCGTCATTTTACAAAAGTGTGTTCTTCGTTTAATGCATTTCTTAGACTACAAATCTCACACTGTTCCTCTTTTTGTTAGTTCCCGAATCTTACCAGTAAAATTGCTTTATTTTAAATCGGTTGCCTCTTTGGTACATGATGCTGCTAATCAATGTGCTGCACCTAATATTTCCAATCTATTTACTCGTTCCGAAAAGATTCACCCCTACCCCACACGATTCTCACAAGCTGGGAACCTCCACATAAAAATGTCAAGAACAAATCAACAGTTATTTTCATTTTCAAGAATTGGTGCTAAAATATGGAATAGTATCCCTCCTGAACTTTGTGGGCTTAGGAAAGCACCCTTGAAACGTAAATTGCATGATTTACTTCTACATATTCTTGGAACTGAGGAGATGAATGTTGAAATGCGCTACATTGACCTTTCTAAGCACATGCGGCTATTAAATATTAAATAGTTCCCCTAAGTCTTAAAAGTTAATTTGGTTCTATTTTCTCTTTTCTTTACTGTCGTTATTAATAGTTTGTTTTCCATTTCTTCTTTTTTTCTTAATATTGTTAAATATATATATATATATTTTTTTTTTCTGTTGTTGTACATATAATTTTTTTTTTTAAAACATCCATTCCAAAATTAAGTAGCCCGCCTAGAATAGCTATGCTAATTGCGGGCTACTATGGTCTCTGCATTGTTTTTTTTTTTAATAAAGTGCGTGTTGTTGTTGTTGTTGTTACTGATATTATGCAATAGTTTTGTTCGTGTGGCTGTATTTGATACCAGGTAGTTTGCTAGAAATGACACCATTGATTTTGGCTTTCCAGGCCATCCTCTCTGTAGGGTTAAATAGAATTGAAACCTAATAATTTCCATTGATTAGCGCTTTTTATAAGCTTTGTAAGGAAAAATAGTTTGTGGTGGCTGAGTTTGAAACACATGGCCACATGCTCTTACACTGTACATGTTTTTTGGCTATGGACACCTGCAAAGGTAAATGGTAACCTTATTTTTTTTCTGTATTGTTAAATTTAATTTGCACAGATCCTAGATAAGGTAGGCCTGAGCCATCTCTATGAGGAAATCGAAGAGAATATTGAAAAGGTAGTCCTGCCTAGTTACGTGGAACCCTCTGCTGTCACATCAGGAGTTGTCAAATCGAACAATTTGATGGCAAGTGAAACAGACAAGGCAAGAGGTTCCTTGGATCTATTTCAATCAAGAATGTTACAACAGTAAGTTTTTACTACATGTAAAAGCGAAAGTATCGAGCATACTATAAAATATATACACGTAATTAATGCACGTAATTAATAATGCTATATTCCTCTGAAATTATAGTGTCACCTGTTCATAGTTCACTTTGCTAATAATGGGTTTATATAATATTTTTATGCAATTGTTAAAGGTAGCAACTTTTGTCAGCAACAAAGTCAAACCTAAAAGATGCAACTGTGGAGAGTCAGTGGCATTTAATGTGCCCGGTGTTGTGAGTTACATCAGGGATTCTGGCGTTGACAAAATCATCACCAATGCCACTATTTGCAATTCTGTCACATCGAAGCAAATCGGTTGTGTTGGAAAATCAACCAAATTTTGGGGTAGAACAGCAAGTGCCACATCTGCACACATAAGTAGACGCTTTTTAGCAGCAGATGTGTTGACTGAAATTGATAAAGGTATGATAGACAAAAATTATAAAGATTCGTGAACTCAATATACAGTTAAAAGGACAAAAATGTTTTCATTGCAAAGTAGTGCCCAGAAAAAGAAACAGCTGAGCTAAAAAGTTTACGTTACATTACGTTACGTTAGGTTATGTCATGTTGTTAATATGTTATGTTATGCCACTACAGAGGCTGTTGACCTAACCAAGTTATTTATCATTAATTAAAATTTGAAGCAGGGAATTGCAATAACATATCTTTACAGTGTATACAAGTGTATCAACTTTACAGTGTATACAAGTGGTCACGAGTCCTACAGCTTAAATACCTTTACGTTGTTTTTGTACATACAGCTTTCGCATCACTGACTGCTGCTGCTACCAGTGACCTGTCAGGTATGTAACAATCTTAGTGAGTCAATTTCTTATTTTCAAATTGTTTGTTCATCATTGCTTGTTTCATCTCTTTAAACAAATAATATTTTACCTTATGTTTTTTATCTATCCAGGTGACAGTACCAGCAGTGATCAGAGTGAGTAGATTTTGTGTTCCTCCTAGAAATGTTTGTTCATTGTTGCCCATATTCTTAGTTAAACCCAGGAATTTGTGTGGATTGGATTGAAAATTGCTTATTTCAAGTAATGATCTTATTTAACAGCATATGGGGAGCAGGGGTGGCACAGTGGTGAGAGTGATGTCGCCTCCCACCAATGTGGCCCGTGTTTGATTCCAGTCCAGTGTCATATTATGTGGGTTTAGTTTGTTGCCATATCGTCGCAAAGAAAGTGCCAGGAAAGGGGAAACAGAAACCAACCACAAAGAAATGAAAGATTACAGCCACCAGCAGATGGTATTTATTACTGACTTCTGAGTGCTATTTCTTTTTGCTATATATCTTTGCTACATATATGTATTAAGTAATTAAAAGGTTTTGTTGGGACTGACAAGTTCCATAGCCTTTTGAAAATGAATTTTTACCTTTGAGTTCCAGGTATCCCTGGGAATTACTCTCTTAGCCCCTGCCCTTTACCCACAAATGAAAAATTCATTTAAGCCCTACTTTGCAAAATTAGGCATAACATTGTAACCTTTTTCCTTAAATTATGCTATTTAATTCATTTTTATGATGTAAAATACAAATATTTAACAACAACTGCAATATACAGTTGACCTTTTACATTATGAAAACTAAAGTTTGTAATGCCAAAATGTTCGCGATCTTTCTTATATATTCATTGCAAGGGTGCTGTATGTGATAACAAGTCTTTGAAGTTTCCTAAATGCTCTATGTTTTCAATCATGATTTTCCACATTAACTGTATGGAAAAATGACTGCATTAGCATGATTGCTACAGGTCAGGAAATGGTCAAGGAAAAAATTCTTTAAGAAAGGGAAAAGTCAGGGAATTTCATTTCGAGTAAGGGAAAGTTTAAGTTCTTGTGAGATGTCAGGGAAAAGTGAAATTTAAGAGTTCTAATGTATTTATTGCCAATTCAGCTATGGTTGGGTGTAATTAATAACGTGACATGAAACGTGTTGGAGTGGTAGAATTAAATGACAAGCTTATTTTGGATTCCCTAGAAAATCAATCCTTTTTCTATGACTTTGTTACCTTAAGAAACTGTCAATCCATGTGCACTGTATGTGACTTTCTGAAAGCATATTAAATAAATGGGTGGAGAGGTTGGCTGTGAGGTGAGGTTGGAGGCCATTACCAGCTAATTTGTGAGTTTTCTTATTTAGTTTGTAAGGGAAATTTTACATTTGTAAGGGAAAAGTAGGGGAATTTCAAGATCCTGTGGCTGTGGCAATCATGACTAGATTCTAAGCCGAAAAGAAGCAATGGTATTGTTCAGAGATGAGTAATTTTTACCACAACTGATACAAACCCTATTCAGAAGAAAACTGTATATATTGTAGTAGTACAGGAACAATACCTTTACCCAGATTAGGACATACACCCCCACCCCATAACATTATATTATAATAATAAAAAAAGTCATAATGATATAACAATAAGTAAATACATAAATTGGGGTTCTATCCCTCATGGGAAAACCCATCATGAGTTCTTTAAAAACTAGCTTTGCGAGGTTTTGCAGGAGTCATATTTCTAGTTGATTTAATGATTTTTTATAGATCCAGGTAACAAAGCTACAGTGAATCCCAGCAGTGATCAGGGTTTGTTTATTTTCTGCTACTCTCAGTGTTAAAAGTTTATTGCTGCATATTTTTTATCACATTATTTTTTTACAAATTTCATCCAATGATCCTTTTTTATCCATCCAGGCAACAAATCTACTCTCAATCCAAGCAGTGATCAGGGTATGTTCATTTTTAGTTCATCCCAGCATTTGTTACTGTTACTTTTTTTCTTTATCCTTAAATGTTTTACATAATTTAACTGAAAATTGCTCATTTCATGGAATGATATATTTGTATCCCTCCAGCCAACAAAGCTACTGTCAACGCCTGTAGTGATCAAGGTATGTTGATTTTCTGTTTACCCCTTATTTTTTGCATAATTTGAATGCTGCTTATATCATGTAATGATTTTTTTTTATCCGTCCAGGTAACAAAGCTTCTGATGATCCAAGCAATGATCAGGATTTGTTGATTTTTTGTTCCTTTTACTATTTGTCCGCCTGCTAGGTGGTTCTATTTTAGGGAGCAAGCGGCAAGCGAGAGGCAGAGAGGCAAAGCGGCAAAAAGTTTTGGGCAAACCCAAACAGCTATAACCTGCTCACGGGCTAATTGTTTGTTAATTGTTGCGTTTGTTTGTTGTTATCTTCCCTGAAAGAGCTGGGTCTACTAAGAACAAATTTGTTTTTCTGCTCGTTGAAATATTTTATCCAATGCTTTGTTATTTTTATTTTGCAGAGAAAGTGCCCGCAACTTGATCCAAGGGTAAGAGGAGTAAGTACAGTACTAGTTCTAGTTATTCGTTTATCGACAAAAATATGCCAGTTTCCTTATCTCTTTTAGCCCTACAATGTGACAACTCACCCAAAATATTACCCAGTAATAGTTTGTTAAGGATTTCACAAGGAGTATCGAGGTAAAGAAAAAGCTTTAGTCTTATCCTCCAACAAACTTTTTTTCTCGCTATCTCTTTCATCTTTTCACTGTCATTGCCCTTTACTGTGTATTGTAATGAAAAGTTTTACCTATTAATTGTTGAAGCTTTTGTGTTGCGAAATGATTTACCAAGGCAGACATGTTTGTTCTAATCACCAGCTAGGTATTTCCGCATTTGTTACAGTAGTTTAAATCGCCATCACATGCAGTGAGGAGAAAGTAGCATGAATTGTTTTTTTCATTTTAGAACTAGCAGAAGGGAGCTTGGAGCAGAAAAAGAAAACTCACAAGTAGCATTGCAGAGCATACACACATAGTGATACTATGTTTTGTTGACACCATGAACTGTTCTGGAAGCTAATTATTGGAAACACTAAAGACACATATTTTATTGAGCAGTTAAACAAGTGGTGTATCACATTTTGGGTTTACACTCTTCTTTTTAAAGAACCTCCTCTGTAAGATCGGATATCGACATAGTGGCACGGAAAATGCAACTTAAAATAGCGAAGCGCGCGAGTGACGTCTTGATTAAAACACGATTAAGAAAAAAAACCGGAATGGCGGACGATTTTCCTAAAACACTTTCTAAAACAGCCAGAGTTACCAAAACACTTTTTTTGAAACAGAAACTTTGCCAAGATTCCCTCTATTTCTCTCAGAACATGCTGAAGTTGTCCAAGCCTTGTGGGGGTCTAATCACTTGATTCTATTTTTAACCCTCGCACCCTTTTAGTTAGACTGCCAGATTTAAAGCCACTCACATTCAAGTGGGTAAAAAAAACTAAAAAAAGACTCTACGAAATGAAGTTCTCCTTGCATAAAATGTACTATGATTCACAAGGTCACTCTGACTCTTAACTGATTTTTAAAAGTATTGAAATTAAGTTATATACGCTAAGCAACGTCACAGTGAGGCAAAGCAAAACCGTTATTTCAGCATTTTTTAGCATCTTTTGTTGAGAGCATATTGTACCCATTAACTTTTAGGCCGTTTGGGCACATAAGTGACGCTAAGGCTCTATACCAGGGTTAAAAGATAGGTCAGCCTCACTATATTACGACAATTACCCATTCTATCATACTTGCACCTTTCCATTCTTTTGAATGAGGTTAGTTTGAAATTTGAAAAAAAAAGAGCAGGTCAGTGAAAAAACTGACCCCCTTGTCGACTTTAGTTAACACAACAATGGCCTGCTGATTTACAAACATTGCAAAGGTGCATAAAATGGGTACGCGCTTTGTCATCACCTTGTCCCTGAGGCATTATCCTTGGATTAATTGCTTAATTTTTAGTACATTTCTTACTTTTAGTGTTTGAAAAAAGCATGCTTTTTTTATTTTCGTTACCTGTTTCGAAATAAAGAGAATCATTGTCACCATGTATTATTACTGGAAAACAGATCAATAAAAAGTGATTCCCATAAGTGCATTTGTCAATATGCTTTTACAATGTGATAACATGAGATGTGTCGATGCTACATCATTGCATTCTGGATATCGCGTTCAACCCAATTATGTTTGTCTTTTTTAAAGAAAAAGTTTATCACTTATAGCACTATTATTCCTTTTGCGTCCCATTAAGCAATGGCAAAGGCAAAAGAAAACAAAGCAACAAGCAAAAAAACGGCTATGCACATGCCACACGCTTTTGTCCATTTCTTTGCCGTCGCCGATTGACTGGATGAGGGCGTTAACACTACGACAATTTTGTTGTCCCTTTCTAAAGTAGAATACTATGGTTTATAAATAAACTTAAGAAAACACTCGCAAACAGTGGACACTTCGAACAAGGAGGATAGTGGCGATGAAGTTTGAAACAATTTCCAAGTTCCTCCCCTCCCCCTCCCCCCCCTCCCCCCCCCCCTGCCGCAGCAGTAGCCCATTCATCCTGTCATTTAGGTATACACACCCAATAGGCCGACACACAATCAAAGAAAATGACAACAAGCTTTTGCCGTTCTCTTTGTTTATGTCCTCCAGGCGATTAGTTGTTAAAAGCACTATTACTACCTGGCCTGTGTACCTGTGTTTCATAACAGAGGAATAAATAAGGAGGTAAGAAACATGGACTGTAAGTAATAAAAACATGTATATGAATATAAAAACAACGTGAATAGGGGATCAAAGCGAAAGCCTAGCTAATGACGCCATCTCCACAAAAACTGCAAACATTTTCGAAATATGAGAGAAAGTAACTTGGGTGAAACTGGGTAACTTGGTGTACATGTGAGAAAACAAGATGAAACGCAAGTGACTTGGGTTAAATGTGGGAAAAAGAGGTGAACGTGGGTTGGCAAACGAGGTGAAACCTGGCTAAGATGGATAAAATGTGGGAAAACAGGGTAAGACGTGGGTACCTTGAGGTAAATGAGGGTAAACAGGGTGAAACGTGGGTAACTTGGAGTAAATGAGGGTTAACAGGGTAAAACATGGGTAAACAGGGTAAAACGTGGGTAACTTGGAGTTAATGAGGGTAAACAGGGTGAAATGAGGGTAAACCTGGTAAAAGTAGGTAACTTGGAGTAAATGAGGCTAAACAGGGTAAAACGTGGGTAACATGGGTTAAATGAGAGTAAACAGGGTGAAACGTGGGTAACTTGTGTTAAATGAGGGTAAACAGGGTGAAACGTGGGTAACTTGGGGCAAATGAGTGTTAACAGGGTGAAATGTGGGTAACTTGGGGTAAATGAGTGTTAACAGGGTGAAACGTAGGTAGCTTAGGGTAAATGAGGGTAAACAGGGTGAAATGTGGGTAACTTGGGGTAAATGAGTGTAAACAGGGTGAAACGTGGGTAACTTGGGGTAAATAGGGTGAAAGGTGGGTAACTTTGGGTAAACGTGGATAACTTGGGTTAAAAGTGAGAAAACGGAGCGAATTGTGGATAACTTGAGGCAAATATGGGAAATCAGGGCGAAACATGGGTTACTTGGGGTAAATGGTGACATGCAGTCTATCAAGTAACGATATGTAAATTAGAAGTTCGGGACGCTTGGTGGATCTAACCTGGATGCATTACCTGGACTTCTGGTAATGTATTTAAATAATGTACATGTTCTAAGGAAGGAGATTGGGGTAGGTACTGGCCTGGGAAAAATATCCTGGATATTTTACTGTCCAAAAGTACATATTTTTTATACCTTTAAATAGTGTACACAAAACCCCATACCATTAACTCTAGAAAGACATAGAAGAATAAATAACAATTTTAACTGAATATCTTTAATTTGAGTTGTTAAAATTCAAATTCTCTTGTCATGGTAAGTCGGTCATGAAATGGACAGAGGAAAAGGATGTCATATTACTAACCACAATGGCAGGGGAGGGGGTGTTTCAATGGAAACATGACTCAAGAGAGAGAGAGAGAGTGCATGGGATTTAGTGGCAAAAAGCCTAAATTGTCAGGAAGGGTTCAAAACTGGCTGATGAAGAAAGAGCAAGTGGTGGAGGAGAGGTGCTCCAACGTGAGTATGACAAACTGGTGGAAGAGTTAATTACTCTCAGAGATGAGTCAGAGAAGAGTAGTGAAGATCAAAGTGAGGCAAAGAGGGAGGCTGTTGCAAATGAAAAGAAGCAGGCACTGAAGATGAGAGACAGGGCACTTGAAAGGATAGGAGAAACAAGAAAGAGAAATGAAGAGGAGAGGGCAGAAGAAAAGAAGACAGTTGCAAAAAAAGAGAAGGAGATCAGGAGGAGACATGCTGCAATGGTTGAGGGAAAGGGCAGAATCAGATTTAGAAATGAAGAAGCAGGAGATAAAAGAGCAGAGAGACGAAAGAGCAGCTCTGGAAGCTACAAGGCTAGAACAACAGCAAAATGCCTAGGAAGGCGACTGCTAAAAGAAATATATCAGAACATTTTTTTTTTGATTTGCATTCAAATTGCTGTTGCTTATCTATGTTGGCCACAAGTATCACGGCAAAACTTTCATGACAATACCGTACACTTAAAAAAATATGTCAACAACTACTTTGCATTCATCCCTTAAGTTCTGTGAACATCTCGGCAAACGTTTGTGAACACCACGGCAAAAGATTGCGAACATCATGGCAAAAGTTTGTGAACATCACGGCAAAAACTTGAAACGCCACGGCTTAAGTGAAATACTTTTTTTTTATTATTATTATTAAAACATGCAACTGTACATTACTAACATTACATACATCAAGTTTCTTACCAAACTAACAGCAATGCTACCCCTATTACAATTTATTCCCTTAACGTATAATATATATTTTAGTGAGGTAGACAACACAACACATCACAGACACAGTGCAGATACTTCAACTAGATTCTGAGACATGACTTCGCTAATACCAAAAAAAATAGACAGTACAGATTTTGAATGAGCCATCCACATACTTTCTCCACGTAATATCACAACAAAAGTTATTATAATAAAAGCTCCCATCTTTTCCTAAAATCTTGAAGTTTCTTATTTCTTAAGGCAATGAACCTTTCACTCTCCTTCTTGGCTTCTACTTTGTGTAGAAACAAATCAAATTTTGGAATTGCTTTGTTTCTTCTACACTCCCATATACATAGTTTACCTAAAATTATCAGATAATTTAGCAGATCATTTATATTTAAAATGCCAACTATAACATCTTTTAAGGATAAGCCCAAATTTTCACTCCGAATATTAGACCACCAATTGCAAAATCTGTTCCAAAAGGTGCACGCATAGGAGCAGTCATAAAAGAGATGGTATAAGTCTTCTTTGTAAATTGCGCAGAAAGAACACTTCTCTGACTCAACCCAATTTTAAATAACTTGGTATTTGTGAACAAAATGTTATTTAATAATTTATACTGAAAAGACCACACATAAGTTTCACCTGCTGCGTTATAGGGGATCAAGAAGACCTCCCGCAACGGGTCTGAAATTTCCAAATCGGCTGACAGAGTTTTGAATCTATTCGGATATTTAGCATTATTAGCAATCAGCAGTGAGTACAAATGCTTAGATTTCGCTGAGTGTGTATTGAATTCCGTACCGTTATATTTGAAAGTCATAGGATCAAATTCCACTGGTGGGAACGAGGATAGCCTATCCTTAGGCACAGACAGCCGTAAGGCAGACCATGCCAGACCATGCCAAAAAGTTAGAATCTAGTCCCGCATTCTTTAGGTATTCAAAAGAGCGTACATTATCCAAACTAAATAACAGATCATTTAAATAAAGAATTCCACAGTCTGCATAGTTTTTATAAAAAATAGATTTGTTATCAATTCTTATCTCTTTATTATTCCAGATTACATAATGGGCATAATTAATATCAGAGAAAGCATCTCTAAAATCTGCCCACCATTCAAGTAGCTGCTGATAAAAACCGTTTAAACTTAAATTGAGATCTCTTACGTCATAATTACATTTTAAGAGCAGAGTCCCTCCATATTTTTTCAAATGAAATGTAAAATACGACTTCCATGGACCTACCCGCTCATCAAGTATCCGTGAAATCCAAGACAGCCTTATTGCTATAATTTGGGTTTCAAGATACGTAAGATTCAGGCCACCGTTCTTCAGTGTGTTAATGACTGAGAGTCTAGTCACTTTATCTGGACCTTTCCACAAAAATGTATATACCATCCTCTCCATCTGTTTAACCCTTTCGATGCCAAGGGCGACTGTATCAAAATGCGATGTCAGGCGTGCAAGTTTCAAGCAAATCTATTATTCCTTTATTAGACGAACAAAAGCAGATTTCATTATACAATCATTCTATAAACGTTCAATCACAGACAATAAAAGCATTTTGATAGTGTTCTGTGACTTGCGTATTTGACTGAGCAAAGAGTAAGTCCTGTCACGTAGTTCACTTAGACGATAATAGAAGCCATCACTAAGCCGCCGATTCTTATTTTCATGGCTTAGGACAAACAAATGGTTCTATGTCATGAACGTGTATGGTGTGTAACCATTTTGTGAAATTGAATTTGTGCTTTATAATGAAAAAACATTGATGCGGGTACCCTGTGGTGGACGAAGTGTTTGCAGCCCTCCTGTGGAATATTTCGGTGAGTGCCCAAAGATTGTTTTGCAGAAAATGTTAGTATGAGGCTCAACCTCTTAGACGGTATGCTCCGTTTTTTGAAGCATACTCCGCCATTGGAGATATTTGGACCTAAACTTTTGATATTTTAACAGTTTTTAACATTGGGTGAGAGTGGGGTCTTGGCTGAGACGACTTGTGTAATAGGAACAAGTCGTAGAAGAACAAAACGTAGGCAATAGATTGTCTTTGGTTAGGACAACATTCTTTAAGAGTTTGCAAAGATTTGGTTGAATTCTTATAGCAGTAGAGCCTTATACTTTTGACCATTTTTGGGTGATTTTTTGATCATTTTTGTCAAAAAAGGCAAGGGAGGTGGTCAACTCCCCCCGGTTTTGACAAAATTTCCTTAAACTTAGACTGAAGTAGTTTTGGGTGGACCCCTTCAAAGTGGCCAAGTTTCATCAGAATCGGTGAGATAACTTGTGCCGCCCCTGCCTGGTCCTATCGTGGATGCACTCTTAAATTCTATACTTTACACAAATTCAAAATTGTGTAAAATTGGTTTCATTGCAGACAATCTGTGTTCTTTCTGCAAACACGACTCAGAAACAATGCAACATCTTTTTTATGACTGTCCACACTCAAGGTCTTTCTGGAAAGAATTTGAATCGCATTATTTGTCCTTGACAAAACAACAAGTTCATCTCAGTTTAAAAGATATTCTAATTGGTGTTCTAACACCAAAATGCCTCTTACTTAATTATTTGTTACTTATAGGGAAAATATATTTACGGGGGTGTAGAGGAAACAAAGAACTGCCAAATATTCAAGGTTTCAAATTTAAAGTTAACTTAAAGTACGAAACTGAAAAGTACATATGCACTAAAAATAAGAACCTAGATAAATTAATGGAAAAATGGAAAATGTAATCTAAAGAACTTCCAAATATATTTACACTTGTCGGTTAAATTAGTAATTAGTAGATGAAAATTTACGTGTAAACAATTTGGCCCACACTTGTGCGATGTAGAAATGTATTTTTTTTTTTGTAGTTATGTATTTATGTGTAGTTGTGTAATTTTCTGTAATGTATGTATGTAAACCTTTTGATTGAATTAAATAAAAAAAAAATCAAAACAAAAAAAAAAGTGTACAGACATCTAAGAGGGGGATTAATACTGAAAAAAAGAAAATAAGAAATACAATACACCCACAAAAATATCGTGCCAGGGGTGCCATAGAAGTACACATGAGTCGAACAAAGAATACGTAAAGAACCTTTGAAATATAAAACTCACAACTGATCAGACCAATGTACTTTTCTTATTCCTACACCCGTGACAAAAGAAAATAACATCAGGCATCAACTGATGCGAGATTTTAATCATTTTACGAGACAAATGTGTCTCTAACATATGTATCACAGTGAGGGTAACAAACCACACCCCTTCCATGTTAAAACAACCTGGAACCCACCAGTTCAACCATCAGTTACACTAGAAGAGGTTAAGTTACAACTCGCTGAAATAGAGATTGCCAAACCAAAGAACAAACTGCCACATAAACTCGAAGTGACCAAAGAGCTAAAAGATAATCCTGAGGGCAAGGTTAAAAAGGCAGATAAGGGTTCCACTACAGTCATTATGAATAAACAAGATAAAATTGCAGAGGGTCAGATCCAACTAAGCGATGAAGAAAACTACAGACTCCTCGCAACACGTATAGTGGAGGAAACTTCTGCTAGGGTCCAGCGACTTATAAGAGAACTCTACCAAAGCCACCATATACAGTGGAACCTCAAATTAACAAAGTTGCTGGGGACCGGCCAAATTTGTTCGTTAAATCGAGGGTTTGTTATATCGAAAACCTCAATATAACGAATGTGAGGGAAAATGAGCGAAATGTTAGTTAATGATTGATTTGTAACGCAGGGTGACTTCTGTCACGCAATTCAATGCAATTTTTGAGATGAAATTCATTAAGTATGGTGGCTTTCAGTAGATATTATTTTCACTTTTGAGCAGACATGCAGTTTTTGTTTACAAAAGAATGACACTTTCAGAGTAGAGTAGTGATTTAGAAATGTCGCAACATGGAGGTTATCAAGGAGGGAAGTCGCAGATTGTGGGTCACGTGCCATTGACACTGTAAAGTGTATTTCACTTGTTTTTAAATCATGGAGGACGTCAAATCTCAGTGGAAGTGACTGGCAAACGGAGAAACAAGGGCATTGGAATACAAATTCCAGTTACGTATTAAATGCATCACAAGAAGCCTTCGAAAGTGAAGAAGTTAATAGAACTAAGTTCACTGATGTCGAAATACTATAGTGTTAATATCTATGACATAAAATAAGCCGTTGACTGAAAGTTTGCAGTCTCTTTATCATAAGGATTAAAGGATTTGTTGTCTGTTGATCTGTTCAGCGTTTATCTTCTTTTGCATGTTGACATTGTAATTCGTTATATCAAGGTAGATTTCACGTTTGGGCTTCCGGTTTATGTTTGTTATATCGAGGTTCGTTATATCGAGGTTCTATTCCATACCTTTTTAATAAAAAATATTGAGTGGCCCCAAAATATTATTACATGTGCACAAAGAGGAGGAATTGAACTAAAGGTCGATTTCCTTTTATAGTCATTGTCCGTATATCAGTGGAGATATAAGCCTTGAAAATTCATTGTTTTTGTACCAAAGACAAATCGCTTAAGGTTTAAAAATGTGTAAAATATTCAAAATGTAATAGAATTCAAAGGTCAAACTCTTGAAATGAAGACCCATGTCTTGCATCATCAAGGGAGTCCTTGTGACTTGATTTGCAGCATTAATTATTTTTAGGCTAATTTTTGAAACAACAGCAGTGAAACAGCTTTCGAATCCCCCAGCCGAGCTATAAAATGCAAATTTTCTGTGCATTAAAACTATAAATCTAATGAACCTTAGACCTTTTATTCTTTTAATAGAGACCCAAGACCTATATTCTGACAAAGTTTGAAGATTCTGAATTTTTTCATTTTACACACCCAAGGTGAATATTTACAGACGATTGCTCTTAATTTGTTGACAATTGCCAAGTGACTTGCTCAGTAGTGTAGCAGTAATCATTCTCCTTCAGTGAGGTGGACGGCCCAAGTACAACTCCCGCGGGAACAGTTTCTTTTCTTTTTTCTTACTTCCTTTTTAGTGTCACTTTGATGTAGAGGACTAAGTTTGTTTCTTTTTTAGTGCCATTTTCCCTACAATGATGTGATAGATAAAATCGGATGACATCGCTCACAGAGCACTTTGATTTTGTTTCCTCAGCTATTTCTGGATAGTCAACCATGGAAGAAAAAAAGCAGAGCATGACAGTTTTATAACAGGCTATTTGCACAATGTACCACCAATTCTGACAAACAACAAAACAAAGTACTTTGACATGCAAATACAAACTGGTGTAGGTGAGGTGAAACGCGGTGTTTGCTTCTCTCTTCCACATATAGATGAATTCAACAAGCACAGTAAAAGCAAGAGTCCAGTTATGATCACCAAATTCTACCTAGATAAAAGCTCAACCAGCGTGTGCATGGGACCAGATGAACAACTATCCCAAGTGGATAAATTGGATTTTGAAAGGAAAACATTGCCACAAACATTGAACCTGTCATTACTTAACTCAGTGTTTGTTGGCCAACTGATAAGCATCGAGGCACAGCTAATAAACCTCACAGCTGTGAAAAAATTCTCAACTTCTAAATCAGGTATATTGAACCAATCAGAAGTTCATCTCCTTGACCCTTATGGATCTGCCAAACTTTTTTTATGGGAAGACTTCACCCACAAGTGACGGAAGGCAACACCTATCATGTCACTAACTTGAGAGTCAGGAAAGACACTTACAATAACAACATTCACTTTAACACAGCAAAAACTGGCTGTGTGATTGTTGAAGCAGTTCCTTTTGATGAACCACTCTGCCTTACTAACACGCTGCCCCTAGCATCAACAACAACTTCCATTGAAGCTTCAGTCTTGGGAATAAACAACAGCCGCCAATACATCTCTTGCTCTAACTGTAATAAAAAGATCTCCTCACTCAAAACAACAATCGTAGAATGACCAGCCTCTTGCAAAAAGCACTGATATCTCCAGGGTTTGTTTCAGCATGACAAAGGAACAATTAACCTAACATTCTTTGATGATACATTGATCTTGAGTCAGTTACTCAAGATCAGCTAGATACATTTTTGTCACTTTTACAGGTTTGCATTACCTATAACAACACGACAAAAATAGTGCTGAACATTGAAAAAACACAATGAGCACCCTTTCAAGAATGTTACCTGCTGTCTGAATGAACCATAAGAATGTTGTGTTGATTGAATGATAGTGTTTTATTCAAATGCCTGTAACTTGTCAAGTCATTGTGTAGTGATACGATTGTTTTGGTCACGGCCAAAACTTTAAAATACCTTTTACAAACAATGGACACTGTCTTTCCGTCATGCATACTATTGTGTTAGTGAACCATAAAAATGTAGTGTAGTATTATTGTTCTTGTCACTGCCAAAATTTTGAATTACCTTTAACAAGGCAATAAACACTGTAGTCCAAACATGCACAGTATTGCGTTAATAAAATGTAGTGCAGTTATATCGTTTTTATCACTCCGAAAATTTAGAATTACCTTTTACCAAACAATGAACACTGTCTTTGAACCATGTGTTAATGAAGTATAGGAATGCTGTATTACTATTCTCATTACAAAACATTTTTTCAAAGTAAACGTCGCAGATCCCGCGCACACTCAGCTAAGAGCACACGCGGTCTTTGCGAGGAAGAACAGCTCGGCCAGTAGCACACCTTGCGGCGGACCGACCAGGCCTCATTACTTCGGTTCCAGAAACCAACAAAATAGAACCAAAGTCCTATTCCATTATTCCATGCTTACGTATTCAAGCGCTTTTGAGTCCTGGGCATGACGTTAAACTGCATCCGACAGTGGGGGCCTGGACCTAGGGGACAACGTGAGGGTACCCCCTTACCACTGTTACCTCCAGGCGGCCTCTGGCAAAGGCCCAGCACCTGACAGCCCCCACACCAGGGTCACGGTGTCCAAAGACTGGTTCTCGGCAGGATGCGCGGAGGAAACCCTTAGAGGTTCAATGGGCAGAACGGCGACACCAGAAAGCTCTGTGGAGCGCTGCGGGCTGGATGTGTTATCTTGTAATGTATCCAGGCCATCCACTGCACCCGGCTCCATCTCCAGCCGTCTCGACTCTGTCTTGCCACTGGATACAGGTGGGCCCGGGTGAGAGAGTGAGGTTGGCGCTGCGCAACCCACCCTCACTTAAATCCAAAGCACCACGCAAGTCACGACTTCACACACACAACCCCCCGCAATTTCCCCACACCCCCTCAAGTCCTGCTGCGTAGGGCAAGTGGCGAAGTGGCAGGTGTGGACTTCACTGGAAGCTATAGTCACAAACCTGCACGCAGGCGGCTCGGGCCATAGGGTCGTTGTCCAGTGACCAAGGCAGCACTGGATTCCAGCAGCCCCCCGAGCGACTAGGCAGCCCTCTTTAGGTTTGCACTGCCTACCTCCTGGCATGAGGAACAGGCTAGAAAAGGTGCCCCAAAAATTGCCTGCCTCACCCCTTCCTACCGCACTGACGGCAGGCTTTTCAATCTGCGAAGACTCCAGGCCAAGACCAGAGTGCAGATAACCACAGTCTGCGACTTCCTCTTCGCAGACGACTGCGCACTGAACGCAACCAACCAGCTTGAAATGCAGCTGTGCATGAACAACTTTGCCACAGCATGTTCTGACTTTGGCCTCACCATCAGCACAAAGAAGACAGAGGTGATGCACCAACCTGCTCCTGGAGCCTTGTACTCTGAACCCCTCATTATTGTAAACGGAGAACACCTCAAGGCAGCTGAAAAGTTTGTTTACCTAGGTAGCACCCTGTTGCGTACGGCCAACATTGATCGTCCGGGAGCGGACGAACACGACAAAACATTAAACACAAGATCTTTTTGATAGAGGAGGTCATGCGCAGGGTAGCACACGGGAGTGCAGCTTTTGGCAGACTCCGCAGCTCTGTCTGGGAGCGTAGAGGGCTCAGCCTTCAGACCAAGCTCAAGGTCTACCGTGCCGTGGTCCTCCCGTCCCTGCTCTACGCCTGCGAAACATGGACTGTTTACAGCCGGCACGTAAAGCAGCTCAACGCGTTTCACATGAGATGTCTCAGGAGGCTGCTCAACATCAGATGGCAGGACAAGATCCCGGACACCGAGGTCCTCCACAGGGCTGAGATGGAGAGCATCTACGCCATCCTCAAGCGCTCCCAGCTGAGATGGGCTGGTCATGTCTGCCGCATGACAGACAAACGCCTACCAAAGAGGCTTTTATATGGCGAACTACAACATGGCAAGCGATCACGCGGCGGCCAGAGGAAGCGATACAAGGACACCCTGAAGGCCAGTCTGAAGAGCTGTGGTCTGGACCCAGAGACCTTGGAGGCCGATGCCCAGTGTCGTACCAGCTGGCGCTCTGCAGTCAGGCACGGCGTTGCAGATTTTGAAAGGCGACGCATCCGTGAAGCGGTGCGGAAACGACAGCTCCGAAAGGCCAAGGACAGCTCCTCCCTCCCACCCAGTCAGCCCTCAACCCTAACTTGCCCTCACTGCTACGGGACATTCCTTGCAAGGATCGGTCTCATCAGCCATCTCCGCACCCACAAATCACTGTGAAGTCTAGTGGTCATCTTCGCATGCGAAGGACAAACACGACAAAACATTAAACACAAGATCTTTTTGATAGATTTGGGATCAGCATAAACCTAGTGTCAAAAATCTGCATAACATGGATCAATCTACTGTATGTGGAACTAAAGCACCTTATACCTTTTCCAATGACAGAACTGTTTCACAAGAATATGCTGCAAGAGTTTGCTCAATATGAGAGAGCCCCAAGCCTGATGAAGAGCATGGGCTATTGACAACCCCGTGCTCAATATGCAACAACTAAAATTATTTTACACTGTACTGAACTTTTTATTCAGCATCCTTTGGCAATGCTTGCACAGTCTGAGACCTGCTCTGATTATGTGCACCAAAACACTTGAAAGATGTTGGTAGATGTTACCAAAAATGGCCAAGTGACTTTCCTGTCAGACCTCTGGGGTGAGCAAGTGTCTCATACACAAATTATGAGGGAAAGTGGAGTTTTCGATTTCTTATAAAATGGTGACAAAGTCAGGGGGGCTTTGATTTTTCTACTATTTACCACATTTTCCACTTTCCATTTCCTTCATGAGCCTAGGTTTCAAGTGAGAGGAATCTAATAGATCCTTTTCGAGTGACCTGATCACTTTCTGAAGTAGCCTCCCACAGAGACGTTCATGGGGGCTTGTCACTCATTCCTGCCCTACGAAGCGTCTACTGAATCGAATGACCACTTCCGTTCGTCAGCAAATTGCCTTTGTTTTAAGAGACCAATCAGCATTTACTCATTGTCACAAGTACAGCCAATCACATACTGCAAAACAATGGCATTCAAAATGCACATGGAGATATTTCCGCATTCTATGTCTATGCATGGATGTAACTCCCAAGCAGGTTGTTCGAAACAATTTATTTTGTTTTCCTTGGCCAATAGTTTGGCACTAAATCTGCTGAATTTTTGGAAAATGTTCTGTGGATATTCACGGCCTTGTTAAAAGTGCTCTTGATATTGACGTGACAGAAATTGCGTTGTGTGATCTTTTCATCTGCGCTCCGCATTGTTACAAGCGACTTCGTCATTTTGGAAAACTATTAAGTACCTTTCTTGCAATCAAAGGCAACACTGAAACAGACTTTGATAAACGTGGCATTCAAACCAAGCGTCTACGAAAGGATTCAAAGGTAGATGAAGGCCTCGTTGCTGAAATACCACAACAATCAACTGTCTCACATGTATTGCATGAAGAATCCTCTCGGAATTCCTCCACTTGCAGCAAAATCATTTAAGTTCCCTGCCATCCAGCCAAGCACTCCATCTAGATTCCCTACCACTTGTACTTCTTTGTATGGCCAAGGAATAACTGTAGGACCAGTCGTAGATCTCAGGTTTCTCGTTTCTCCTCCTTCACCATCACAATTCTTGACCTCTACACCTAAACGTCAAGGTGGTTATTCAGTTTCACTGCATAAACCATGTAAACCAAGTACTGGTGTAGCTGCTGCCACATTTGTCAAGATAACAATCAAGTATCCCAGTAACACAGTCAACAGAACACTTGAAAAGGACTATGAGGCCATGGGAAAGGCTCTTGCAAAGTGTGAATGCACATTACAACTTCACGACGATTTAAGTGTGTCATTCAGAAATGGTTGAAACTGCTGGCATTTTTACCTTGTGGGCTCGCTTTATTCCTTTGGGCATTCACTTCGGAAGCCACCGTTGAGTCACCGAAGTGTGTTGAATAAGTTCGGTTTTATTCGTTTGGGAAAAGGCGAGATCTCTTGGATGAAGACCTAAAGCGACTTCAAAGGAATGGAACAATAGCGCAATTAAAGCGACTTAGAGCGCCGGAACTTGTGAGCGTATCCTTTTGTTCTTGATGTGTGAGTGAACGCCAAGGAATGTCCGCGGGCATTTCATGCATTTGAGTTTTTCGTGAAATGTTTTGAAGTTTGATTTGTATTTATGAAGATAGGGCATTTTGAGAGCTACAAAACGAGATCTTGAATGAGGATTTTTGTTACTGTAAGCCGAAATTCAACTAATACGTTATTTATTCGCGTATTGGCGGTTTCGAACTGCAAAGGAAACTTTTAGCTTAGACATCCCAGGGGACGCGTAGGATGGATTTAGGACTGATTCATCCATGGAGAGATCATTGAATGAATTAAATTCCTTCCCAAAAATGTCGCTTTTAATATTTTTTTGAAAGAAGGGCGGTTTGACAGCTTTTCAAGGATCCGTAAATAAAGAAGTGTGTTGATAAATTTAACTTTCCTCTTAAACGAATCATGCAAGACTTGGATTTGTGATGTTATTGTGAACTTTAAGCGTCCTGAGTTCTTCAGAAAATTATCTACAGCTTGAAGAATATTTTTGGAATTAGGCTCACCATGTTTACATATCACGCATTCGATTTGAGATTGCTTGAGATCATTCCGAGATAAGCGCCTGCTTGCTCATAAATCGTAATAATTTGTTTGTTGCTTTTCATTGCTGTTTATTAGCCGAAACTCTTTTGCCTTTTGTCCCATTAAAGTGCCCACTTAAAGCTTAATTGTGATTTAAGATAAAGGCAAAAGCGGATACGGCATACTTCGAAATTGCGAGCAGAACCGGAGAGAACAGGGACAAGAGAAGTTACATTTGACGCGTGCGGCTTTTTAAATGTCTTAAATGTTATCTGTCCCTTAAAAGAGAAAGATCAGAGGTCTTGACGAGATGAGTTTCGCCAATTCAAGATCTTTGATTCGAGATTTTCGATATATGCAAACAATTTTAAGCGCGAACCGGCGCGGGATTTCGTCTTGAAACACAAGGGGAAAATTAACTGATGTAAAATATCAAGAAGGCCATTACCAGAGAAAAAAAAGACAACCCAAGTTTCAAGATAGAAAATTTGTCTTTGTTTATTTATCTTGCATTGAGTGTGTGTCAAAAGAGCGGGGTTGTGAATTTTCTTTCAAATGAACATCAGTCGGTCCGAGCTTCATTCCCTTGAGATGACATGCTTATCATGTTACAGAAATGCGAGTTACCTAACTCTAAACTCAGTCAAGCAGCCACTTCCTCTGTTGTCCCAGAGGTTTCAGCACCTTCCATTTAAACAAAAGAAATATATCTCACCTACATCAAAGGGTTTGCGCTCTTCGGAAACGAGCCGCATCTTCGGCAATTAATAGTTATGAATGATTAATGAGTAAGAGCAATAGCTTGAATATATGAATACTCAACGACCTCGATTTTCGAGGTTCACACTTAAATCGACGTGAAGTTGTAATGAGTTGTCAAATGTAAAGTTTTGACTAAAGATGTTCTAAAGATGTTAAGGAGCGAAGTGAACGGTCTCTGTTATAAACAGAATCCATCTTTACTGAGGAAATATGGAAAGGACGACCTGGTCAAGTTCGACTTTCACGCGTTTTGCAAAGAATAGAAAGAAAGAGCCCCACTGTTCTTTTCTTTCCTTATGGCATGTTGTGTTTCAACAAGCAAGTGTGATGTGAGGTGACTGCCAAGTGCGGCTGTTGCCGGGTCTGTGCTGCTGAAGCAGTGTAATTTGCAAATGAAAGCTAGTGCATCTGTTCTTGGAGTGCTCATGAAGACTGTCTCTATGGACGCATGTTTTACTCTTTCCCCAACAGAAAGGCTATATTTCCTGTCTTATTTTTCTTTCTTAGGGACTGGTTATTACTTATTGGGAGGGGGTGCAGGTCCAAATAGGCGATGGTCCACCATTTTTTTGCATGGCTTAAAGGGGGGGAGGGGGCATTAAAAAATATGCAAACTTTTTGCTCCCAGACTCCCAAACTTTTTGCCATAACAGCTGAGAATTCAAAGCTAAAAGAGCTCAAGGAACAAGCAGCGAGAGTTGCACATGCATACTTTGGCACTTGTCAAGTGCAATGCTTGCAAGGTCAAGTTTCATTGCAAGCAAAGGAATCTGTCATGTATCACCAAATGGCTTGCCACCCTGGCTTTACAATTGCCTTCGATAACATTAATTTGGAAATCAATGCAAAGAACATGACCATGTCCAAGCAAAATAGAGACATTCACTGGGTGAATCATGAGATCTTTGTCAACAGAGTTATCAGGCAATTCTCTGACACATGAGGGCCCACTATTGAGACTTTGTATGAGAAATATATTACTGAGATCTGCGCATGCTAAATAACGCAAAACCTTACTTTTTCTTAAATGAATGTAATAAAAAAGACTTACCTGCAATATATTCCACTGCGTTTTGGTGTCATGTTGTCGTTTTACTGTTTTTTTTTTGGCTCTATTGCAAATCACCGTTACTCCTTTCATAGAAGAAAGTGAAGGCTAGTCACTTCGATCGGGCAGGGTCCTGGACCAGTCGCAACAAAAATGCCATTTTTTTGCAGAAATTCAAATCCGTTGCAAATTTTTCAGCTCCAGCCCAAGAAGGAAACCTCTTCTTCCTCTCTGGGAGATCAGTTAAAAAACAAATCCATCATTTCCCCACCAAATCGAGCCTTTTGTGCCAGACTTCGAGGCACGTCTGGCTTTTGTCTAGTGCCTGTGACCACTGCTGCGCCTACAAAATAATTTGCATTGGAAATTGGAAAGCTTGCTAGGGTGACAATTAGCACTTACATGACAGGTGCAAGGGCAGAAATGACCCGTTAACGCTATCTACTTTGAAGAGGTTGAGATCTGTGTACCATACAGATGTAATTCCATCCAAGAAGTCTGGGCATGGTATTCCCTTTGGATTTTCGCAACAATGGAAATTTTGGTATGTGGAACACACTGTGATAATCTGTGTTAATCCTATTTGTGATCGTTTTAAACATGTGCTTAACTGATGGAGCATTGGTGTGGTGAATATTCATTTAGCATTGCGTCCAGACCTAAGGACTCGTATTTTGATTGTTTTAGGGTTATATCAAATTATGAGATCTCCGAAGGTGCATTCACTTTTGTGCATGATATAATAGCCCACAGTAAAAGCGACAAGGACAATTAAGGTCTGGGGGGAATTATCTCCAGTTTGTGGCACGGAAAAGTTAATTCTGTCCGGAAAGGTCCCGGGGAAAATCAAAAGCCTGGCTACTTAAACCTATGAAAAAAACAGTGGAAATAGACGTCAAACAGCGGATGGGTAACAATCTTCTTGCAAATACGGATCTGCCGAAGAGATGGCAGCTCGAAATAACGCATAGCAATTTCGCATGCATTTATCGCAGGGACTCCTTGGAATTTAATGGGCAGAGACTAACCTTGGAACTCGAGCTTGATTTGTCTTCTAGGGACAATCGGAAATTTAGAATCAAATCACAAGTATTTAAAGTGGAATTCACCACACTTACAAGTATTGCCTCAATTGCCGGACTTAGCTTGCACGAACAAATTAATCACATATTGGAGTACCTTCAGAAATCAACAGTTTGCTGTGGGATTCCCCTACAAGAAGGAGAGACAATAATTTCCGAGTCCTCATTTTACCGGTGACATGGAAGAGTTAAGTGGTTCAGAAGGGAAGGAATCTCGGGCGTTTTTTGCCAAATGTCTGGTCATCTCAACTGGCAACGATGCGCAGTGTAAAAATTGCAAGATGTCAAAAAAAGTTAACAGTCAAAGGGTAGCGAGACAAGAGTCACGGACATTTGACATGCCAGATGCCAGGAGCAATAAAATATTCCTTTCCAAAGAAGAGGTCGTTCAACAACTATACGACGAGAGAAGAAAGAAGAAGAATGCAGAGAGGAGGTCTACCCACTGGCAAGAACAATTCACCAATGAGGCACTGTGTCTTGAGAAAGAGGCTGAAACTGACATGTCAAATATTTTCTCCTCCATCAAAAAGACAAACATCCCAGCTGATATGCTATCCCTGTGGGAACAACAGGAAAAATACTGCAGTGTTCCAGTGCATGTGGATATAGATGGCACCCAAAGTAAAAACATACAAGTACATTACAATTTTTGATTCTAATTTTTTATTTAAAACATTTGTTTTTCACTTTAACGTTGAAAATTATTCTAGAAATGACTTGTATTGTTGTCATTTCTTTTTAGAATAATCCGTTTGGCAATAGACTTGTACTTGATTCATTGCGGGGATTCATCAAGCTTCCAAGTAACAGACTGATAAGGTGAGAGACAGATTGAAATGATTACTACGCTCGAGTTTGTAGTGTCTTACCCATTGGCGCATGTGCCTGTGTATCGTGTCGACATGTGCTCCGCCATTAAACCGTTGTGTTTGTGATGTGCTTTGGTTCAATCCGATTGTTTTAGTGGTTTAATCCGAACCATCCCACGGGGATATCACAACTGGCGACGAGGAAAAACACTGGTTAACTGATTTGTATTGCAGATTAAGAATGGCTGTCGCAATTACTACCGATTTAGGAGGAATATCTACGTTCGATGTTCACGGGGATCCTACGACTGTAGGAGTACAATGGAAGAAATGGAAGCGTTCATTTGAGCTATTCGTCGTTGGAAAAGGAATAGAGGACGCAGAACAAAAATACGCCCTTCTTCTTCATTGTGGAGGACAACAAATGCAAGATGTTTACTTTACGTTTCCTGCAGCACGAGAACCTGGTGAAGGGGAAACTGTTTACACTGTAGCGATGGAGCAACTCGACCAATACTTCGCTCCTTAAGTTAATGTTCCTTATGAGAGACATCTGTTTCGGACCATGGCTCAGTTACCTACAGAAAGCATCGATCAGTACATTACATGGCTTCGAGAAAGGGCCGATTACTGTGAGTTTGGCGCTGCAAGAGATGAAAATATTCGTGACCAGGTTATTGAGAAATGTATCTCCAGTCGACTGCGAAGGAAACTCCTGGAAAAAGGAAGAGAACTGACTTTAAACCAGCTACAAGATATTGCAAGATCTATGGAAGCTAGCGACAGGCAAGCAGGAGCTATTGAGCGCCCAGGAACTACTGAGAGTCCAAACGAAAAAGGAGGACTGAAAGAAGGATTAAATTCTGTCCGAGATAAACCTGAAAGGAAAAGATGCTACAGATGTGACTTGACTGGACACACTCAGGATGACAAGCGATGCCCTGCCAGAAACAAAGAGTGCCTAAAATGTCACAAGGTAGGCCATTTTGCAAAGCGCTGTAAAACTAAGAATGTGAAGAAACCACAGGTGAAGAAGCCTGGCCGAGATAAGTCAAGATGGTCCAAAGACACTAAGGGATCAGTAAATCAGATAAATTTTGAAGATAGTCCTGATAGCAATTATGCGTTCACCATTGTTGATGGCAAACAGCCTATGGTCCTGGTGAATGTGGGTGGTGTACCTAACATTGCCATGATTGTTGATTCCGGAGCTAGCTGTAATGTAATTGACCGCCAATTGTGGGAAGTGTTAAAGCATAGTAAAGTGAAGTGTGTATCTATGAAATGCAGTAAGCAATTGTACCCATATGGCAGTTCTGAATCATTGAAAACAGCTGGTTGTTTTGTTGCAACTGTTACTGTTGGAGACATCGCTGTAGAAGCAGAGTTCACTGTAATTGGAGGGAAAGGCCAAGCATTGTTAGGAAGAGAAACAGCTACACAGCTAAAAGTCTTGTGCCTGAGTGAAGAAGTTGGAGTTAATGTTTTGAAACAGGAAGACATATTTGAGAAGTACAAATCCTGTTTTGAGGGACTGGGAAAGTTGAAGGACTTCCAGTTAGACATTCCCATTGATCAGAATGTTAAGCCTGTTGCCCAACCTATGCGTCGTGTGCCATTCAGCTTGAGAGACAAATTAGGACAAAAGCTTGATGAACTTGTGGGTCTTGATGTAATTGAGAAGGCAGAGGGTCCAATGCCCTGGATCTCGCCTGTAGTTGTTGTACCTAAACCAAATGGTGACATACGTCTCTGCGTGGACATGAGGCAAGCCAACAGTGCTATTGTTTGGGAGCGACACCCCATCCCGACAGTCGATGAAGTCCTACATGATCTAAATGGTAGTACCGTTTTCAGTAAACTCAACATCAAGTGGACATTTCACCAAGTGGAATTGAGTGAGAGATCCAGACCAATTACCACTACTCACAAGGGACTTTACAGGTACAAAAGGTTAATGTTTGGAGTCAGCTGTGCACCTGAAATGTATCAGAGAGTAATACAGCAAGTCTTGGAAGGCTGCAAAGGTGTGAGAAACATACACGATGACATCATTGTACATGGTCGAACAACAGATGAGCATGACAGACGACTCGAAAAGGCTATGGAGAGAATCCAGGACAGAGGGCTAACGCTGAACAAAGAAAAGTGTAAATTTCACATGTCTGAGCTTGAGTTCATGGGTCACTTACTTTCGGCACGTGGGATCGGGCCAACCCAGGCAAAAGTTGAAGCAGTCACAGAAGCCAGACAGCCAGAGTCAGCAGCTGAAGTACGTAGCTTCTTAGGCCTAGTGAACTTCTGTGCGAGGTTCATCCCTGATCTCGCAACAGTGTCGGAACCACTCAGGAAACTTACAAGAAAAGATGTCCATTTCTCCTGGGGAAAAGAACAATGAGTTGAAAAAGAGATTGGCCAACACACAAACATTGGGTTACTTTGACATCACTGCAGAAACCCGTGTCGTAACCGATGCCAGCCCAGTAGGCCTTGGTGCCATCCTGGTTCAAGAACAGAATGGTGAAGAGCGAGTGATTTGCTATGCCAGCCGGAGCTTAACAGACGTGGAGAAACGTTACTCACAGACAGAGAAAGAGGCTCTGGGGATTGTATGGGCGTGTGAAAGGCTGCACATGTATTTGTATGGAACGGACTTCGAAATTCTTACAGACCACAAGCCCCTGGAGTTCATTTACTCAAAGAAGTCGCAGCCAAGTGCAAGGGTTAGTTGTTGGGTGTTAAGACTTCAACCCTACCGTTTTACTGTTAGACACATACCGGGGAAAGAAAATATTGCAGACTCCCTGTCCCGCCTCACAAGGAACAAAGCAAGTGCAGATTTTAGTTCCGAAGCAGAAGAGTATGTCAGATGCATCGCGGAAAACGCAACACCACACGCATTGTCTACTAGAGAGATTGAGCGTGCCTCAGATGTCGACGAAGAACTGTCAAATGTAAGAAAGTGTGGGCAAACGGGACAGTGGCACAAACTTAAGAACAAGCAATACTTGCTAGTTAGAAACGAACTTTCTGTAATAGGAAAACTAGTACTGCGGGGAACACAGATCATCATCCCTTCTAGTTTGCGCGAAAGAGTCCTGCAGCTTGCACACGAGGGACATCCAGGAATAGTGTCCATGAAGCGCAGACTTCGTACAAAAGTGTGGTGGCCAGGGTATGACAAGGAAGCAGAAATGTTTTGTAAGACCTGCCATCCCTGCCAGATGGTCAGTATGCCTAAGCCGCCAGAACCCCTTAAGAGGACCGAACTTCCCTCTGGTCCGTGGCAACACATCTCAGCGGATCTTACGACTCCATCTCTGCCATCAGGAGAACACCTCCTTGTAGTTGTTGACTATTACAGTCGCTATATGGAAGTAGAAGTCTTGAGGTCCACGACTGCTGACAAGATCATTGCAAGTCTCAAGAAGATATTTCTTACACATGGACTGCCAGTTAGTATCACTACTGACAATGGACCACAGTTCACAAGTGAAGATTTTCGAAAATTCGTCGAAGAAGAATGTATTGAACACAGAAGAGTGACTCCCCTTTGGCCTCAGGCGAATGGAGAGGTAGAGAGACAGAACCGTTCCCTACTAAAGAGGATCAAGATTGCACAAATCGAGAAGAGAAATTGGAAAGAAGAAATTGCATCCTTTCTGTCGATGTACAGAACAACTCCACACAGTACCACTGGAGTAAGCCCTGCAGAACTCCTGTTCCGTAGAAAGTTGCGAACCCGCATACCAGGAATCGAAGAATTTCCAGTAGATGACCAGGAAGTACACGACAGAGACTGTGAAGCCAAAGAGAAAGGAAAGTTGTATACTGATGAGAAACGCCATGCACGCGAGAGTGATGTGAAAGAAGGCGACAGGGTATTGTTAAAACAGGAATGGAAAAACAAGTTGACACCAACCTTCGGTCCAGAACCGTACCTTGTACTGGACAAGATTGGCAACAGTGTAGTAGTGGAATCAACTGATGGTTCCAGTATAAGAGGAACTCTACCCACGTAAAGAAATTCCTTGAGCGGAATAATATGCCTGAAAGTCAAATGTCAGCATCTCCTCCTACCCCAGATATTTCCACTGAACGTCAACTGCAACCAAGTGTAAATGGAAGTGAGGAGCATTCAGGAGAAACTCGTATGCAGACAGCAGCTGAGAATACAGCGGAGCCTGATTCGAGCGAGAACAGTGTACCGAGACCCGTGAGATCTAGGAAACTACCAGAACGTTTTAAAGACTTTGTCATGTCTTGAAAACAGATAGAACTTTGAACATTTTGCTGTTGTTTATTCCAGTTATTGTCTTAAGGAAAACTATTGTTTACTAGGGCAGTTTTAAGTTTTGTAAAGATCCCTCATTGTAAAAGAAGTTTTTCACTTTGTTTTCAGCCAGGGATTATTTTGGAAAAAAGGAGGGATTGTAGTGTTTTACCCATTGGCGCATGCGCCTGTGTATTGTGTCGACATGTGCTCCGCCATTAAACTGTTGTGTTTGTGATGTGCTTTGGTTCAATCCGATTGTTTTAGTGGTTTAATCCGAACCATCCCACGGGGATATCACAGAGTTAATTAAAACATGGGTCCCCAGTTAAAGTCAAAAAGTGAAGGGGTGGTCTACCTTGCGATGCATTAGCAGTAGCAGGTTGAGAACATGTCAGACACATATAGAGGTTTTGCACGCGTCACGTGATCTCATAGCAACGGTAACTACGCCGCCATCTTGCATGCCAGGTCAAAACAACATGGCGGCTGTAGAGGGCGATCGAGTACCATCTTTAAGAGGTTACCGAGACTCCCTCACTGCTGAAAATCGAGCAATATACGATTCAAAACTTGTACTTACTGCAAATATTGATCCATACTCCGTGAGTGCGAATTTTTTCTCTCAGTCGATGGCTAAATGGCCAGAGATTGAGTTTCCTGATATTGTGAATTACTTGCTGTTTTCCACAAGCAAGTTTACGAAAGAGCAAGTGAAAGCCTACAAAAGCCTGCAGGCCTATCAATACTTTGTTGCTGGCTGGGTGAGAAGCATCTACGTTGGAAATGCTACGTCAGACACGACAATTCTAATCGGAAAGGTAACACAAACCCACCAGTTAGATATTTGTGTGTTGCATCGTTGGAAGTGATCTCATGTTTTAGCGGTCACTGCTGAGTTTTAAAAGATTTCTTTATCACAATTTTTTAGGTAAACCACTCTCAGCGGCTAAGCGAAGCACCTTTAAAACCCTGGCTGGCTGTCAAAACGAATGGAACCGTCCTTACGGGGCATTGCAACTGTATAGCTGGACTTGGAGAGGTTTGCTCTCATGTTGGTGCTGTTCTATTTGCAGTTGAAGCTGGAGTAAGAATGCTCAAAGCCAAAACTTGCACTTCAGTGCCTTGCCAGTGGCTTATGCCCTCAGCTGTCAGCAATGTGGCGTATGGTGAACTTCAGGAAATAGACTTTACTTCCTCAAACACAAAGAAAAGGAAGCTAGATGACAGAATATCTGGACTAACTCCCCAGTCAACTCCAGTAAAACCTAGGACTGCACATGGTCCTTCCACACAGCAGATCAGTAAGTTTTATGAGCGCTTGCATGCTTCAGGAACAAAGCCTGCAATACTGGCACTTGTCTCTCCGTACAACAAAGAATATGTTTCCAAAAAGCCTACTTTGGATTTGCCAAACAGCCTAGGTGAACTTTTCTCAGAACAGTTTCGTAAACTAAGTTTTAGTGAGCTACTGACCAAGGCTGATGAAGTCTTAAAAGAGATATCCTGTAGTAAAGAGCAAGCAGTTAATGTTGAAAAGTCAACGAGAGAACAAAGAAATTCTGACATCTGGGCAAAAATGAGAACTGGAAGAGTCACTGCCAGCAATTTCTATCAAGTATGTCATACTAATCCTGCCAAGCCATCTATCAGCCTGATCAAGCAGATCTGTTATGGCTCCAAATTCCAGTCTGCTGCCACTGACTGGGGTTGTCGGCAAGAGAAAAAGGCTTTGGATGAATACAGGAAGGTATGAGTTATATCTTTTTTTAGTTGTAAGCAATTCCGTGAAAGGAGTAGGGAATATAACCTTTTTGGTTTTAAATGCACAAATTATTAAGGAAACAACAGTATTTTAATCAAATTTGCAAGTAATTGTTATTGTCATCAACAAAATAATGATGTGTCTTTTTATAATATTTTAACAATAATAATAATATTTATGAAAAGATGGCTAAGTCCTTCTCATCTATATTTTATGTATATTTGTTCCAGATCATGGTGCAATCCCACCAGAATTTTAAATTAAAGCCAACAGGTTTATGGATTTCTACAGACAACCCACACGTAGGAGCAACACCAGATGCTATTGCGTCCTGTGACTGTCATGGAACTTGGTGTGTTGAAGTCAAGTGTCCCTACTGTGTTCGTGACAAAGTTCTCTCTAAGGCTGTTAAAAGTGGCCATCACAACCTTTGCCTGGAGCTGTCTCCAGATGGTCGTCTCACTCTTAAGAGGTCACATCCATACTGGACACAGGTGCAGCTGCAGCTGCATATTACAGGATTTCAGTTCGCACACTTTATTGTGTGGACAGAACAGGACTTACACATTGAGACAATTAAACGCGACAATGAATTTTTCAACTCTCATTTATCAAGAGTAAATGAGGTGTACAAGGTTGCTATCCTACCTGAATTATTAGCTAAGTGGTTTACACAGCCAAGAGAAGATAATTCTGATACCCAGTTGGCTAACAAACTATTTTGCTACTGCAGAGTGAAGGATGAGGAATCCCTAGTGTTAGTTTGCAGTAGCCCATCATGTGTATTCAGAAAGTTCCACTTGAGGTGCTGTGGCCTTTCAAGGAGACCATCAGTTAACAGAGCTTGGGTTTGTACAGACTGTAGAAGGAAAAAGAGTCTTAACTCTTCTTAGATGGATGCAAGACAGCCTTAATACATAATGGACCTTATCTTTGAAGTGCTTACTCAAGAATATTAAAAGTTGAGTTTTTTAACTCAAATATACTGGTAACAGGCATGTTAAGAAACAGAAGAAAATGGGTAAATCAAACGAGTTGATTAAGTAAGTTATACCACCGTAAGGTTAAAAAGGAGGTGCTGACGTTTCGAGCGTTAGCCCTTCGTCGGAGCGAATGTTAAGAAACAGTATTGAAATCTCACTTGTTTCAGAATATTTTCTGGATATTTTCATGATCATTGTGTAATTTTACAATTAAATCACATATCATTTCAATAATCAAACAATTGGTTTGGCTGGTCATGTTCACTGTAAAAAAAAATATTTTGAGCCCTACATTTGAATTGTTAAAATTTGTTCTCATACAAGACCTCACTAGTACTTGTCGGAAGAAACTACTGACTTACAACAGTTTGTTAACGCACAACAGACAACTGCAATCTTATCTAATAAACAGGGTTCAGTGTCATCTGACATTAAATACTGGATTGGCACAACACCATGTCCAAGAATTGTGTACTTTTGACGGACAGACCCGATGACTCTCTCCACATGAATCCTTACATTAGCCAGTGACCTAGTTGTTTCAATGTCTAATGCTGACAGCTGCGGCTTTCCCTTTGTGAAGCATGGAATTTGTAAGCGTGCAGCATACAGGCCAACACTGTCCTCAATGTCAAAACCTCTATCTGCCAGAACAAGATCACCCGGTAGTAACTTATTTAAAAGTCCACAGTGCTCAGTAATGAACTTATCTGATGCACGCCCTCCCCAACCCTTTGAAATAAAAGACACAGTTCCTTGGGGGGTAATTCCAATCAGGAATTTTGCTGTGTTGTGATGTTTGTAGGAGGACCATGTCTGGGCACGTGCAAGCAAGCAAGAAGGACGATCAATAAAGACTTCAAAGCAGTCGATGATCACAGCACACGATGAGAACTTCTCTTTAAAGCAGGCTGGCAATGTCTGCTTTAGTTCCTCTCTCTCTGGCCATAGAACAAGAAAGGACATTGATGTATACATTGCATGCACACAAGTGTGAAATACCCTTGACACAGTAGAGGCATGCACTCCAAATCTGTAGGCCAGGTCCTGCACTGGAAGATTTAGTCTGAGACGCATGATGGTCATGATAAGTTGCTGCAACTTGCTTACAGTTTTTCTTTCAGGCAATGCTGGGCTAATAAGTTCAAACACAGCCATCAAGACACTCATTGTTGTCAAACCAGTATAAAACTTAATCCTTTCCTCATCGGCTTCAAACCAAGACTTTGAAAATGCAGAATTATTGTCCTCCCGTGTTTCTTTAGACTTTTCTAAGTCCTCTATGTCCTGCATCGAAAGTTCAGTCTGAACAGCGATTGACGTAAACGCCGGTGGTTGTGTTTCTTCACTTTCAGGTAAGGTTCTGTCAACATTTTCCTTTTCACAGTCACACTCGTCCTCGATCATTTTGACTCCAGCACTCTCACAGTCCGTCGCTTTAAACAGTTCTTGAACACATTTCTGTTTTTTGTTTTGTCTTTCCTTCGCTCGTTTTTGTCGTGCAAGAGCAGACTGCGAGCTAGGCTTTCGCACAGAACTTGAAGAATGGCCCATGTTCATCGACGGCGCCCAGTCAGGATGACTTTCGTTGTAAAGATCCGCTGGCTTCCCTGGCAATAAAAACGCAAACCATTTCTTTCAGATACTCCAGAGGTTTTAAGGAAATAAATATCCTCGACAGTTTGATATATTTCTTACCTTCGTGAAAGTGAATGGAACACACATGCGGATACTTGATGTCGCCATGTTTAACTGCATCTCTCTTGATGTTTGCGATCCACTGATCGTGTCTTTTCTGAGAAAGTTTTTCCGTTAAGAGGCCCTGGTGTTTAATTACCGATGGAATTTTAAAAAATGATAAGTGGGTTTCTCTATCTGAGCGGTTGGAGCACCCAAAAACGCAGCAAAATCTTCCCATCGTAGCGTATTCTCTCAAAGCTTGTTCTGTTTGTGTTTAGTGTTTGGCATGCAAGATGGCGGCGTAGTTACCGTTGCTATGGGATCACGTGACGCGTGCAAAACCTCTATTCTGCTAGTTTTTGTCTATTTGGCCTGTCCAAATATGCAAATGAGATCACGTTACTCGCCACGCCCAGAAAAGATTTGAACCACATGGTCATAGTTTTTCTTGCTTCCTTAATTTTTCTTTTAGTTTCATGATAATAAGACCGCTAGGTATGTCATTTCTACGCTTGGCAAAGTCAAGAATTTTTAAAGGAAAAGCATGTTATAATGATACACTTGTATCGGGAGACTGGGTACTAGTTGAAAAACAAAGTTGCCAAGTGTAGTTTTGTAGCGTAAGGTCATGTGTCCTAATTTGCATAATATTTGTGTGTTCTGAAGCATGTTTTGTGGCTTATAATATGTTTTGGTATTTGGTTTGTGCTTCGTGATAAACAGTTCATATTATAGACCACCCCCATCGATTGTATGGGAAAATAACTGTTGACCCATGTTTTAATTTACTTGAGCAGTAATAAATTCATTGTAAATATGAGGTTACACTAGCTTATGGTGTTGATATTATAGTATTATCCACATCATTTGGTTAATGAGTTGAAGAAGAAAAGGTACAAAAACTTGGGAATCGGAACTGTCTTATAAATTCTGGTATCATTCTTCTTAATTTTGTAGGAAGTATAAAAACAAAGTGACACAGAAACCTGGAAGCGTTTAGGAACAACATCTGAAGCTATAGGAAGGCGGCATTTGCTGTTGCGTGGATGAAGTTTCTGTGCGACGTTCACCCTGGCAAGGCGACACAAGAACGGATGATGGTTGAGAAGATATTGAAAAGTGCGAGGCCACACGTTGAGTACCAGTCTGTGCATAGCGTTTTGAGTGTTTTACATGAGTTGATCTATTCCTTTATTCATGATCGAGTACATGTAAAGAAAGCCAATGGCGAGACTACAGGAGTAGTTGAGACACACACTCAAATGAAGGGAGAAACAGACGACGTGTTGTATAGATATTGCGGGGCATCACTTCATCGCATGATAAAGCTTCGGGAAGAAACACTTACAGGAAAGAAAGGACGTAAAGAACTGTCGGGTAAAAGAAGGCCGATAATGAGCAAAGAGTTGGAGATCCTTCGTGATCTTGTAGCGAAGGACAAGTCAGACATTCCAAGCAGTTTGAAAAGCCTGGACCAAGGAAATTTAATTTTTCCTAGAATTGAGCTCCTACCATTTTTAAGGTGTGTTGACAACGAAGTTCGCGAACTCACCACCGATTCCAATTTAAAGAAATATCCATCGAAATTTTTGAATGTGTGTCAAAACGCTGTGCTAAACAATGAAAGACTAGAAATGGATTTTCGTCTTATCGTTGTGTCAATTGCTGAAGTAGAAGCCGCCAGTGGTAAAGGAATTGTTAATGGTCTATTCCAGGCGCTGGTGTCAAAACTGGCAACCACTCGAATTAACGAATTTTGAAATGCGAGGATGGAACGAGACCTTAAGTACCAAGGGAAAGTTGTAGACGCTGATGAGATGCTGAGACCTCATTTAAAAGCATATGCTATGGCAACTAAACGCAAGTAATGTACAGTAAACAATACCACTACATGTCAGTATTGCGGAAAAATAATATTTTTTGTTTATTCTTAAGACTTGTATACAAGACTGTACCCATATTCTACCCATATCCTACTCGTTGCTGTAGTGCAGCCATGTTAAAGTACCGATGTTAAGAACTAAATTTTGTTCAAGCAGCATTAGTGAATATGCATTTATGAGGGTGCTTGCAGAGTCTGCCATCACGATGATAGCTCCCTTGTCATTATGGATGTGACGATCAATTAGGGCACACAGACCATTACTTTGAACTAAAATCCCCACAGACTTTTCACAACCAATGAGACAGCCATAAGATGCCTGTTGAACATTACTAACATGCAAAACTAGATCTGCAAAATTATTAGCATTTGTGAAACCGAAACCTGCACTAACAGATTGTATATTACATTCTGCACTCAGAGACTGCACTACATCTTCAACATCTAAATGCTGCACATGTAGTAATATGCACATGCAATTATATGCATCAGCACACTCCATCACAATGGCACGCACTATGTATAACTGATTAGTATGTATAATGTAGTTTCTTGAATAATAAATCATTCGATCGTTTACACACCACTGTGTAACATAAATACACTGCAGTATCACCAAAGAGCTCATCATACATCTCATTTCCCTCAAAGATTGCATTTACAAACAAAGAACACAACAAATGAGGCAGTTGTGTCCAAAGCAAGGAAATTTCTAGCTTATGTTGGATGCAGTAACTGCCAAACTTAACAGCAATTATTGTGCATGCATTGCTCCCTTGCCTTCCTCCTATTGAGGACTGAGCAATGTGAGGTGGAAAAGTAAACTGACAAATGTTCCTAGTTGCCACAGTGCACCTGATGACAAGCTGATCTACTGAGATTAGGGAACCACAATCTAAGTTAAGAGTCTGATCTCGGTAGCCCTTCCCTGAATTTTTGTTTAAGGTTAAACTTTTCCTGCTGATAAGCTTGCCCAATGCAGGGGAGTAAGCAATAGCAGAAAGATTTCCTCCTGTAATGGTTTAATGGTAATTCAATAAATTTGCCCTTACATCACCATACTTATGCTTAAGATAAAAGACATGTACAGACTATTAACAAAGAAAAAAAATTAAATTTAAAATCGACCATGGAAATAAATAAAACGATTAGTTTTGTTTCATTAATCTTGCTGACGCTATGTTTCTTAAATGAGCCCTTGCTTTCTATTTAAAGGTCATAAAATATTGCTGGCAAGATGTTAAAAGTCTCTGCAGCACTATCTTGAAAGGTTCTTTTGATTAGTGGGACTGTTAGTTTTGTTTCATTTGATGACCTGACATTTGTCAAACCAGACAGGCTATATTTAGCAGACAAACACAGGAACATTTCGAAAATTCTAACAATATTATCTAATAAATTTAAAATAATAATACATGCAGTTAAATAAACTAGGCACCTGCATGATCTTGGCTGGTTTTACATTGAGACGGGTGTAATTGTCTCTGCACACAAATGCAATTTTCAGGCCAGGTACTGTACATTGCGACTGAGGCCTTGCTCTGCTTTTGCCATCTCTTGACTGTAGACTTTTTCAATTGCTGCCCAACCAAACTCCACCCCATCAATTGTAAATTTCTTGGAACCTCTGGTTCTGGAACTGTACAAGGCTGCTATCATGTTCTTTAACTGATAAAAAAGTTTGTAGAAAAAAGAAATTTCTCTCTAAGCAAAGTAAGCAGGTGCTAAAACTATTTACCAGATAAGTTAACAAAGATCTACCAGAAACAACACATAATTACTACCTGATGACTTGGGCAGATCATTGCAAAGACTGGATTGCCACTGGAATCCTCAGGATTTGTAAATGACATGTCAACAAAATACCTTGCCCTTAAATCTTCTGCAGCATCATTCACAGGCAGTACGGCTCTAGGGTAGCCACACAACATCTTCAGAAGTGTCAGGTTTGATGAAGCTCCATCACACAGGACTAAGGAAACTCGAAAGCCATATGCAGAAAATTATTTTCAACACAACATAAAGAACTGCTGTAAGGTGTTTGCATCCACTGAATTTGATACTGGGAAATAGGGGCCAACCATATCATAACCTGATGTCAGGTCACGCCAAAGAAACTGTACAATATAACTGGCCTTCTGACAACCACTCTGAATGACAGATGAGTAAGCATCATGGAGTACAGCCAGCTCATCTTCTGCCATGGTAAAGCCTGTTATACCACCACCTTTCAGATTTCATGCTACTTTCATTTGGATCTGAAAGGAAAATCAATACATAGTACAGGAGAAATAAATATCAGCATATATAATGAGACTTTGGTTTACAGTACTGCCATAATTTAGTTTACTTATTCAATAAAGCCAGGCTTAAGAACTTACGAAAACTATTCAAAGATAAAACCAGTTCTTGTCTCTTACCTTGACCTCATCCCACATCAATACTCCCATTCCAAGCGGGCGGGGATGACCAGCACTTTCACGATTTTCTTGGTACTCCTTAAACTTCTCCTCCTGACTTTGAAAGTAAAGGTGATCAATGCCAGGTTGCTCCACACCATCCTTCAAAACCTTTCTTAACACCTTGGTGCAGGGAAGTTGAAGGATAGTTAGACTGCGTAATGCTTCATAGGCAGATGGGCTACGGTTATATACTGCAAGAACTTGAACAGCAAAAATTAAATGAAATAGTTAGCGTCATGACAAATGTATACCATTTTATATGAAGATGGTGATAAAGTAGCTATTAATTATTTTTAATCCTTATTGTAGCACCAGATTGAGTAATAAAAAATAAACAGTTTTTGTAACAAGACAAAAATTTACAGAATTACTATGTCTGGCACTCAAAACATGTCTTGTTGCAGTAATTAAATATTACTTAAACTGAAACACTAAAGAATCTATTTGAAAATCCAAGGCAGTATATAACGTTATGTATTTTACGAAATTTTGATTACTTCAAATGAAAACTGAATGGAATTGAACTTTATCTACCAACTCTGATTGTGGCCAACAACCATCTGTTCCCCTTTTTTCCAGTCACTGTAAGTAGGAAACCGATAATAAAGAATTAATATATTTTAATAATAGGATCTTCAATGTAAACCTATAAAGAAATAATTCTATAGCAGGGTGAGCTGATTGAATAGAGGGTGTTGAATGCACCTAGAAGCTTTAAGCTTGAAATTATATACACTAAGGCCAAAAAAGTAACAACATGAAATGCATACACAAACATATCACTGCATAGATTTTAATCCTTACCATTATTTCGTTGATCCTTGAAAAAGCCTTCTCCATCTTGCTTCCACACTTCTTTGATGCAATCTCCAGCCCTCACAGCATTTCTCCCTTGTTGCCATCTCCTATGATTTTACCGAGTTCGGCTTTACCCTCCTCAGAACTTTCAATTCCTTGAATGAGTTGACAGAGTTCATTCGACTGATTCGCTGGAAGCTCGACCTTTGAGTTTTTGTAAAATCTCACTGCCTGCTTTTGAAGCCTGGTTCATTATTGGCGAACATTTCTGGAGCGCTTCCTTTTACTGCTCGGGGAAAGGAATTTCCAAGGGCAGTGGCTACTGGGCATTTGACGTAAACTCTTAGTTGCCGCATCAACACTCTTTTTCGCATTCACTCTCTTCTTTATATACCTTGTAAACTTTAAACACTCGCTACAAACTCGTCTCCAACGAGGATCTGAGGAGTTAGATCTGGAGATGTTTTGGCGGGACGAGGGCACGTGCCAAATCATACAAGACTTTGCGTGTGTGGTTGTTATAGCTCCATCCATGACTCTTAGACCTTCAGGGACGTATCCAGTGTCCGAGAAATCTTCCATTATCCCTGGGCATAAAGTCTTGTCGCTATAAAGCAGGTCTTTAGCCAATTCTACAAGGTTCCCACTTTCGTCTACTCTTCCAGACTGTATGATTAAATGCTCGTAGATCAGAAATGGGAGACTCCACTTTCCGTCTCCATACACGATGAGACGAACAGGCTGGAATGGTCCTGTCTGATGAGTAAATGTATGGAGCTGTGAACGGTACAATTGGTTTCTTTCTCTGACGCTTTTGATATTTAATGCTTACAACAAACCAAAGTAAAAAAATTATTATTGTTATGAATAATATTGATACTATTATTTCTATCACCATTATTTATTTTTTCTTATTGGCCGGTTATTCAAATTGGAGGTAAAAGGCATTGAATAAAATCGGTCACTTCATTAAAGGGCAACTGACCCCCCATTTTTGCCATTTTTACATAAAACTTTGATGTAGATCAGAAAAATCCAACTTTGATACCATGTACGGCTTCCCTGTAGCCGAAAACAAAATTTCAAATCGCGAAAAATTACTATTGAATGGCGCCATATCTGAGCCCGCGGTACATTACCGCATTAAGCCTGTGACGTCACAACATGAAGAGCATTTCTTCACACATTGAGAATTTGTAGGTTTCACGTGCAAAATACAGCGTATAGAGATCTTTATAGTAGTTTTATTGTTCCTAATGGTTCACTGTTGTGTGCCCGAGTGCACCAACCATTCTGTTAAGACTGAGTCTGTCAGTTATCACAAAATCCCGACCGATCAAGCTCTTCAGAAAGCATGGCTTGCTCGAATAAAGAGGGAGAATTTACCCAACCTGAAAAACTGCTATGTATGTAGCGAGCACTTTGAAAGTTCGTGCTTTGAAGTGGATTTAATGGAGCAGTTAACGGGAATGAAAAGGAAAAGAAAACTTAAAAAAGATGCTGTGCCATCAGTCTTCAGTTTTTCTAAGCCACCAGCTAAAAGAAGAGCTACAACAGAGAATCGCCTCAAACGAAAACAAGACGAAGAGGTTAGTCAATACCACGTTTATACGTTTGTGTGTCAATGACTTGTTGGTGAATATATACCGAGTTACTGTTACTATTTATCTGTTGGATATTTGTGCTTTTAAATGCTATTTCAATTTGTAGCTGAACTTTCTAGTTTATTATCATTAATCTTACTCAAAATCGAACTCTTGCTCGTTCGCGGTCGTGTTATTTGCACGTGGCAAACGTGAAACTATCGTCGCGCCAAACTCAAGAGATATTGGCTCGACTATGGATTGAATATACATGTAAAATCAATGTAATAAACAAACTTCAAAGCAAAATATTGAGTTCTTTTTGCGTTTGAACGATATATAGTGCACTTTATGTTTCATATTGCTACAATTATAACAAACACTTTCTTTGTATGGTACAATAATAATAATAATAAACTTTATTTTACACAGAATGCAAAAAGGAAACCTTATTTTGTAGCTGTGTGTAAAGAAAAAAATGAAAAGAAATAAATATATAATAGATATATAACCTATTTTGTATTTAGGAATACATTATTAACAGAAATTGTAAGGTTTAAGCTTTTCCCTACAACTACTTTCAAAATTAATGTTTGTTTCTGCATTTTCTAAGGTACTTGAGAGGCTATGCACAACTTCACGTGAGCCTGAAGCTCCTGCTGTAGAAATAGACATACCTGTAGACATGGTAATACCAGATTTCCTCTATGAGCCACAAACAAAGGACATTGGAGTTCAGTGTTGTTTTGACTGTAAATATGTTGCAACATCAGCTGTATCAACCCAGACAGACTCCCCAATACTACCTACTACTACTACTACTTCTACTACAAAAGTTGTTGATCTCTCCCCTCCATCTGGTTGCAGCACTCGGAATGATTTGAACTTACATGACCATAGCTACAGTAAAAACTATCATCCCTCACCAGTGAAGTCATTACCAGCAGTGTCCCCTCAAAAGTCTGACAAGTCATTATTTTCAGACGATGAAGTAAACACCCCTGTCAGTGATGATGATGACTTTGTTTCATCACAAGAAACTTCAACAACAGACAATGAATCTGAGCCAGAAAGCAGTTCAAGTAACCCACTTGATTAATACATCAAAGAGCCCAAGTACGTAGTCTTTGACTCATGTCTGAAACAGCTGTTTAGGTTTTGCAGTGAATGTGGAGCTCCAGTATCAGACATGAACTATGCATATCAAGGAAGTCTTTTGTCTGTGACTACTGCATGTATGAAACACCATGCCTCCACGTGGTATTCACAGCCAGTAATAAACCGAGCTGCTGTGGGGAACTTACTGATTTGCTCTTCCATTTTATTCACTGGAAATACATTTATTAGGCTCCAGAACTTTTCATCCTGCCCGGGGTTAAAGTTTTTAAGTGAAAGAGTTTTTTACAGGCATCAAAAGAGATATCTCTTTCCTGTTGTGAAAAGTGCGTGGAAGAAAGAGGAATCCAGAGTACTTGAAGAGTTGTCAGAGAAGGCAGTTGTAAATCTAAATGGAGATGGACGATGTGACAGTCCCGGTCATTGTGCCAAATATGGCACGTATACAATGATGGAAAGTAGTTCAGGGAAAATTGCCACATTCAATGTCGTCCAAGTCACTGAAGTTTCAAGCTCCAATGCAATGGACAGGGTTCGTACACTTTTTTGTGGACAGAATTAAAGACTTTTTCCCGACCACTTTTTGTATTTTCCAGACTCAAGATAACAGTGAGATTCTGCATGGCCAGAGAAGAAATAACTGTCTTAACTATGAAAACAATGAGTTAAAAAAATTCAGTTTCAGCTGTTGAATTCTTAACTAACAGTGACACAACCAAAACATAGCAGTATGCTAATTTCTACCAAAAAGCAAATACCTCAGTTCTCAAAATAATTTTTGACAGTACACTTTTTCAACAAAGTCCTTAGGTTTTTGCTATTGGTATGTGAAATATATAACTATTTCATGATACAATAACTAGTTATTTAGAGCTTCAAGTTTCTTGTCTATTGCCTCCTCAATGGAGTTCAACTCTCCTTCTTTCTCTTTAGCGCTTTGTCTCATTGCATTTGACTTAGATAAATAAATACCATGATTTGATTATAAAAATGTTAAAATTAGTTAAAATTAGTTGTTTCCAGTCAATTGATGTATGTTTTTAAACATTATTATGCAGAAAAGAATAACTGAAAAATTCCAAGATGGTGGATCATAAGAAATAAAAAATATACTAAATTTGATTTTTTTTTGTAAATCTTTTATCACAAACACTAAACACATGTTGTTTAACGTTGTTTCAAGAAAATTGCTATTTTCTGGCGAGTAAGTATGACAATGATTTTTTGGAAATCTGTGGAGAATTGCATTTTGGGATAGTTTATCAATGCATTGTGGGTAATAAAAATGACGATACCCATGTGCTAGTCATTTTATGCCCTGTATTCTTTTCTAAAATGTCCTCTAAGAGATATTTTACTGTAGAAGAAGTTCAGGAACAGGTTTTGGCAGACTCAGATGATGATGCTGACGACTTAAAAGAAGTGAATTGTGATGAATGCTGGTCAGATGAAGATTCTGATTGTGATTCCATTTCTGCCTCGACTGGACCTGCTTTACAACAAGAAGAAGAGGATGCTGACGTCAATTTGGACGAAAGTTTCGAACAGTCAAGCAAGAAAAGGAAATTACTGGTCAAAAATAAGCTTAAAAGCTTATAAATAAGCTTGTAAAGAGTATCGATACATGTGTAGATGAGGGAAACTGTTGAGATTTAAGTTGAAGAAGAAAGATTGGAAGCTTATCTCGAAAGACCAAAACGAAAGAATGATCCAGGAAAAAAGATTCATTGGACCAACCAGAAACCTGAACCAACAGGAAGACAAAGACGTACTGATGTGATAAGAGGTCCAGTCGGTGTAAGAGGAGAAGCTAAGAGGGCTAAGGATCACAAGCAATGTTGGCAGATATTCTTTACAGAGAGAATGATAAACAACATTGTCAAGCATACTAATGAACGAATTTCCAAACTCAGGGAGCAAATGTCACCTGACTTTTTCAAGGATAGTCGAAATTGTTATTTCAGAGAAACATCTGCACAAGAAATTACTGCTTTGATCGGTCTTATCTACTTGAGAGGTTTACTTTGCCAGAATAACCATAGAACAGATACTCTGTTCAATGACCAGACGGGCCACCCAGTGTTTAGTGCGACAATGGGGAAAAACCGATTCAAATTCCTTATGGGCAATGTACGCTTCGATGACGAGGACACAAGAGCAGCAAGATGGGCCACCGATAGATTTGCAGCTTTTCGAGAGATATTTGAAATGTTTAACATTCAATGTCAAAAAGCTGTCATCCCAGAGGACTATCTCTCTTTAGATGAGACACTGTATCCAATGAGAAATCAAGTAAGTTTCAAGCAATTCAATCCCAGCAAGCCTGCAAAATATGGATTGCTCTTCAAATCCATCAACTCTGCTAGATATCCTTACACCTTCATAGCTGCGCCTTACAGTGGCAAACCGATCAATGGAGCAGGATGTGATGATACCGTCAAAGCATTGGTTTAGAGGCTCGAAAAGTCAACCAGTCTTAGAGGCAGGAATATTTCCTTTGACCGACTGTATACATCTATCCCTCTCTGCGAATGGCTTCTTGAACGTGGAGTAACAACAATTGGAACCCTAAAGTCTAACAGGAGAGGCATCCCAGAAGAGATCAAGAAGGTGGAGGGATGAGACGAGCTTAGTTATAAGATCCTATGGGAAGCATCAGATAAGAAGATTGTGCTCCACTCCTACATAGTAAAGAACAAAACAACCGATTTGCGAAATGTTCTGATGCTGTCAACCTCTACTTGGAGTTACAAAGGACGACAAGAAGCTCAAACCAGCCATCTATAAGCTCTACGACTTCACAAAGGGCGGCACTGACATAGTAGATCAACGAGTTGCGTATTACTCGAGCAAAACCAAGACCCCAAGATGGACCATGACAGCATTCTTCTTTCTTCTTGATACCTGTAGAGTAAACTCCAGCACAATCTACTCGCTCAACAAAGGTGTGGGTCCAAGAAAACAAAGTTCTTTCGAGTATGGTTGGGAACTTGGAATGCAGTTAGTTCTTCCCCACATAAGAGTACGACCTATCAATGGTCTTACCAGCATCATCCAGCAGAAGAACAAGTTGATCCTTAGTCCAGCAAAACCCGATGATGACATCGAAGTGGATCAAGAAGAAGTCCAAGTTGTGCTACCAGCCCTTTCTGAAAAGCGCAGACGATGCTCTGAGTGCCTCGCTAGTATCCAAGGAGAAAATCAGAAAAGGAGAAAAAACGCACTTAGCAAAGCCAAAGCGCACTGTCAAAGATGTGGGAAGGCTGTCTGCAAGCAGCATCAAGTAATTGTTTGCACTCAGTGCAAATAGGATATGAATCTAAATTTGTTACGCGATGTGACATAATGACGTCACGTGACGTTTCCATAGCAACCAATTGACATTAAGACTTACCCGAATTCTGATTTGTAATGATCTCGTAATGATTACCTACATTTTATGTATACGTTGAAAAGTCCTAAAGTTATGTCATTACACATACATATATATGACGTCATTATGACATATATATTTATCGCCAATTACACGAACAATGCTTGAGATATACAACACTGTTATTAGTAAGATTTATCTTGTTCAGTTTTATGTTATAACGTTTGATGCCTAAAAGAGAAAAAATACCGTATTTTACAATAAAATACAAGAGATGACGTAATAAAGAGAATGTATTACGTCATTATGACGTCAAACTACCTGTGTAGATTGTTTTTGGCCTATACACCCTTCACTGTAAATTTGGTGGTCATAGGACCGTTCGTTAACGAGATACGGAGGGGGGGCCCCTTAGCCCCCCCCCCCCCCAGGCAAAACAAGCAAAAAAAGCCCGGTCTAGATAGGGTTAAGCTTAGTCATATGCTCTATGTTATTCTTGCAATTTCAGTCGACCACCTGGTCACACACGATGAACATAAATAAATCCAGATTGTGAGAGTTTGGCTGGGTTGTTTAGAAGTTGTGTGGCAGTGCGTTAGGCAACTACTTCGGTCTAAATTCACACTCGCCTTACAGACAGTTAAAGTCTGGCCGTCAAAGCACGAAAGTGTCATGTGTCAAAATCACCTGTGTTTTGGTCTGTGAAATCACCAAAGACGAAGAAAACAAGTAAACGTAAGGCAGGGAAACCGCAAATATTAAGTGCGCACTATGAGCGCAGGATTAAGCGCGCAATCTACTATTTATGCCGAACTACAGGACATTTCACATGCAGGAGACTGATGTGTGAGGTAGGACTTACCGGTACTACAAAACACATATTAGTCAGGTCCATGCAACAATACATGGAAAAGTTGGGCTATGGATATCACCAAGCCAGGAAAAAGTGTATTCTGACTGATAAGGATGTAGTAAGGAGACTATCATTCACAAGACAAATTAACAGAGAGAGTCCTTAAGACTTCTGGAAAGAAGATGTGTGCTTTTATCTTGACGCGGTAAGCTTTTACCACAAATAGAATCCCTTTGATCAGGCAGAGCAGCTAGTGGCCGCATATGGAGAAAAAAGAAGGAAGGATTATCGCAGTACTGTACTACAGGCAAGGGCAGTATTGAAGGAACTGGCGGTCGAGTTGTGCATGTGTTTGTTGCGATTTCGTACCATAAGGGTGTTATTCTATGCGAAGAATACGATTATTTAGATGGGGAGTTCTTTGCTGTATTTATTCTTAAGCATTTTGAAGACGTTTATTGTAGAGCGAAAAAATGCAGAACACAAATATTTTTACAAGACAGGGATCCGAGTCAAAATAAGGCAAAGGCAAAAATTGCAATGGAATCAGTTCATGCAACAATATTCCCTATCCCCCTTCGAAGTCCGGATTTAAACCCTATTGAGAAGAAGCAGTTAAAGGAAGAAGCATTAGAAAAACACATAACATGAAAATAAGGAGCAGTTTGCTGAAAGAGTGCAGAGGAACATTCAAAAAATACCTGTCAGCGTTATTGACCATTTAATAGTCTATGAACAAGCGTATAGATTTAATTGTAAAAAATTGTGGGCATCGTACAAAATACTAAATACAAGCAGACTGACAGAAGTATTGTACTATTGTACTGAGGACAGTTTTTTATACGCCACATTTTTTATATATTGTACTTCCGTTGGAATAAATTCTTAAATGTTTGACAGTACTGTACTAGTTCAAGAATGTAAACAAACCTTATATCTTTTGCATGATCACATGGCTTCGTCATTATGGCATTTTTAAAATAGAACTTGACAGTGTTTTTCCTAAGCCACTGAATTTATACAAAGGTTAGTTCCATAATGTTTTAGTTGTAATGCTACCTTTCAACGGTAGAAATGTGTGGCTTTACTGATGGTAAATGATGATCGCGGTTTAGGGTGTTTGATATAAAGTCATTAGACCTTCATCTTTACACTTTATAAACGTAAAGCGTAAACCATGAAAACATTGCAAACATTGTACTTCTATAGCCATACTATTTACAATAATGCAATGCAGTATAGACTATTGTTATTCGACATATGTCTAGCCCAAAATGAGTCTTGCGAAGCAAGACACGCACAATTCAAGTTCTTTTTGACGTTCATGGTGCATAACCCTGTTAAAGTTGAAAACGAGCCATCTAATGCGCGTCATGTCACTTTCAAGCTCATCTATCGCACCACTCTTAACATAAACAATGGGATGTTTGCTTGTAGCGAAGATTGGGATGTCTCTCTCAAAAAAGATATCCTTAGCGTAGTGTGATTTTGGAGCGGAGAGGTGCACTGGTTGTCCTTCTAACATAAGACATAGATCATGCCAGGGGATAACCACGCTATTCCACCAGAAGTCGTTAAGGAAGACACACTCGGCCTTTTCCGCACCTATCCATGCAAATGTAGATGTTGTCGGGTTTGAAAATATGTGGTAGATCCTGGTTATTGGGTTGAGAATGAACGTTTTTCCACAGTCTGCAGGGCCTACGATAACAATATTATGATATTTTCCTCTGCCTTATTTCCACAATTCTAATACCGCTGTGGTAAAACTATCTTCAGTTATCCCATTCTCCTGTAAGATCTGCTTTGCGCATACTAACCACTGACCTTTACATCCGTTCACGCATTGCTTGTCTTTCCACTCCTGTAAAATGTCTATTCTTGATTTCTTTAGCTGTAATAACTGTTCATCGGCAGTTTGTATCTCCCAGGCTGTATTGAGAGGTTCACTGACAACTTTAGGCCCTCTATTTGCTATAAACTCCACTACATCAGTCTTTCCTTTGGGTTTCTGATCTTTGGCTAATTTCATGAGTTCGAGTTTTGTTTTAATGCCTTTCTTCACTGTTAATTTGGACAGCTCAAAGGAAGACATACGCCTTTGCCTCCAACTACCTCTCGATCTGGTGCTATTTGATTTGTTGACACGGCCGCTTTCGTTTCAGCGTGCATTTCCTTGAGCGTGTACTGCTGCACTTGCCTGGTTTCCTCGCCTAACACCTTCATTCGTTAGATCTGGGTGTCCTTCGCTATGCCGTGCTTCTCTATCTTCCTTAGTGACATAATGATAAGCGGTGAAGTAGTTAGAATGGCTATCGGAATAGTGCACACTAACATCTTGCTCCAACAGAGCTCTCTTGCTTGATATCCATCTTTGAAGGCGATCAAATTTCAGGCACATGTGATAGTGTAATCCACCATTGGCATGCTCTTCTAAAGAACAGCACCATTGCAGAATCCTTCCATTGCAACCACAGAACGATTCTAGGACGATATCCACAAAAGATTGCTTGTTGGGAAGCGTGTTGTGTCAACCTGACTGTATGTGACTAGATACACTTGTCTTACAATTGGCTAAGAAGGTCTGTAAATAATTCCTCTTCTACAATATCAGAGATGATACTGCAACTGTCTTCATATTCAAGGTTAATTTCACGCTGACTATCTTCACCTGTCTCCATTCCATCAATTGGGTGAAATTTACATCAAAATTTTTGACGTACAGGCTAGAATTCACGTCTATATACACAGCCCACAATTCGTAGCACGCTATTATAAAGGCATCATAAGGCATTTGCATTTTTCGATAGAATTTCTTGAACTACTTAGCTATAAGGACATCCTCTCTTTTTCGTTATACACTTTCATGTTCCTTGTATTTAGGGGGTTCGTCCTATCAAATTTCATGTAATTCCGAGCAGTGAAACGTCCAAAATGAGGAAAACGTGTATTTAGACAATCGGCGTCAAAAACCTTGACACCCATACCACACTTTTGAAGTGTTTACTAGAAGAAGTTAATTATCTTTCGAAGTATGTAGTTTTATTCCGCTCAAACCCCCTTCCCCGGAGCAACGTTGGAGTGTCTTTCGATTGACATCCCACTGGCGTTCTATCAAACAACATTGCCCCGGGGAAGGGGGTTTGAATATAAGGGAATCGGGAGGAGACATTGTGGTCATTGTCTTAGTAGCATGTCAAGGTATATTGTCGGCGATTGTTTATATTGCCTGTTTCATAAAGAAAAACCTTGGTTTGTGATCTTGGAGGGAATGGCGGATAGCAGTGATTGAGTTCTACCTTTGTACAGAGTATTTTCGTCTTCACTTGACTCCAGCAAGACGTGGTATGCGCTGAATGCTGCTTTATGTTCCTATAAACCGTCAACCTTCTGTTCTTCCACATCTACAAAGCTATTCGTAGATCATAGATCTTTCAAGTCTTCGTGGAGATGGAGGAGTTCCCACCCCCTACTCATGGTTCTCCAGCTTCAGAAGGACCGAGAAAGTTCATGTTGATGAAATCTGCCTGAAATCTCATGTAGCAGCAATAGAAGCCCAGCTTTCTTCAGCGGCAAAAGGGATTTTGACACTGAGGAGCCAGTAAAGTTCTGGTGAGTCGATAATGCAGTACTCACCTACAAAATCCAAAGCCCGCCAAATTTGAAGTGACGGAGTACCATTGAAGAAATTGAGGCAGAAAAAAATCAGAGACACTACAGCAGATTTGATGGGTCAAGTAGATAACTTCTGTGAAAGTAAGGGAGAGACTTTTGGAACCGTTCTAAAAGAATGCTGTCTCTTGGTGGGAAATGATGACCTTGGGGCCCGAGAAGCTGTCATCAAAACATTTGATAACATGGTACAAGTAAAGGGAGTCCGTGCTGCCTTTTCCAAGCTGGCTTCCGAAGAGTCTTGGTTAAAGAAAGTGAAGGAAATGAAAGTTCCAGACTGGGGCTACCTGCTATTTAAACTGAAGTCAAGAATTTCTGACACAGCTTGGCAAGATTTTACCAATTTAACAAAGCTTGGAAGAACTGGGGTAAGTTTAATTCTTGATTATGGATTGTAACTTTATTTATTATAATTTGATTTTCTACATTGAATTTTTTGAACTGCAACATAATTATGTATTAACTTTAGAGGCTGTTAGTAATTGTATTTTTAGGAAAGATCTCTGTGTAACCACAATTATTATTTTTATTTCTAAGTTTATTGGCTTCTCTGCTATAAATTTAGTATTAGTATTTGCCCTATTAAACAGTAATTTTGTGGGAATACTGTGGTTTTTCCAGGCCTTCCCACTGTTACTTATATGAAAAAAATCCAATATTTGTACAAATGAAATTGACTTAATTTTGAAAGGGATTATATGATAATCATCATAATTAATGTTGTCTTTCATTTAATGTTGACAGAAAAGGTCAGATGAAGATATTATTCTCGTGAAGAACAACAGTGCACTAAGGAAGGGAATCTTTAATGTCACAAGAAGCCTCATGGGTGTGGAAAGTCTTTCACTTCCTGGCTATGAAGTCACCCTCCACAAAGTAACTGTTTGGATTATTAGGGAAATGCGACTGCATGGTTGTCTACCAAATGAAATTGTTTTCAATCTAAAGATTGATGGCCGCCCTTTGTTTGGTATGAAAATTAACAAACAATGTACATATACTTTGTATTGTAGCATAAGCTACTTGTAGTGTGTAGAGTCTTGTACCACGCCATCAATGTAGCTTCCATTTGAAGTTTTCTTATAACAAATAACAGGCTATGCAGTGGGAAAACAAATATGATTTAAATGGTACATGATTGTGCAACATTTTTAGCATTAGAGAAGAACAAAAACATTGTCATAGCTGTGCAAATAAAGATAATAATGATGATGATAATAATAATAACAAAAATAATAATATACGCCCCTTCAAAGACATGTACATCAATGAGCTGAAAGCTGAACTAAGAGCACAAGGCAGTTCAGCAGAGGGCAAAAAAGATGACTTACAAAAGGAACTGTCCAGTATACTTGGAGGGACAACAAGGCTTCCAGCCCTTCTCCACAACAGTGAGGTCTCTGTAGAGGAACTTAACTTACAGAAGTATGAAGTGTTGTTCTTTGAGGCGCTGCACTGTTCAATGAATCACATCACTGACATTGATGCAATTATTAAGCTTAAGGAAATTCTGTCCATCCAGTACAGCAAAGACAAACTAAGAGGCGTTGATAACAGAAAGACCCTGATCTATGATACCATTGCTCTTTACCCAATTGCCAATCATAAGATTAGACTACTTGTTACTCTTTGTTAAATGATTCAAATCTTCAACGCACAAGATGAAGCAAGATCACCAAAGATGATCCTACGCCTACATAACCTCTGCTGGAGACATGCAATACAATGCTTCAAAGTGTTGACCCCACCCAAGGCTCTGACCTACAGAAAGCTGTTTGGCCCATACTTCCACAGCTGTGTTACACACTCTGGCCAATTGCTTCGAGTAGCTTCTCACAGATCTACAAATGCAGAAATGTTTGAAAGACTGTTTGAGAAGTTGTCAGACATAACAACAAAAACTTGGAGCAAAAGGATTGAAGACCTATCCAGAAATGCAATCCTGCACTTACAAGCTGAGAAAGGCGATACTGGCAGTGACTGTGTTCTTAAGCAAGAAAGAGAAATCAGCAAAATGGCACAATCAATTCCCAAATTAAGCAACACAATCATTCTTAAGAGTGAGCTGGAGTTGTATGCAGATGACTGGGCCGCTCACCTAAAGCTAATTGCTGATTTTCTAAAGCCAGGAGAAGGAGTCTGGTGGAAAGAGATGGAAGACCACATTGAATTCCTTGATGGACCAGAAGAAACATGCTTCAGACAGGAGGAACCAAAGCTGCACCACTTCCGTTCCACTTCTATAACCAAAGAGCAAGAGCTGCTAGAAATATGCTGGAACAAATGCTTATATGATAAGGTGAAGATTCCTGCAACAAAACTGAGAGGTGAAAGTGGTAAATGGGAAAGACCACCAATGTGTTGCTTGGTTGACTCAATGACAGACCTTGGGGCAGATGAAGATAGCAGCGATGAATGGAAGTTGGTCCAGAACAAGAGACAGAAGAACTCTCAGACTGTGATGATGAATCTGAAGATGATGACAGTGTAAATGAAGAAGTTGCAGGCTCAGGCAACATGGAGATAGATGAAGCCATTACTAGTGAACAATCTGAAACAGATGCCCAATCACCCATGGAGGCAGATTCAGTTATTGGTGGTGAAGAACTTCAAGCAAAGAGTGAAATAGAAATGAATGAGGAAACCCTGCCAAAGGTAACACAAGATAACAAAAGAAAGAAACCTGAGCAAGATCAATCCACAATCCAAGAGCCACCAACAAAACAACAAAAATCAGACACATTGGCATCCAAAACAGCTAAAGCTATAGAAAAAGTTCTAGGAGCTTGCGAAGAAGTCCAGAAATTTGAGAAACTGAAGCAGAATGTTGGCAGGAACCCTAAATCAAGATATCACAATGAACAGTATGAAGCACATCTTGTTAAAGTACAAATTCTAACACTAAAGGCATACAAGAAACTGTTCAATATCCGATTTTCCACCTCTGACTTTCGACGATGTTGGGCGCTACACAAAAGAGAAATCTGGATGCACTAGTACTTCAAAGGCTTACAAATATATGGCAGAACCAGGATACTTGGAGGATATTAAAGGTACCAGATGGATCAGGGGGCTACTGTCAGTGTGTCATTGGCCTGCTATACTAAGCAGCTAGGCCACCATGTTCTGCTGGATGAGTTCACCTATACAAGCATCAAGCAGAGATGGAGTGTACCAAGGGGAAAACATATTTAGCAGAATGAGATTCAAGATGTCCTGGTAAAAAAGCCTCAAATAGGAGCAACATACAGCCCCTACACAAAAAGCACTTTATACTCCCCCTCTCCCCTTTATGGAACTTTGACTAAAGAATATTTAACTGGCTTTAAACTGCTTCAACTTTTTGCAACCATACTCCCTGAGAGAGACAGACAAACAAATGTGCAATTTGTCCCATGCAAATTTGGGAATGTTCCAAAAGGAAGTGCCCTTTCATACCAGCAGAGGCTTTCTCCTGATTATATCATCAATGACTTTACTGCACCCAATTTCCGGAATTACTACTAGAACACGAGGAGTGCTTCTCAAACAATGTCAGCCACCTTAAACTGCAAGGAGCAGGGCATTTTTTTATTCCCTGGCCATCATGCAGGATGTTTCTGTCAAAGTACAAACACAGACAATGGGGCAAAGTGCAAGCACTATATGGCATTTCCTTAGGAAAAAGCAAATTGCAGCAAGTTCGGACTTGTTGCACGAAGGCAAAGCAACTTTGATACACTAGTGAAGCACATGAATCCCACCTATTTGGTGCAAACTGCACTATGAAGAGGGAGATTGATCTGGAGCCTCATGCGGCCATGATTTATGCCAGCAAAGAAAAGGCAGGGAAGGTAAACTTGTTTCCTTCAGGGCTAGTAATTCACCCACAGTGTCCTTAGTTAGATTGTAGCCCCGATCGAAAGGTGCATGATTTAGAAGGTGCCAGTAGTGGATACTATCCATTCAGCCTTCTAGAAATCAAAGTGGGGAAGGAGGGAGAGACATCATTAGACAACGTTCGATATCTTTATAAGGAAGGGGACACGCACAAACGCAAAAGGAACGATCTTTATTATCATCAGGTACAGTGCCAGCTACGGCTACTGGCTTAGACTGGTGTGATTTTTTAGTTATGTAAATGACAGCCTTTTTGAGTGAGAGGATCAATTTTGATCCAATTTTTTTCCAGGAAGCAAAGGATAAGGTGGATCAGCTACTATTTACAGTAAAGCATTCTCTTGAAATTTTTGCACAATTGGACAATTGGAACCAACAGCCATATGAATCCTTCTGGGTTGTCGTTTTAAGTGGTTGCACACTTTGCAGATTTTGACATAAGGCACCATACATATTGAATGAAAGAATGTAGGATAAGAGCCCAATGAAAGCCAAATCAATATGATATTCTTTTTTTAAGAATATGTTTATATTTTTTGTGAATGTAGCTTATAGTTTAAGTTGAGTCTACATATTTTCCACACTGGCCTATAGCTCACATTCTGTAAATCACAAACATGGTTCATATAATGTTACTGTTCATTCACTCTTAATTCCAACATCAGTTGTACAACACTTGAAATATTACATTATTCGGTTGTCTTGATTAGTATGTTCTGATAATATTGAAGGACCCTGGAAGTTGGTCAAGAGACATGCAACCACGTATATTTGATTTACAGAACCAAGTGATGCTAAAGGAACATCAGAGTAAAAATATGTTATTCTTTGACTCTCCTAATTGCACGCTCAACATGGATGTGCAGACTGGCAATGGCCTTTGTTTTTTTTGTACATCTTGAGCCGAAAATTGGTTCTGGTTTTGATGAAATGGTGGCATATTCAAACCTATCTTTTCCTTTAGAAGGTCTTTAACATTAAAACCTTTGTCAGCCATGACAGCATCACCCTCCAAAGGATACAAGATCCCACTGCATCTGGTGATTTCCTTGTCACTGATAGCTCCTATGTAAAGATTTGAGACAAAACTGACAGCCCCATTTGGTGTGATTCCTATCAGGCCCTTTAGAGTGGTGTTACTTTTATACGATGAATAAAACTGGGACTGCAGGAGAAGGGAAGTTGGGGTTTGTACAAATAATTCAGTGCAATCCAAAATAACGTGTCCTAGGATAAAGCCTTTTGAAACCATCTAGCATAAAATTTCATAACATCCTCTTTTGTTGGCCATATGATCTCACTTCCAGGAGAAAATATAACAAAATGCTCCATGACACAAGCTTTCTACTGACAGTTGTTCTGTGGACCTGGAATCTATGTGCTACAACCACTTTCAAAATGGTTGAAACACTCTCCTTAAAGATGCCTTTCCCTTTAAAATTGCTCAAAAAATTGAAAAAGAATTAAGAATTTTAGCTTAAGACCCCCCACCCCCCTTCCAAAGTTGTTGCTTAACCAACTCAATGTCACGCGCAAAGGTTAGCAACATTGAGATGGGGGAGGGGGATGAAAGATTGCTAAATATTTAACAACCTCAAAATTACCCAAAAACGGTCTAGTATCTCAACCCCTTTTGAAAGTGGTTGTCTCACGGGGTGATATATTTAATGAGCTAGCATGAAAAGGGTGTTCACTTAAAGCAGCTTTAAACAAACAATACAAAAAGGATTAATTTTTGTTTAAGGTATCTAAGCATAGCCATAGCCATATAAAAGAATAAAAGAGGTTAAAAAACATTGGAATTTTGAATAATTAGGTGGAGAAAAAAAAAGAAATCAATCAAGATGGTTTACAACGGTGAAACAGATGCCAAAACAAAGCACTTGTAAAGTTTCTAAAGGAGGACAGTTTCCTAATGGTTCAAGAAATAACCAAAAGATGCAAAGTTTCACGAACAACTGTTTACCCCTGTTTAAAGCCCAGCAAGATTAAGGAGAAGAGGAAACCATCTGGTAGACCACAAAGTATCTTCACGAAACAAAAGAGTGATTCAAAGAAACATCAGAAAACTGTGCAAAATGGAACGTAACTTTTCATGCCATTAGCTAAGAGCACAATGTGGACTGCA
>OX453283.1:10922793-11105293 GCA_949710005.1 Ricordea florida
TTTCTTGTGCAGTTCTCGTTTCCCATGCTGTAGTCAAAACGTCTGCAACTACACCAGGTCCTCTATTTACAATAAACTCGGCAATGTCGAATTTCCCTTCCATTTTCTGCTTATTTGCAAACGCCAACAATTCCTTTTTGGACTATTAATTCAAGAAGTTCCACTCACTGGGACTGTTGCCTTGACGTGGCTGAGTGGCTTCTGTGTCCCAATGACTCCAAGAGCTATGCCGGCGGGGGTGCTTACACCCCTGGTAGGGCCTTACAAGCCGGAAAGGTCAAGGAGTAGGGTCCAGACTAAAGTCAGTCCCACGGCCCTCCAGGTGTGGGGGTTGGGCTTGAGGTTAACAACCTCATCTCGTAAAAACTTCTTGTTACGGAAACAGCAACAAAGTTAATCAACAACCTGCACACAGACCTTCCAGGGTCTCCAAACCGTATGACTGCCAGTGGTGAAAGCCAGAAGGAAACTACTGGCATGGAGTTGGAAGTGCTGGGTGCAAAAACCAAGACCAGGCTTGGTTTTTGGAACGTACGTACTATGTACGAGACCGGAAAACTTGCTCAGGTCACAGCAGAAATGAGAAGGTGTAGATTACATGTGTTGGGTGTTAGTGAAAGTAGATGGACAGGGACAGGGACAGGGAGAATGAAGGCAGTGTCGGGTGAAACGGTACTGTACTCTGGGCGAGACGATAGACAACATCGTGAGGGTTTGGGGATTATCCTGAAGAACGAAGCAGAAAGATCGCTAATGGAATGGAAGCCTATTGATAGCCGCATCATAAAGGCCAGGCTGAAAGGGAGACACAACAACATAACCCTGATTCAATGTTACGCTCCGACCAATGATAGTGTAGACGATCTGAAGGACAATTTCTATCTCAGGCTACAGGCAGAAATTGAGCAAATGCCAATGCAAGATCTTATCATCATCATGGGAGACCTGAAAGCCAAAGTTGGTGCTGATAACTCAGGCAGTGATAGGGTGATGGGAAGGCATGGCTGTGGCACCATCAATGAAAATGGAGAAAGGCTTGTCGAGTTTTGCACAACAAATGACCTGGTGATAGGAGGTACCCTTTTCCCGCACCGGGAAATCCATAAAATCACATGGTGTTCCCCAAATGGCAGGGATAGAAATCAAATTGATCATCTGCTGATCAATGGAAAATGGCGGAGATCCCTTCCGGATGTCAAGGTGAGGAGAGGGGCTGACGTTGGTAGCGACCACCATCTTGTGACAGCCTGCCTCAAACTGAAGTTAATGAGTGCAGGGCGCCCAGCCAAAGGGCGCAGCCATTTCGATGTGGGGCAACTGAGACAACCGAATGTGAGGAAATTCTTTTATCTTAGAGGTGCGAAACAGATTTGAGGCTCTTGTGGGAATGGACGAAAAGGAAGATAATATTGAAGATGGGGTGAACAGGAACTGGAGGAACATTGTGACTGCTTACAGTGAAAGCAGTAAGGCACGTTTGGGCTACAGGCAGCGAAAGCCGCAGGAATGGATGTCACCTGACACCTGGAAAGCAATAGAAAACAGACGGAGATTGAAAAGGAAAGTCATGGATTCAAAATCCCAACGGCTCAAAGAAAGGCATCAAGAGATGTACCAGGCAGGGAATAAGGAAGTTAAGGGTCGAGCAAGAGCAGATAAACGGAGGTACATGGAGAACCTTGCATCCCAGGCAGAGGAGGCAGCCGCACGCAACGAACAAGGAACAGTGTATAAGATTACCAAGATCATCAGAGGCAAATGCCATACAACCAACATGCTTGTAAAGGACAAGAACGATACCTTGTTGACATCAGAGCGAGAGCAAGAAATGCGCTGGATGGAGCACTTTAAAGAGGTTTTGAACAGGCCACCACCAACTGTGGTACCAAATATCCAGGAAGCCACAATCGACCTTGATGTTAACACTGATGTTCCAACTAGGAGGGAAGTCATCCAAGCCATGAATTCCTTGAAGAGCGGAAAAGCTCCTGGCAATGATAACTTAAATGCTGAATTGTTCAAAGCAGACCCTGAGCCTGCTGCAACCATCCTGACCTCCCAATTTACAAAGATCTGGGAACAGGAAGAAACACCATCGGATTGGAGTACAGGAGTAATAATTAAGTTACCAAAGAAAGGGTCTCTAAGTGACTGCAACAACTGGCGTGGAGTTACCCTTTTGTCTGTGCCAAGTAAAATCTTCTGCAAAGTCATTATCCAGCGTATCACCAAAGCTGTTGATGACGTACTACGAAATGAACAAGCTGGATTTCGAAAGGGGCGCAGATGTGCGGATCAAATTTTTACCCTAAGGAATATACTTGAGCAATGTTCTGAATGGAACAGGCAGCTGTATGTGAATTTCATTGATTACGAGAAAGCGTTTGACAGCATTCACAGGGACAGTCTTTGGCAGATATTGAGAGCGTATGGCATTCCTCAACGCATTGTTAATATCATCAAATGCTTCTATTTGAACTTCAAATGCTGTGTTGGTCAGGGGGATTTGAGCTTCAAAATCAAAACCGGTGTACGCCAGGGATGTGTCATGTCATCCGTGTTATTCAACATTGCCATCGACTGGGTCCTTCGTCGCACTATGGAAGATCAGCGTAGAGGCATACAATGGACCCCTTTCTCTACAATCGAGGACCTTGACTTTACGGACGATATAGCCTTGTTGTCACACACTCGTCAGCACATTCAAGAAAAGACCGACCGGCTCAGCATGTTCAGCACCCAGGTTGGCCTGAAGATAAGCTTGAAGAAGACAGAAGCTATGTGTGTGAATGTCTCCTCCCCGTCAAGGATCAGGGTAGCAGGACAGGATATTTCTTACACCGACAAGTTCACATACCTTGGAAGTATGCTTTGCCAGGACAGCGGTACTGGTGTGGACATACAAAACAGGCTAAACAAAGCAAGGGGCGCCTTTATGAGCTTATGACCAGTGTGGAGATCGGCAAGTTATAGCACAAAGACAAAGCTTAGGGTCTACCAGAGCTGTGTGTTGTCAACCCTTCTTTACAGCAGCGAATGCTGGCGAATGACTGAACATGACCTGTCAAAACTAGTGTCCTTCCACACAACTAGCCTCAGGAAGATTCTGAGAATTTTCTGGCCACGGAAAATCTCCAACGACCAGCTCCTGAAGCAAACCAAGCAGGAGAATATTCACACGATTGTCACCAGGAGAAGATGGAGATGGATTGGACATGTGCTTCGAATGGACAACAACAACATAGCTAAGACTGCAATGCTCTGGACACCTGAAGGCAAACACAGAAGAGGGCGCCCAAAAACAACGTGGCGCAGAACGGTAGAAGCGGAGTTAAGGGAGCTCAATTACAGCTGGAGCACCATTGAAAAACTGGCTAGAGATAGGCAAGGTTGGAGGAACTTTGTTACAGCCCTATGTGCCACACAGGCATGATGGGCAGTAAGTAAGTAATTCAAGAAGTTCAAATGCAGATAGAAGTTTTTTTTTTTGTTTGTTGCGGCTCGATTTCTTATCTTCAGAAACGCTTCCTTCAATATCCAAGTAAATGTCGTCTGTATCATCATCGGAGCTGGCGGTTTTTAGAAGCTTGCGCTTTGTAAACACTTTCTTTACACTAGAGGCAGCGTTAGTCTTCAGGGGCTTTGAATTCCATTAGTCTGGATGATTGTCGCTTTGCAAAAATCCTTGGTCTTCTTTTATAACATATTTCCAAGCGCTATAAGCACTATATATATTGCATTTGTCCAGTTTTATAACCAAGTGATAGTGATATCCTCCACTTTCATGGGACTCTCTGCAACAAGCCCACTGCAAAACATCTACATTTGTTTCCTTGAAAGAACAAACAACAACTTCTGCAAAAGATTTGCTCGTTGGAAACTTGTCCAAATTCAATTGGCTGTAGGTGACCAGATAAACCTGCCTCACAGCTGAGGATTTTAACTCCGTTGACAGATCTTCTTTTCGTTTTGTTGCACTATGGCTTTTGTTGCAACACATCCACCATGGCTAGAGATCTGTCAACACCACTGTGCTTGACACTACACTTACATAAAGAACTTGATCACACAGGGTGTTAACTTTTTAAAAGTAAGTGAAGGAATTGAAGCTCTCAATCACGAACACCACACAAGACTGGGAGAAATTTTTAATAAATTTTTCCATAAGAGATGGACTAGTGGAAGGTGAAGGATTAAGTAAGTAAGTAAGTAAGTAACGGCTTTATTTAACGAGGGTAGTACATAATAGTACAAAAGTACTAACAAACTTGTAGCCCTCACGAAATACAGATTAAAATTTATAAACACCTAAAAATCGACTAAATACGTAATAATACAGACCTAAAAAGTATATAAAAGCTAATGCATTGCAAAATCACGGACAAAAATGTACTAAAAATTTTTGTTCATCTAATAACAACTTTTCAAATTTCTTTCTAAACAAGCTAGCCGATGCCTGCCTTCTTAAATTTAATGATAAACTATTCCAAAGTTGAGCCACTGTAACAGAGAACATTTTGCCACCCTCAGTTTTCCTGTTAACCTTAGGACAAATCAAGTTTAAATTTGCATGTCTGGTATTTCTAGCATGCATTTGGCTATTCAATTTTAACGCTTCAAAAATATATGATGGAACTTCACCATTTACACATTTATAAGTCAAACTACATTTATTCACTTTAATTTCTTCATAGAAAGGAAGCCATCCCAACTTATTAAAAAGTTCAACTGACGGTGATAGTCTTGAGGAATCTAAAATCACCCTTGCAGCCCTTTTTTGCAGTTGTAATACCCTAGTTTGATTTGCTTTACTACAAATAGACCATGTAATAGATCCATACATCATAACAGGCTTAATAATAGCGTTATAGTATAATTGCCTTTGATTAACTGACAAACAGTTTCTGATCCTCTTTAGTATTCCAATACGTTTCGCAAGCTTTCCACAAATGTAATCAATATGTTCATTAAAACTAAGTTTATCATCGACAACTAAACCAAGTAACTTTGTACTTGAAACTCGCTTAATGTCTTGCGGTACTGGTGGACTCAGTTCACCAATCATAGAAGCCAGACGTTTCCCAGTAATTAGTAGAAACTTTGTCTTTTTTTCATTCAGTGGCATCTTATTACCAGCAGCCCAATCTTGAACATTGACAACAGATTCCTCCAAGGATTTTATTAGCTGATGTAGTTCTTTATAATCAGCTGACTTCGATATAGTAGTATCGTCTGCATACAAATCCAGCTCAGCATTACCAATGTGCAAGGGAAGGTCATTTATGAAGATTATAAAAAATAGAGGCCCCAATATGGACCCTTGTGGAATCCCATGGCAGATTTCTCTCATAGTTGATCGTGCTCCAGACAACTGAACACACTGTTTCCTTTGATGCAGATATGACTTTGTCCAAGCAATAGCATTTTCATCAAAGCCATAGATCTTCAGCTTTAATAAAAGCAGAGAATGATCAAGCATGTCAAAAGCTTTTTGATAGTCTACCGTTACCATGCCAGTTACACGATTGTTATCCAGTTCAAACAGCAACTGATCAATGATCTTTATAAGTGCTGTTTCAGTGCTGTGATGACATCGAAAACCAGATTGTTTACTATACAACAAGCTATTCCGACTCATGTATGTGTAGACGTGTTTATGTACGTGCTTCTCAATAATTTTGGACATAACAGGTAACACAGAAATTGGACGAAAATTTTTTACATCGTCACGTTCACCATCTTTAAAGATTGGAGTGACTTTGGCTATCTTCCATCTGCTTGGGAAAATACCAGATGACAGGGACAAATTTATAATTTTTGTGATAGAAGGAGCTAAAGCTGGAGCAGCTATCTTTAGTATTTTAGCGCCAATGTTATCGATGCCAGTAGATTTATTAGCTTGAATATCTTTTAGGATACCTAAGACATGTTTTGTTGTCATGGGTGGAATCGTAAACTTCACATCTTTGTCTATTCTTGAAGCAACAAAGGTTCTTAGTTTCGAGAGATCGTAGCAAACATCAGGAAGTAGTGATCTCAAACGATCTGCAACGGTTGTAAAATGTTCATTTAGAAATTCTGCAATTTCTTGTTTATCCTCAATAAAACCATTATCTGTTTTAAGACGCATGATTGATTCTTGTCTTTTTCCAGTTCCCTCTAGGCGTTTTATTGTTCTCCAAATCCCCTTGGTGTTGCCTTTATCTTTTTCAAATTCAATTTTCAAAACTTTTACTCAAACGACTTGTTTGCATTTTCCAGTAGCGATCAACTGACAAGGATACTTTTAGACGATTTCAAGTTGTACAAACGTTTCTATGCTCATGAAATTTAAATTTAGGGATTTTCGCAACGGCTATATCATGCAACCACACATGCAAAATAAGGAAAAATATAGGAGTTGTTACCAAAGGAGAAGAAAAGAAATTTCTCACAAACTTTAAAAACTTGTTCATCATTTTAAACAAGAACGGTCAAATTATTGACTGGAGGTTGAAGAAGTCAACAGTATTTCACGAAATAGATGATCTTTTGTTGAGACTAAAGGGGAGAATAAGTAAACAAGAACATTCAATATCGATGATAGCAACCAACAACTGTTGTAAAAACAGAAACAAGTACCAATCCGTTTTCCCCAATGCTCAAATTAAATTAGACACTTTTCACCCATGCCAGCGTGTACTAAGAACATTGGGAACAGGTCAGTCCCTTCTTAGACACCGATTTAAAAAGGAATTTGGATTAATATTCAGAAAAACTACAGATCTTGGAGAAACTTGGCTGAGGGTTACTCCGGATCCACTGGAAACTGAAGCCAACCAAGGTCGCCTAATTGAAAGATGGAAAATTGTTCCTTCTTCATGTTTAACAGAGGCTTCCTTTAAACAAATTGAAAAGATCTGTGAGCACACTAAAAAGGCTGCCTTTCCGGAATACCACCAGGATTTGGAACTGAACGGAGCAAACAGTTACATCGACTATTAAATAGATCACTTTTAACAGGAGCAACAAAAATCACACTGGAATTAGCTTTGCATTACTAACAATGCTTTTTTATAGTTATAGCAACAAAGCATCCTCTGGTTTGCCGCACCAGTGTAACTCCAAATTAAAATGCATCAAGACTGCAAAAAAAAATCCTGTCGATACTAATAATGACTTAAGTTTGAGTTGGTCAGCATTTAAAGGAAGGACTCTTACACAAGCCTTGTGTAAGGACTGTTACACAAGCCTTCTGTAACACAAGCCTTCTGTGAGCATTCTTACGCATTCTGTAAGTATCTTACACAAGCCTTGTGTCAGGACTCTTACACAAGGCTTCCGTAAGTATCTTACAAAAACCTTCTGTAAGTATCTTACACAAGCCTTCTGTAAGTATCTTACACAAGTCTTGTGTGAGCAATCTTACACCAGCCTTTTGTAAGGACTCTTACACAAGCCTTTTGTAAGGACTCTTACACAAGCCTTTTGTAAGTATCTTACACAAGTCTTTTGTAAGTATCTTACACAAGCCTTCTGTAAGCAACCTTACACATGCCCTCTGTAAGCCTTCTTAAGCGTTCTGTAATTATCTTAGGAAAGCCTTCTGTAAGTCACACACAAAAGACAACAAAAACTTTGTACCTAATTTTTAAGGGTTATAGAAGGCGTTCGTAAGAAGGACTTTTAGTAATGAGCTATTTTAATTAAATTGCATTATTTAGAAACACGGCAACTAAAATAGGGTAATTTTAGTGCAGTGGAATATATCAGGTGTTGTATATTATATTCTGTTACTGTTTTTATATAAGGTTCTGTGCCCAGCTGCTAAGATTGATCGAAGACAAACGGAACAGCAGGGAAAAAAACAAGCAATTCAGCCAAGTTAGTTTTCAATTTGAATGTGTTATTGATAGAAATACAGGACATGAGCGAACGATTACATAACGAAATATATTGGCGTACTAAATTTAGCAAAACGACTTAGAAGGGAAACCAAGTAGGAACGACTTCAACGATTGGAGATGCCTCTGGAAAATAATTCTATTGGTCTAAAAATGGAATCGGAAGATGACGAACAGATTACAAGAGAATGTAAGTAGGTATTTTTCATAATAAGACGATAGCGTTTCCATTTTGAAGAAATTCCCAACACAGAGTTGCAGTTGTTATAGCAATCATTTATAACTATATGATCTGATATAATTGCAACAGTGAAAATATTGTAAATTTTCTTGATCTAGCTGGAAGAATGCGTGACGCTTGTTATATCCTGTCACGTGTATCTCTTGGGAAACTTGTGCGCACTGCCGCCAAGGTCACGTAGGGCTATCTATTTTTAGTAATGTTGCGCGACGTTAAACCCACGTGCATTTCTCTGTGTGTCCAAGCTATGTGACTAGAAGACGTTCAAAGTATCGAACAAAATGTCCTTTTGGATACCAACACGAAAGCAAAAACCAACAGATAAAGAATTGTTCCCAGATTTGGATCATTTCGATTGGAGTGAGGTTGGCCAGCAAACTCTGTTAGGGCAGGGGGCTTACGGAGTCGTAAACGTTGCTCGTTATCGGGAAAGAGATGTTGTGTTGAAAATTCCCCGTGAAATTACTGGTAATGAAAAGGAATTCGCCAAAGAAGTAAAGCTTCTCAATAGTGTCAGGGGACACCAGAACGTCGTTTTCTTTCAGGCAGTATGTGTCCACCCATATGCTACAGTATAATGACAGAATATGTTGCGTTTTCTTTTGAACGGTTTGATGACGAGAAAGTTGTTAGTTCCCTATCAGACTTCCTTGTGCATGTTCATTCACATTACGATTTCAAAGGATTTGAACACGTTGTACCCATCGTTGCAAAAGATGTCGCAGTTGGCCTTAAACTTCTCCATGACAACGACATCGTGCACAGAGATCTAAAACCGACAAACATCTTGTTAACTAACAAGCACTATGTTCACAGGCCCGAAGATGAATTACAGTTCTTTTGGAAACACCAGTAAGTTATCTGCAAAATAGCGGATTTTGGCGAAGGAAGATTAGCCATAATTCAAACACAGACTCTCCTCTCATCAAAGGTACAGCATCTAAATAGAAGAAGTCTGGCGTACATGGCTCCTGAAGCTTTTCTACCAGAACGTCAACCTCCAGAAGCTACTTTAGAGCTATTGAAAGCCGTCGACAGTTGGGCGTATGGTATGGTACTTTTCATTCTTGCCAACCCTTCCTTACATTACCCTTACCAAGAAGAGGTCATCAAAGAACAATCGTCAAATCCACTCAAAGATAGTCTCGACTCCTTCCGGGAAATTTAAAGGAGATTCCAGCGCCCACAATGCGCCGAGGATTACGAGCTGTTGCATGTGACTGTTTGGGCGAATGTGGTACACCTACATCAAGTGAACATTGAGTTTGACATGACCAAAAGAAAGTGTTCTTTGGAATATGCTGTCGCCAATCTCGAGGGATGTTTGCCGTCGCTTTGTGAAAATGTAAATCTCAAGCTCAGTCAAATCTCTGTGCTGGAGGCCCACGACTATGAGGTGGCACAAATAGCATCTCAGGGCGATTCTAACTGTGTTCTACCACAGGTACCAGTCTTAAATGATGTCACAAACGCATGTGTTTTCTTGGCATTGAAAGTATGTGATGCTCTTGTCAATGATAGCGCAAATACTAACATTGATACTAGTTCTCAGCTGAAATCTATTCCAGAAATCGCTACAAGCGTTCTGCTAACTATCCCGCAGAGCTTAACAAAATTCGCGATATATTATCCTTATACACAGTGCTGGATGCAGATAAACTTATGAGAGACACGAAGCATCTGAGGAACAGCTTCGAGTTCACTGAAGAACTACCATATGCAGAAAGTGTTTTTTCACAAGTTAGCAGAGAGAGGCTCCTGCAGCAACTTAATATACTTTCGAGTACAGAAGAGAACTTTCTGTCCATTTACACATGTGAACCATTTTCGCTTCTCCTTGGACTTATTGAAAGAAGATTATTTGTTCTGGATACCCATCCTGTTCCAGAAAAGAGTGGCGGGAATGGCAATGCCCTGTTTAAGCTTTATGAATCTGCTTCTTCTGCATGCTGCCTATCACTTTGTTAGTGGCTGTGGAACAGACTAGCGAATGGTGGTGCTCAGTCTTCTGGCCAGTCATTGGCAGTAATCAAGTAAGTTACACATATTACATTCATTCAATCATAATTAATTTATATATAAACTTGAATGACAAAAAGATCTACAACAAACTTCCTCGCATGTCTTATGTCTTGCTGTTTGTTGTAGATCTTTTTGTCATTCAAGTTTATAAAGTTTCGGCTGACTTGACGAATCACCCTATATTTTTTTGACATTAATCTTATTAGTATTATATCCGATTATTTATTCATAACTGGTTTGTGTTTCTTGAGTTTTGTATCGCATTGTCATAGTTTCTCGCTTAGTAATCACCGATTGTTTATCATTGGTTAACTTTTTCATTTTCATGTGTTACCACCCCCTGTTATGTAATCATCTTTGTAATATTATGTCATTTTTTATACTGTAAACTTATTTAAGGATATTGTAATTTCTTATTCACTTGCACTGCAACTGATGAAGGTCTTTGACCGAAACATCTATTTTTATTAATTTTTTAAACTTTTTTTAGATTTTTTACTGTATATATTTTTTTCGCTCGAAGTTGTCCGTCCTCGTTTTCCACAATTGTCCTCGTTATATATATAAAAACGGTTATAAAATGCCTCAAGCCAACAAAGAATGCCACTGCGTCAGGAGGATCAATGAAGATTCACAGTCCAAGCCTCACCACAAAAATGAATTTAAAAACGTTAGATAAAGCAAGGACGGACAACTTCTGACGATAAAAAAGTTAAAAAGTTAAAAATTTAATAGAAAAAACGTTTCGGTCTTAGACCTTCGTCAGTTACAGGAGAAAAAGGACGGAAACTAAGTTTAAATACGGTTACAGTGTGGGAGATTACATACCGAAATGAAAAATACTATCGTGCTATTAATACATCGTGATTAATACAATACAGGGAAAAAAATGCAAAACGAGAAATACAATGCTGTACTATAAATTACGTCATACAGGGTGATAATTAATAGACCAAACGAAAAAGATACAATACTGTGCATAAATTACATTATAAAGCGTGATAATTGCAGAACTAGGTTAAATTCAACCTAAAAACTAAAATAGTTAAAATAGATAAAACGGACTCTTGCAATGCGGTAAATATTACGGGAAAACTAGTTTACAAAGATATGCAGAAGAAACCTACGTTTACGCTGGACAGGGTTAATAACAAAATCCCAAATCGAGGCCTTTGGAGCATTAAAGGGTTGACAAACAACAAAATCCCTGGAGGGGCCCTTAAACAATAAGCTGTAATAAGATCCCAGGCAGGGCCTTTGAGCATACCTAACACCCAAAGAGCTGGCAAAATCCAAGGAAGGGCTTTTGGACTGCTTTATGGCGCAAACGCATATTTACACAAGAGAAAGTTAATTATAACAAATTCTGTTTTTGGAGTGAAATTCTTTTCTTTTATTTAAGCCATGGGGAGCCATAGAAAACAGTTGAGCACTCCAATAAGCCTCTTTCGTAATTAAAAACCTATCGATCTCGTCTAAGTCATTAGGGGCCTGCACCTGATCAATGCATTGGAATTCAAAATCATCCAAGGAGTGCGGAATTTTATTGAAATGTACTGCTACCTCACAAGTGGTTTTGTTTGTGAGCATAGCAGACTTGTGGTTACGAAACCTAACCCGAAAATCGGTGGTAGTTGATCCTACGTACTGTAAACGACATTTCTTGCAGGAAACTAAATAGATCACGTTTTTAGAATCACAAGAAAGCCTTGAATGAATGGTGTATTTTCTGCACGTTCTAAAACTTAGAAATGATTTAGATTCAACAAAGAAATTTCGACAGAGATCGCATCTATTTCTTTAAGCTAAGTTTTCCGGTCCGATAAAGCCATCCTTGTGGTGGCGTTATCGTGACGATGTCTTTGATCTTTGGCAGCAAGGCCTTCCTGCCTTACATCAATTTACTGATTATATCAATTCTCTATACCCTACTATTAAATTCGAGTTAGTTTTTTCTGAACGTGAGCTTCACGTACTTGATCTTACTTTACATCTTGTGGAAGGGTTTATTAGAACTGATGTTTATTCTAAACCTACAGATAGCCATTTATACCTTCCACCCTCTAGCTGCCATCCCAAGCATGTCTTCAAGGCTATTCCTTTTGGAGTAGCGACTAGATTGAAGAGAAATTGCTCTGAAGAAACTTTCCTTGCCGAGAGAACAGTTGAGTACAAAGGTTATCTTGTTAATCAGGGTTATCCCCCAAAATTAGTTGACGATCAATTCTCCAAAGCCTCCACCATTTCTAGGATTGATTTACTACGGCAACGCGGAAAACAATCGAGGAAATTATTTCCATTTGTTCTCACATTTAATCCTAACTTGCCTAATGTGAGTAGCATAATTAGAAAGCATTTGTTGATTTTGCAATCCAACCCTAAATTGAAAGAACTTTTCCCTCAAGGCTCTATCATACCATCTTTTCGTAGAACAAAAAACCTGAAAGAATTATTAGCACCATCTCGTTTTAAAACCGCCGATGAGGGACAAACAATTCAGCCAAACAATGGCTGCTTTAAATGTGAAAGAAATAGATGCGATCTCTGTCGAAATTTCTTTGTTGAATCTAAATCATTTCTAAGTTTTAGAACGTGCAGAAAATACACCATTCATTCAAGGCTTTCTTGTGATTCTAAAAACGTGATCTATTTAGTTTCCTGCAAGAAATGTCGTTTACAGTACGTAGGATCAACTACCACCGATTTTCGGGTTAGGTTTCGTAACCACAAGTCTGCTATGCTCACAAACAAAACCACTTGTGAGGTAGCAGTACATTTCAATAAAATTCCGCACTCCTTGGATGATTTTGAATTCCAATGCATTGATCAGGTGCAGGCCCCTAATGACTTAGACGAGATCGATAGGTTTTTAATTACGAAAGAGGCTTATTGGAGTGCTCAACTGTTTTCTATGGCTCCCCATGGCTTAAATAAAAGAAAAGAATTTCACTCCAAAAACAGAATTTGTTATAATTAACTTTCTCTTGTGTAAATATGCGTTTGCGCCATAAAGCAGTCCAAAAGCCCTTCCTTGGATTTTGCCAGCTCTTTGGGTGTTAGGTATGCTCAAAGGCCCTGCCTGGGATCTTATTACAGCTTATTGTTTAAGGGCCCCTCCAGGGATTTTGTTGTTTGTCAACCCTTTAATGCTCCAAAGGCCTCGATTTGGGATTTTGTTATTAACCCTGTCCAGCGTAAACGTAGGTTTCTTCTGCATATCTTTGTAAACTAGTTTTCCCGTAATATTTACCGCATTGCAAGAGTCCGTTTTATCTATTTTAACTATTTTAGTTTTTAGGTTGAATTTAACCTAGTTCTGCAATTATCACGCTTTATAATGTAATTTATGCACAGTATTGTATCTTTTTCGTTTGGTCTATTAATTATCACCCTGTATGACGTAATTTATAGTACAGCATTGTATTTCTCGTTTTGCATTTTTTTCCCTGTATTGTATTAATCACGATGTATTAATAGCACGATAGTATTTTTCATTTCGGTATGTAATCTCCCACACTGTAACCGTATTTAAACTTAGTTTCCGTCCTTTTTCTCCTGTAACTGACGAAGGTCTAAGACTGAAACGTTTTTTCTATTAAATTTTTAACTTTTTAACTTTTTTATTGTCAGAAGTTGTCGGTCCTTGCTTTATCTAACGTTATATATATATATATATATATATATATATATATATCTGTGTGTGTGTGTTGCTTTTCCAGCCCAGGCTGAATATTCTTATTTTTCTAACGATTTTAGGCTGAAAATATTCTTGCATTATTCTTACATTATAGCTTACGACATTTCTGTTTTAGAATTTATGGGAGTATTAATTAGCTAGTGCAGGTTTTTACGTTTTGCTGGCTAGTTTTGCAGTTTAGAGAAAGGAATCATTTTATTTAGTTAAGTTAAAAACACATATTTACAGTTTTTCGACACACAAAACTATATCCTTTTCAAATTCTTAGCCTCGGGTGTGCTCTTAAAATATTCTTAAAATCTCGCAAATTTCAGCCTCGATATTCTTATAAAATATATTCTTATATACAAAAATAAGGTGTAACTCGTTTACAGTTGGACTTCAGTGCCACAACAACTCTAAAAGGGAACAAAAGAAGGGAATTCACACGAATGGAAATGAAAGAAAAAAATGTGTATTGGCTTCCTAAAATAACTTAACAGAGTTAAGAAGACCAGGAAGTGCTGTATTTGACTGGTACCCTTGTTAAGGTTTTTATAGAAATTAGGCCTTATGCCATGTTCAGGTCAATTCGCTTTGTTACAAAGTAATAGCATATGTCTGCCGTCTCTGTTTTCGAGACACCTCATTGATAACATTGATTGCGTGCATCGAGTAAAACCTTCCGCTTACCAAAATTGTTCCATCGTCGTGAATCACTGCAACGCCAAGTTAAGCACAGTGGGGGATCCAGGGGAGGGTCCCCGGTGCAACCGCGCCCCCTTATTTTTAGACCAAACTGAGGCTTGAAGAGCAGAAAAAAAATTTTTGAGACCGTTCACTTTACCGGACAGACCATACTTCAGAACAAGGCCGTCTATGATAAGAATTTGAGATCATTGTTTAGTCAATTACCAACTGAGCCCCCTTTACTATTTTGGGAAACAAAATGAAGAAGAATTGTTTAGGAGCTGTGTATTTTCCCCGTTTGATGTAGCAATGTCCGCTTTATCTGACAGGGCGTATTTTATGAAAAAAAAAATTGGGATCTGCGTTACTGAGCCTAAGGCGTTCGTATTTAGCGAAACAAAACTGTTATCGTGTCCAAAGTGTTAGGAGCTGCAGAAGAACAATTACCACTTTTTTCTAAGGTCAAAGATTGTTTCGTTTCGTCGATTACCAATAGTTTCTTTTCGTTTCGTTTCGTCAATTACCAATTGTTTCGTTTCGTCAAATACCATAAGCCCAAGAATTCAAGACTTTGTACAGACCCTGGAAATAACATTCAAGACATTACGAAAAGATGCTTGAGGTTTCGCGCAAAGAACAAAATTCGCAAAGAACAAAACAAAGAACAAAATTCACGCATTTGGCTCACACTACTTTTGCACAATACTGTACAACCATTTATTAAATATGGCTGGTATAAGAATCCTAGAAGAAAGAAGAAAATTCCAGGCCCTAGTTTTGCTATATAAATGTATTCATAAAGAAGCCCCAAGGTACATTAAGATTAACATCTGTAATTATAATTTAAGAGGGTCGGGGACACTTTTAATGCTACCCAAATTTAATCTAGAATGGCGCCATAAGTCATTCTCATTTTTGGCAGCAAAACTTTGGAATTTGTTACATACGTACCAGTATGTTAAAAGTGCCAAGGATATTTCTACTTTTAAATCTCTTTTAAAGAGGCAAATTCTTAGATAGATTTAAGAATGGTAATTTTTAATATAGCTTTTGTTTCACACACATGTTTTAACGAGTTTCTATCACTCCTAGCTGTAGCGTGGTTAAATAAGGTATTGTAAAAGCATTGCATTGTATTGTATGTACATGTAGCATACGGAGAACAATATAACTAAATTCCAGAAAAGCCAAAACAAAAAAGGACCACTTGGTAGTTTTGGGGCTAAAATTGAATGATTAATTCCCATTATCCAGGACCTTAAGTCGCTGCTCGATAGCAAACTTAAGCCGATTCACTCCAGGCTAGACGACCTATTCAAAAAAGTTGATGACAACTATAAGGCTCTACAAGCAAGACTTGATTCACTTGAGGCAAGGAATGCGAGTTTAGAAGCTGAAAATGCTTAACTGGCCAGCAAACTGCAATTCTGCCTAGCTTCATTGAACAATTAAGAACAGTATTCTTGCCGGGAGTGTGTAGAAATTTCCGGCATACCCGAAGCAGAAGCCGAAAATACGAAGGAAATTGCAGTAAAAGTAGGCTCATTAATAGGAGTAGATATTTATCCGTAAGTCATCGACTACCAAAACAGTCCTACAGAGATGTACTTAGGGAAGGCTCGCAAGCTTCATCGAATTCTTTGCGCTTCAGAGCGCCCAATATAATTGTGAAATTTGTACGAAGAGAGCTAAGAGATTGCTTCTATAAAGCAAGAAAATTCCTACGAGATAAGACAATAGAAGACCGGGATCTTGGATTACATTCCGAGAACAAGATTTATGTCTCAGAAAACCTTACTCAAATCAACAAGGATCTTTTTAAGGACAGTTTGAAAGTTAGAAAGGATCTGAAGTACAAGTACATCTGGACATTCTATGGTCGTATCTATCTCCGTAGAGATTCGCAAAGCCCTCCTGTTGCCATAAACAAGAAATCGGATTTGGATGTCTTGAAGCAAGATGGTAGAGTTCATCCCTCCTCACCACAACCAACTGGCTAAGTTAAAACTTACTGTTCTTACTTATTTATATATTATGTCATACACTTATAGATAACTTACCGCGGTTTGACTTGTTATCTAAACTTGACAAGATGTCCAGTCTTAATAATCATGATGTGGAAAATAATATAATGCTGCAGCCAGACTTTAAATATTACACTCTAGAAGACTTTCTTAATAATGAGGATATTTCTCAGAGCAAATCTATGCCTCATTTTTCTACAATTCATTTCAACATAAGAAAAACATAAGAAAACATAAGCTAACCATGATGGTTTGACAATGCTGCTATCAGATCTACAACATTCATTCGATCTTATTGGCCTTTCTGAAACAAAGACAAAAAGTAACTGTGATCTAACTAGCAACATTGCTATTGAAGGATATGATTTTGTCTCCAGGTCAACTGTGACTAATGCTGGTGGTGTAGAATTCGTCAGCAAAGAGGGGATTCAATTTCATATTCAAGATGATCTTTGTTTAATGACAAAAGAGTTTGATTCTCTATGGATTGAGATTAATCGTGATCCATATAAAAATATTCTGTGCGCTGTCATATATAGACACCCAAATGGTAAAACTGAGGACTTTAACAAATATCTCTTCTCAACTCTTGAGAAACTTTCAAAAAGTAATGTTATGTTTATTCATGGGTGACTTTAACATAAATCTTCTAAACTTTGAAGACTGTCAGATAACTGAGGAATTCATTAATACTGTGATTTCTTATGGCTTCTTACCACACATTCTGCAGCCTACAAGAATCACTGATCACACAGCAACATTAATTGATAATATTTTCTTTAATTCTAATGAATTTGTTGTTACTAGTGCAAATTTGACTTGTGACCTTACAGATCATTTACCAAATTTCTTAATTATCAACAAATTATCTTGGACAGGAAGCAATGTGACCAGGTTTGCTCGTGATTATTCTTGCTTTGATCAGGATAATTTTTTTAACAGATATCCAGTCAATTCAGTGGGATAATGTTTTTAGGGATAATGACATCAATCAGATGTTTGATTCCTTTTAGTATGTAGTCAATGCTACAATAGATAAACATGTTCCTTTGAGAAAATTAAGGAAACAAGAGGCAAAATTTAAGTCCAAACGTTGAATTACTCGGGGTATTCGTAAATCTATTAAAACTATAAATAAGCTATTTAACCCTTTCGATGCCAAGGGCGACTTTAGTCTCCCTACCCATACACTGCCAACGGCGACTTTAGTCGCCCAAACAAAAGACTGGTAATAAACTAATCACAGTTTGCCTTCTAATGGACCAATTGAATTGATTCTTGTATTTACACGTGCTTTGACAGCATTCGTGTCACGAAAGACAAATTTTAACAACAAGAGAGTGGCAAGAACGTGTATTTTTAAATTTTTCGATCGTTTTGAAACCTTGGGATTTAAATATGGCGGCCGCAAAGGAATGGTATAACACTGACGAAACTAGAGAGCTTGTTTTACTCAATTCTGACTCGGAAAGGGATGAGTTAAGCAGTGATTTCGAAAGTGAAAGCAGCGATGATGATTCTTCAAACAGCAGAGCAAATGATGGAGATGATTGGGTGGAAAATTCCCATGAAAGCGACATCGAAATGTCAGCTGACGAGAAAAATTTGCCGCGAGAGCGAAGGAATTGGCGAGCTATTGTGCGTGAGCCCGAAATAAAGTGGGAAATCTACGAAGACATCGATCCATTCGAGTCCACGTGGCTTCAAAAATTCACCTCCAGACCGGGAATCCTTGTGGACACATCTGAGTTCGCAGCAGTTGACTTCTTTTATCTGTTTTTCCCAAATGAAGCATTCGAATTGATTTCAACTGAGACAAACAGGTATGCCAGTCAGTATTTAGATTCAACTGCTGACTTTGAACCAAGCTCTCGATTTCGTGCGTGGAGTGATACGTCCCCAGGTGAAATAAGGGCATTTGTTTCATTAGAAATTACAATGGGACTTTGCCAAAAACCTGCACATGCTGATTATTGGAGTGGGTTCTGGCTCACAGCTGTGCCATTTTCATCCGTTATGTCACGGAACAGGTTTGAGTTGCTGCAAACATTTTTGCATTTTAGCAATGTTGAAGAACAAGTTCCCCTGGGACAAGATGGCTACAACCCATTATTTAAAATTCAGCCTCTTTTTGACATTGTGAACCCAACTTATGAGCAGTGGTATCAGCCAGAGCGTGACTTATCTTTGGATGAAAGCATGGTGAAGTTCAAGGGTCGTCTATTTTTCAGACAGTATTTACCAGCCAAGCCCACCAGATGGGGCATAAAGCAATTTGTGCTCGCAGAAGCTAAAAGTGGCTATTGCTTGAAGTCTGTGGTTTACAGTGGCAAAACATCTTTCCCCACAATGCAAGGTGTCAGTCTGACTGAACAGGTTGTTTTGTCTTTACTTCAAGGCAACGAAAACAAGGGCCACATTGTTTACTTGGATAATTTTTATTCTGCTCCAATTCTCTTCAAAAAGTTAGAGGAACTGAACATTGGTGCTTGTGGGACTGTGAAAGTTAACAGGAAACACATGCCAAGGGAACTGCTTCCTTCATTATTACCTCTACAGAAGGGAGACCTGCCTGTTTTTATGCGGTCTGACAACTTGGTTGCCTGTGCATGGCAAGACACTAAGCGTGTCAACTTTTTAAGCACTGTTGACACTAATTTAACAATAGATAAAGCTATTAGAAGTAGAGGTGGGGAGGGTGGACATCGAAATGTTGAAAAGCCAGTGATAGCAGAGCGGTACAATTCAAATATGGGTGGGGTAGATTCTTTAGACCAAATGTTGGGGACATATCAGTACCCTCACAAGTGTATCAAGTGGTACCACACACTTTACCATCGGGTTAGGGAAATTGCTCTAGTTAATGGGTTCATTCTTTATAAGAAGGCTAACCCTACCAAAAGGGTAACCCCAAAGAAGTTCAGGGAGGATGTTGTTAATGGGCTTTTGAAAAACTGGAAGCCACCCCAGCAGAAACAGGGACGTCCCTCAAATACACCAGACCCTATGAGGCTTACTGGTCGGCACTTTCTGGGGAAAAATGAGAATCCCAAACAAAAACTGGACTGCAGGGTTTGCTCTGATAGAAAAAATAGGAAAAGGGTTCAAACAGTTTATTACTGCAAACAGTGTGAAATCCCAATGTGTGTTGTTCCCTGTTTTGAGCGATATCACACTTTGCGCCAGTACCAAATATAATTTCTTGCCACTGGTTTTGGACAGAAAATGTCCAGAAATCATTTAAGATTATTGTATTATGACTGAATGGTTAGCAAAAAATTAGTAAAACACAGTCAAGGACAGTTTATATGGTACTTAAGAACAAAAATAGTAAAAAAAATATTTGACATTATTTTCAACTTTGTCTTTTGGCATAATTTTATCCCTAATCTAATGAGTAAGTTTGTACATTTTATTGCGACAATTTTCTTTGATGACTAAGTTTGTTTTTTGAAATCACACACTTAATTATTTTAAGCCCCAGGTGGTGAATAAAACACAGAAAGAAACTCAAATTCATGAAAATTACTATCTGAAGACAATTTTTGAATGGTTGCCAGGACTCCACCAAACCCGAGTAGGGTCACATGACCCATTAACCCCCCCTTGACCATGCACAAATAATCTTTACTTCTTGAACAAAGTACCCTGAAAATTTCATCCTGCTATCCTGAAACAGTAAAGAGATATTAGCATTTGAAAACCAACAGTTCATTTTGGGAGGCAAATGGAAAAAAAACCTGGCAAATGCCACACAGACAATATCAGTAAGGTGGCAGTGGAAGGGTAAGCATTATTTGAAAAGGAAGTCTCAAACTAATCACTCTCACTATAAAATTTACAAGAACAAACTAAAGCATATTTTTATTGTTAGTAAAAAACTTTACTATAAAGAATATTTTACTTATCAAGTTAATAATGCAAAAGCCACATGGAAGGGTATTAAGCAGCTTATTAGCTCTAAGCGTAGTAAATTGTCCTTCTCAAATAGATCAACAATTAAAAGATGTTGCATAATTCTGGAGAGAGGATGATTCCTCTCTTTTGGGTAGCCAGAAGTTTCACCAAACTTGAAGAAGTGGTTTTACTGATGACGGAGGAGGTTAAGTCTAGGTTTAACAAATGATTCTGTGATGCATGCTGTATGGCTGATGATTTCCTTCTGCAAAGATTGAAAAAAATTAAGAATTAAGGCATGAAAGTTATGTTGGGAAGGGATAAATTAGACTTAAGCCTTAAAGAATGAATTCTTACCTGTTCCAGGGTAGCCCATGAATATTCTGTAAATGTTCAATGGTTGATCATGGGTTAGGGTCTGTACTAGCACATGATTACAGGCCAGTAGATAGGCTGTGGTTGTGCGAAGGGAAGGGACAAAATATCCTTTGCAGCTACCAACAGACACTGTCTTGTTGATGAAATTGTAAACTGGTTCAGGAAATAATTTCTTATATGAAAACAGGACTTCATTCAGGCTTTCTGCAAGGTTAACCCAAGTTTGTTCGTTCTGCTTGTTCAGCTTTGACAAGGCATACATTTTGCGGAGATGTTTGGTCTTCTCACTCGTGACGCGTGTGAAGGAAAAAGGAAAAAGTAAAATAAACCTTGGCAAAGGTTAATTTGACAACAGCCGACAGTTTATATGAACCAATGGGAAAATTTGTCGTATAATAGATGGCTGTTTTTTATTGTTTATGATTCATTAACTTGAGTTGAAAATCCTACTCGAACATGATTACATTATCTAAAATCAATGATGTAAAAATATGTTAGAGGTTAGAAGTTTTAGGAGACAATTTTGACTAAGTTTGTTAATCGTAACTAGTAATGATTAAAGGGACTCGCTGTCAGTACAATAAACTGAATGAATTATTGAATTACAAACACCTAATGATTTGTTTTGTGAGGCAGTCTATCAAAGAGGTAACTAAATGAATAAAAGGGCGCGTGTGAAGGCGCATGTTTGGAAAAAAAACTTAATCTGTATCATCATAGTTGGTAGAGGTATCATGCAATGAGCATGCACGGATGATGATGAAATGCCATTTTTGTATAATCGTTCCCTAAGCGAGCCATCGTAAAGGACGGGTGGCAAATAAAAAGACTTCGGTTTAATAGAGAATTAACTGTGTGTAAAGTTGTGATATATCACACAAGGTGGAAGAAATCTATTGTCTAAAGTATTGTTCAATCTGCTGTTTAAATCTTATAAATATAAATAATAATAGACTTGTATAGTGCTAGAACTATACAAAAATATTCACAAGCGCTTAACATTAAGTTAAAATAAATGAATAAATAGAAATCACTAAACTTTAAAACTATTTCAACAACTATGCTAAACTTTAAAAAAAAATCAAAAATTCAAAAGCTTTCTTAAAAAGAAATGTTTTCAGTTGCTTTTTAAAAATGGCGAGGCTGCTACTTGTTCTTATAGTTAATGGCAGCGAGTTCCATAAAACAGGTGCAGCATGAGCAAAGGCCCGATCCCCAAGTGTAGAGCAGTTGACTTTTGGAACGACCAGAAGAGATTTTGCAGACGAACGAAGAGCGTAACGAACGAAGAGCGAAGTGTCACTTGCTTATTATCCATACTCATTAAGATGTCGTTTTGAACCTTCAATAGAGCAGTCTCTGTCAAGTGATACTTACAGAAGCCAGACTGGAATTTAGGAAGAGGGGCATTTTTCTCACAGTGGACGAGAAGTTGTTGAAGTGCAGCCTTTTCCACTACCTTGGAAACGAATGGAAGATTACTGACTGGGCAGAAATTTTTATAATGATAATGATAATGAATTTATATAGCGCACTTTTTCATATGAATATGTTCAAAGGTGCTTTACACTTCTATTGGGTGAGATCGGACGTCAGCATGTAACGGCGCCTCTGGCTTCCGCTATCAGTCCATATATGGTCTCACACACCCACCCAACCCACGCAAGAATTGTCAGATGAAACTAGAAGTAGAGATAGACCACCACACCGGGAACTACGTCCCCTACTCTTTTCGAACAGTGTGTGGGTTCTTTAACGTCCCACAGATTATTAGGAACAAGGGTTGTGAGACGGGTCCTACGGTTTATCGTCCTTATCCGAGAAGACTAGAAAGTCTAACCATTTACAGATGTCATTAAAAAGGCAGCACTTTCTCCTCAGTTAATTTTAAGACCCTGAGTGTTGGTCCCGCCGGGGTTTGAACCTGCAACCTCCTGCACGGTAGTCTGGTGCTCTACCAACTGAGCTAACCAGTTTGTAGACCAAATCAAGTCCAGGTTTTTTCAATAGAGGGATGACAACAGTGGTTCTCCAATTTTCTGGAACAGAACCACTGAGAAGAGAGAGATTAACCATCTCAGTGATAGAGGGCGCTAATACATCAAGAATGGACTCCACTAGCCATGTAGGAAGAGGATCCAACCGACAAGAGGCATTAGAAGATTCTCGAACAATCTTACACACTTCTCCTATGGATAACGAAGAAAAATTCTCCAGATTCTCCTTCGGAGTGACAGGAACAAGTTGAGGCACTTGCTCTTGAAACTTATCAAGATTTTCCTTTATGGTTTCAATTTTTTTGAGGAAAAAGGTGCCAAATTCGTTTGCAAGCTTAGTGGGATCATCGTGCTCTGGAAGAGCCATCTCAAGTGGTTCCCTGGACAAAGAATTAACCACACGAAATAGCTTGCGAGAGTCACCCGCACACTGATCAATTAGGTTTGAGTAATAGATTTAAGGGATGCAGAGTACTGATTACGAACTCTATGGTAATTATTCCAGTCTTCAGGGGGGTCAGTTTTCAAGGCTTTCTTTTGAAGGCGACGACCTTTACGCTTGAGTTGTTTAATGTCATGATTAAACCACGGGATCTTTGAACGATTTTTTATAATCCTTGTCTTACGCGGGGCATGCTTGTCCAAAATGTCATTAAGGGTCGTGCTAAAGCAGTTGGAGAGTGCATCAATGTTGTCCCAGTGTACGCTTGCACAAAGCATAGAAGAGGCAATATCAGCTGAGAATTCGGCAATATCAATATTTTTGAGTTTACGAAAAGTCAATTCTTTGCATGATAAAGCTGGTCGCGGGAAACCAATAGGGCACTGAATAATAAAATGATCAGAGATGGGAAAAGTGGCTTTAGGAGTAGCAAGAACAACATCATCCAACGAATGAGTAATAATTAGATCCAAGGTATGACCCGATAGATGGGTTGGGCCGGATACGTGTTGCAAAAGACTGAACGTTTCCAGTAAATCCATAAATTTATTGGTGTCATTGTCATGGAGGTCATCTAAATGAAGGTTGAAGTCTCCAGAGATAACAAGAACCTCGGGGCACATAACAACATTCTCTAAGAACTGAGAGAATTCATCAAAGAAAACAGAGGCAGAAACCGGATGTAACGAAGAATATGGAGGTCGATACACTATTATATGTCTCATTGAGCAATCATGCGCTTTAACAATCCACTCAGAATATTCGAAAGACTTGTTTTCCTTCCCATCGACTAATGAAACGTTGACAGAGTCTCGGAACAGAATCCCAGTTCCACCACCATGGTTTTGCGATTGTCGAGAAAAATTCTTGAAGAAATAACCAGCCACAGATAACAGAGCAATACTGACGGAATCAGCGTCATTTAACCAGGTCAGGTAACGGTGCAAAGGCCAATGTCATTTTCTACGACGTAATCAATAATGCTCTCGATCTTGTTTCTAACGGATCTAGAATTGAAGATCGCAAAGTTTAGGAAAGTTGAACGTGGATTGGCGAACAAATTTGCATGAAGAGAGGAGTCAGTCAAAGTAACGTTAGAATATAGGTGATTGTTTATATTCGCAGGTGTAACGATGCAGAGGTTATTTGAAATAGATCCTTTATGCAAATTATTGCCTCCTCGGCTAACACGTGGATAAGAAACCAGGAATTCAATTCTGTGAATGTTTCTAGCTCTCCTTTCTTTAACCTCGACGGCCAGCGTGGCACCTCCTGTAGGTCGATGATAACGGCAATGAACAAGGCCAATAAGAAAGTCGATGGTAAACATCCGAGTAGTAACAAAATCCAACATGGCGGGTGTCAGCATAATTCGTGGTCAACAGTTTATCACTTGTATGCGAGACCATGCCAGATATCACAGAAATCATAGGTAGACAGGTCAACAAATAAATTGGTTTCTTCTGTAAGGGACCAGGATTAAGCTCGACATCCATGTGGACAGTTAAATCTGTTGGTAAAACCGAACAGGTCGGACCATGCTTGTACCAGATCGAAATTGGCCGCCTTGGAAACTTTAGTTTGTGGTTGTTTTTGATAAAAGATGCCTTTGCGTTAAACTTAGTCATAGGATAGATAGCAGAGGCCTTTAGGTTGCCATACCGTACAAAATTGTAGGATATAAAGCAAGTTCAACAATGAAATGACACAAATGGCTGCCATCTTGATCAGCGCTTACAATCTTGCAACCACTTATTGAACTTTCCAGTGAATGAATTGTTTATTGAGAGAAGCGGTTCTTGTGTAATCATTTTTGTGCATATAGCTCTTTATAACGAGGGGCGAGAAAGCATTTGGTGAAGACAATTTCATTTTGTTCAATTTGGAATTGCATGAAGCATGGTTGACAAGGCAGTTCAAGTTGCGATCAGTTCAAGATGACCTCACCAAATGGCTACGCCTTGCGCAACTATTCCAAAAGTGACAAAAGAGGAGCGTGCAACTCAATGTGGAATCTCTCAAACAGGAAGCTACGGCCGTAACAACAAACACAAGAAGTGGCATTATGATGACCTGTTAGGCCTAATGGTGGATAAAGACATGTTTATTAACTGGTTAATGGATGAAGGCTGATAACAAAGGAACGATTGTGTCCAATGTGCGATGAAGGGATGACGTTGACAAGATGCGCGGATCAATCAGATTTATTCAAGTGGGAACGCAGGAAACAGGAAAAAGGAAAAAGACACAAAGCAGAGATATCGATCAGTAAAGGTAGCTGGTTCGAGAAGAGCAAAATGGTACTGGTGGTGCCAGATCTTGATCAGTCGCAGATTAAACACGAATTAGGACTCGTGGAAAGTACTGGTGCTGACTGGGACAGCTTTTGTCGGGAAGTATGTCAAATAACTATGTTTGAAAACAGAAGGCAAGATAGTACAGATTGACGAGAGTAAATTTGGCAAAAGGAAATACCATCGAGGTCATCAAGTGGAAGGTCAGTGGGTGTTTGGCAGAATTGAAGAGGACAGTAGGAAGTCTTTCCTTGTGGCAGTCGAAAAACGGGAAGAAGGAACACTATTACCGATAATTAAAAAATGGATAGCACCAGGAACAATTATCGTATCCGATTGCTGGAAAGCTTACACCAATCTTGACACGCATGGCTATTAACATCGAACAGTGAACCACTCGATTGAATTTGTGAATGAAGACGGTGATCATACAAACAAAATGGAAGGACACTGGAGGCATGCAAAGTGCAGACTTCCAAAATTCGGAGTACGAAAACATTTGTTTTCAACTTATTTGGCTGAATTTATGTAGCGATATACGCATAGAGGCGAGGACTTGTTCATGGTTTTCTGAATGATGTGAAGAAAATTTATGCAGCGAATTAAGAACCCTAAATTGGGCACTAGCAAAATGAGAACAATATTTAAGCAAGAAATTAGGCACAGGTTGAATGAGAACATTACTTCCACACTCTTTATTGCGCAAAGGGTATATTTGTGAACTGTTTGTTAGGATGTTGTGAACTGATTGTTAGGATTCTAAGGTAAATAAATAATCGGAATTTGAATATGTGTCATTTGGCAGTCCTTAGGATGTTTATTGGTTATAAGAAGTTCCGGAATTAGGCGTTTTAAATCAGAATACCTTTTGGAATTAATGCGTTTCACATCGGTGATTTAAAACGAAGAATTCAAATTTCGATGAAAGAAAGATTTTAGTTTGACATATTTAGGAAGAGAAAAAAATATGTCAACTTTTCGTGACGCTTACACAAAGTAAGCAACAACTGTGGGACTGCGAGCATGCATTGCTCATGGATTATAGAATGAGGTATCTTCATGTGTATTGTGCTTGTTTTTGGCACATGGATTATAGAACAAGGAATATTCGTGTGTATTGTGCTTGTTTTCAGCACATGGATTATAGAACAAGGTATATTCATGTGTATCGTGCCTGTTTCGGCTCAGGGATTAAAGAATGTGGTATTTTCATGCGTTAGCGTTAAGTTTTTGATTTGCGGATGACTACAGGACTGCGGGAGCATGCTTCTTATGTATTTCTCTTTTGTTTCCATATGCGAATATTTATTGACTGTGGGACTGTGGGAGCAGAACTTTGTCACGGAATTGTGGCCGGGTATTCTGAAGTTTAGCCATAAACCGATGAAAAACCTCGGACAGATTGGAAAGTTTGAAAGCAAAATATTTCGCCTCTTCACGCTTGACCACCATACTGCAAATTGGTCAAAAATGGCTCCAGAAATCAATAAAATGTTCTACCATTTTGACCCTTTCTTCACTGTTTTCAACACCATGATAGAACATATGTAACCTGAAACATTTTAAGTTTAAATCCGCTGTTCATTAAGTTTAGCGTTTCGCTAAAATGTAAATAAGGCAAGTAACAAAGCTGGAAGGAAAATAAAAAATGAGCATTACAACATCGCTGTAATATCTGCAACTCCATTCTTTTGCTAAATTATTGAGAAAGAAATGTTAAAGAAAATATCTGACTTCTTGACCGATCAACAACAGCAGAAAACGGATGCCAAACTTCGAATTACTAGCCCTCATAAAAGATTCAAGAACTGGAAGGACGTCAATGAAACTGAACTAGCCTTGGCAATTGAAATTCCGTATTTTTTGTTGAAAGAATTGCATGGGAAAGTCACTGGCAAAACCGATCCTGAAGCAACTGTCCCTGATTACATCAGTCTTTCCAATGATTTAATTCCGGGGCATTGTGTACAAATTAGCCAAAACTCTGGACAGCGAATAAATGGCAACTTAGCTAGGAAAGCAGGAGAGGTGAGGACCCGGTACAGAAAGGCCAGAAACAGTAGAGAAAGTGGTGAACTTGACCAAAAACATTTAAACTTAGTATTTTCGAAAATGAAATTGTCTCATTAGAGGGAGTTGAGGAAGACCTTATTTGCTCAAGGCAAGAGATTGAAGAGTGGAAAAGAAAAGTTGAAGACAAAAAAAGAGAGAACTGGTGGAGGCATTACAAGAGGCGTTGAGGGGAAAAGACTAATGTCTGAAAGAAAAAGAAAAAGAAATAGCCAAATTAACTGAGCAGAATCAAGAACTGCTGCGACATATTAATGCCTTAGAAGAATGACTTGGTGAAGGGGGATGCACTGGCAAGAAACTTGGAGAGCCTAGCTCAAGGCAAAGGTCTACGAGATTAAAGGAACTGAAAAGCAGAGTTTAGAGGGCTCTCTGGTTTCTGAAGTCATACAGACTTGAATTGACTTGTTTAAAAGGTGAGGACCAGAAAAATGGAAAGGCATACACAATCGATTTTGAACGTGAACCAGCACAGCTGGCAAGTTCTGAGAAGGAAGATGATGATATAGTGGAACAAGTCCTCTGCCTATTAGATAAGTATTGTGCAAGTGATGAACTTTACCACAAATTAACAATAATGTGTGATGAGTCGCCCAAATCATATTTAATAAATCAGAAACGAAGCCAACTCAACAACATTTGCACAATTGAAAATGTTCCTGGATATCACCCTGGTGCTCAAATATCATTCACTGAGACATTAAGATCCCATATTAAAGACCTTCAGAAAAAGGATCTCTCATTTGGCTTAAATGAGCCAGTCAAGATCAAGATCAGTGGTGATGGGGCAAAAATATCAAGGAGCACAAAGTTCATGATTCTGTCTTTTTCTCTCCTGCAAACAGGCGAAAAAGTATTGTCTTCAAGAGGAAACAGAACCATTGCTATTGTCAATGGCCCAGAAAAATATGACACCCTTGCACACTCTTTTTCATCAGTCATCAATGAAATCAACTCTGTCTTGGAAGCTGGTTTCATTGATGTTGATGGAAAATATGTACAAGTTGAAATGTTTCTGGGAGGAGACTATACGTTTCTGCTCATGATTATGGGCCTTAGTGGTGCCACCTCCACTCATTCTTGTTTGTGGTGTTTGATTCACAAGTTGGAAAGGTGGGACACATCAAAGCCCCTTGACTACTACAATATGGGAGAAATGAAGAGAACCCTGGATCACATTAAATCAATGTGGCCCCTTAAGAAATACTCAGTGATAAATGCTCCCCTTTTTAATATTGAGCTTGATCATGTAATATTGGATGAGCTACACCTGATGATGAAAGTCACTGATCGCCTGATGGAAAATGTCATCACTGAGGTAATGGAGAGAGACAGCAAGGCTGACATGACAAAAGAGGGGAGAAAAAAGGGATCTACCTGGAGTCTCTTGTCTCTTCAATTAATAAGATTGGCATTCCATTTTCCATATAGGAAAAAAAATGCTGATGGAAAGGGCAGTGGGTCATATGAATGGACAAGCCTAATTGATTCTGACAAAAAAATTGATGGAACTCCTTCCGGCCCAAATTGAGAAAAATGACATTCTCTTCCCTGAAACAAAACAAACAGTAATCCAGTTTTGGTCAGATTTCCGTGCACTCTACAATATAATCAGTGACTATGACACAAAAGCTGAAGAGTACCTTGAAGTTGAACAAAAAGGGAAAACGTTCATTAACCTGTTCTGCTCACTGGGTGGCAAGAGACTAAAGTATGACAATGGGATAGTTACCCCATACATACACACAATACCCTACCACGTGCCATATGTCATAAAACAATTTCCCACCATGAAACAATTCACAGGGCAAGGTGTGGAAAAGAATAATGATGACACAAAAAGAATATTTTTTCAGAAATCAAATAAATGGGATGCTGCAAGAGATGTTCATCAGTTGGAATCTAGACAGATAGCATTACAGAGCCTTGACAGAGAGAAAAGAAAGTATGAGAAAAAAAAAAGATTACTGGGAAGGCGGCAGAGTGGAAACACGAAAAAAAAAAAAGGCAGAGATCACAAGTGAGTGTGAAACATCAAGAGCCAGGCCCTTCAGATGCAGTTACCAATGAGCTGACAGAACATCTAGAAGACCGGCGTAAACTCACTGTTTCGCAACCTAAAGAGAGAATCAAATCAAAAGGTCTTCAAGTCAAGGGATTAGCTCATTGAACTGGTCAAAAAAGCCCCCTAAATACATGAATTCAGTTTTAACATTGTAAAAAGAAAAAAAAAATTTTGCTTTAAACATGAACTGTGGTATGGAAACATGTGCATATTCAAGTAAAGTATCAGGGAAAAAAAGACTTAAACAATTTACATTTATAATGGTAGTACTGTATATGCCTCTACCCCACCCTCTCCTCCTCCTGCCCCAAGACACACCATCCGAAATCAACGTGCTACTTCACTTACAGACTGAAGACGATGTTAAAAGAGGTGTATGTTTTGCACTTGACAGGAAAGAGGATCTTGGGACTTATGCAGAGATGAAATTTCCAGTGAAGATAAAGAAGTTCAGAATGTGTGACTGACAAGAATTCCACTATTCAACTGACCCAAGCTCCCTTCGAATACAGAAGCCAAAAAGGTGGCACGTATTGCTCCAGAACAGCCTACTGCAATAAAAGGATACCTTTCCCACCTAAGTGGTACAAAGAAAGTCATCATACAAGGTTTTGAAGTTCTGACGAGGGCTGCATAACCATATAAAAGACCATATAAAAATCATATTCTGGGGTTGACATGCTGACACTCCACTAAAGGGATCTACTGATTTCTTCAATAAAGTCAGAGTAAACATCAATCAAGCTCTAAAGTACTTTAACACCCCCAAGCAAGAAAATGAGTGTACCACTAATATTGCTGATCCATTTGAGCAGCCTCCCTGTACTTTGGATGAAGTGGCAACTGCCAATGACCTCATTGCTTGCATCCTTGAAATAAGTAACATTAGCAAGTACCATTCCTGTGCTATCTGTTTCAAAAACGTAACCACAAAAGGGACATCGGCCTTCTGCAGTCACTGTAAGATGTCAAAAAAAGCAAGTGCTTGTGATCTGCAATGGAGCTTTAAAATTTATGTCCAGAATCAAGAAGATTTATCAAGGAGGATTTACCTCAATAAGTTTGGCAGATAAATTGTAAGCAAAGTGTTTACTCTCACTGAAATACATGACAATCCATCAGAAGATGAAGCACTTGAATGTCAGTTGAATATGCCTTTAGTTAAACTGTGTATGGACACAGAGACCAACAAGCCCATTAACATTGAAGCAATTCAAACAAATGATGATCCTTTACATTTTCTCCGCTCTTATTGCCAAATGCCATCTAACGCTTCAGTTTATACTTTGAGCTCCATTGTTGATTTCTAGACCCGAGTTCTGAATTTAAAAACTGTCTTTTGATACAGAGACCAACACACTCATTCCCATTGATCCATCTGGGCTATAAAAGGTGGCCCTTTACATCTTTTCAGTTGTTGCCAGATGCCATCCTACAATCCAGTTCATACCTTGAGTTCCACTGTTGATTTCCAGATCCTGAGTTTGGGTTAAAATGTGTTTTGATGCAGAGACTGACAAACTCATTGACATTAGAGACCTTACGCAACAGGACGGCTCAAGGAGAGGACGGCAAAATTTCATTGTGTGACGTGCGTGACCGCTTGCTTCGTAAGCTATTTGACGCTATTTCCGGTTTGTCACTGCCGTCCTCTTAGCGTTCACGACGTGAAAACAAGGAGTTTGAATTTCTGAGGAAAACGTGAGTATTTTTATCCATTTATTTTCATCTTAACCTTTAATTTTTTGGATTGAACGATAGAAACAGTCTACCTTTTTAGTTACGAGCCTTTGTATATATGGAAATAACTTTTTTTAAAACGAAAATGAAGCCTACTTGTAAATGGATGACGAAGCGCTCAGACTGGCTTATTTATGAAAATTTAATTCTCCTTCTTTCTAAGTTATTTCTCTGTAATTTTACAGTTTTATGGCAGTTTCTGTTTCATCTTTATCGTCCGAATTACAATTCTGGTGTAAACTAATCTTTTTCTGCCTTTGAGAGTTGTTTTCAGCAGTGTAAGTGCGGGATATATTTTTATTTGTTGTAAACCAACTTTGAAATATAAATTACATTTGTACAGTATGTTGCCCTATTTACGGACACTTCCACTCTTACGATACTGTATTTCGTAGTAAAGATAAAAAGAAATCTGAACGATACGTTTCGAAGACTTGTTGATTAGTCTGCTTTCATTATTTCGTTTCGTGGCTGAGTTGGGGTCCGTTTAGACAGAAAGATTCAAGTTTTTGTCGAGGTATGTAAAAGTTTTCTAATGTGATTCGTATTGCACATTGAATTACACTGACGACTTCTTCGCTAAAATCGAAAGAAAATGCTTTAAACTTCGGAAAATAGGTAACTTTTTAAGTGAATCTTTTTTCATTTGACTTTATTAGACGTATTTTGCAATGATTGAAAAGAATAATTCGAAGAAAAAGGGAGAATTTATCTCGAAGCGAATTGATCGTCAGAAATATTAGGGCACCGAATTCGGCCAACTTTTCCCGTAATTACTAAGAAACCAAGCAGGTTTAGGCGATAAAACTTCATGACTTACTTACCAGCAGTGAAAGCTACATTGTGAGTAAATTTCAGCTCGTTAATCAGGGGCGTAATGATAGGATTTGGGGTCACACTATGTCACGCCCAGGGTACTTACATAGTCCACTACAGATGTTCAGTCCTGAAAATGGAGTATATAACTACCTAGCACTAGAAAAATTTTATGGCATGTTGATTCTTCGGATTCACACTTTTCGCTACCTGAATTATAAGGTTTGTTTGTTTGTTGTCACAAAGGGGGTAATGGGCACCCCAGGACCCCCCTTGCTATACCCCTGTTAGTGCTCTTTTGAGGTAAGATATTGTGGTTATTGCAAAAAGTGTCCGGAATTATAAGGCCAACATACTGTACTTCAATCGTCTTCAAAAATAATGGAGTGTGCCTTTCGCAAGAGAAATTCTGATCACAAAGACCGTTGCATGTGAAGTAATCAACCTCTTATCTTCATTTTATATAATTGAAAACCAAGAATTTCAACATGTTTGTTTATTCATTACCTAAAACACAGAGATGGAGTGGAAAACAGAATGCGATCTACTTCTATTGCAAGAAATAGTTGTGTCCGAACCTTACCAGTACAAGGCTTCAACAAGGGAGAGAGGAAAGATATGGGAAGATATCACAGAAAGGTTGAATGCCACTGAAGCATTTGGAAATCGACTTGGAGACAAAAGAGCTGTGAGAGAGAGGTATGCCCTGTTGGCAAAGAAATTTAAGAAGAGAATGGCAGAAGAGGAAAGTGCGAGTGGAATTTCACCCGAGATGTCAGAAACGGACAAGCTGCTTGACCAGATTATTGAGAGATTTGAGGAGAGCGACAGGGAGGCTTGTGAGAATTCAGAACAGGGCGAGAAAAATAAAGAAAATGACAGAAAAAAAGCAGAACAGATGAGGAAGCGTTCCATGGGAAAACTTGGAGAGACCAAGAAAAGAAAGGCTGAGGATGGTGAAGTAACACCCAGAAAGAGAGCATCAGGGTCGGAAACCCTTGTGTACTTGAGAGAAAAGGCCGAAAGGGAATTTGACCTGAGGAAAGAAGAACTGGAAGTTAAGAAATATGAACAATCTGCACAACTACAGATGTTTCAGTTCATACAGCAACAACAGCAGCAGCAGCAAATGCAATTACAACAACAGCAGCAGCAGCTTCAAAATCAACTTCTCATGACACTTATTGAAAAAATTAATAAATAAGTGTATAATTTAAGACATGGATAAGATTTGTTTTGGGTACACATTTTTATTGGTTCATATCATGCAATTGTTTTATGATTTGATTGAACCACAAACATGAATGTCTGTTGCAATGTGAATCAGTTATTTAATTAATATTAATAATTTGAAGGTTTAAAAAGTAATATTGTACAATGCTTTGAATGTGTCTTCATCCTCTATTGTAACAATTTTTTTACGGATTTAGACATTAGACTGGTGTTTTCTTTAAACTTCAAATATTCTTTAAGAACAAGTTCACCTTCATAATTTTTAGCCATTCATACACATAAAAGGCTTCTGAACATTGTGATCATTATTTAACACATAACATTTAAGAACATTTAAGTTTTTGACATAACTCAGTTGTGCCACCAGTCCATAAACTTCCTCAAAACAAATAGAATGGATGCTTCATTTTGTAAAGCCTACAATCAGCATGGCTTAAAAATTCTTCAAACTGACATGTATTAATGGCCAGGAGGAAGTATTTGACCCATAAAGACATGAGTGGGCATTTCTTAATAAGGCACAAATAATATACATTTTGCCTACGGCACTGAGTCCAACTTTGAGATCCCTTTTAAAATCTAAGTAAAGTATTGCAAAATGTCTCCAAATACCCACTCCACAGCTGTTTTTACTTTACTCATGGACAAATTATATTGTTGCTGCTGCGGTGTTAAGGCATTGCCTTTAAATGGTCCCTGAAGGTGGACTCTCAGTGGGTATGCCAGGTCCCCATACACACAGAGTGGTTGGCCAGTTTGGGAAACAGTGGTTTTCTAACATCGGTAGAAGGCCAGACATCGCCAACATCCCACTGTCATGACTTCTTCCCTCGACGGGACCAAAAAGGTTCGCGATAAGTCCATTGGGCGCAACAACACTCTTGAGACTTTATTGCGTGGACTCTTTTGTGCCCATTGTAAAGTACTCTTTGATTTTCGCCAGGCCTACAGACTGTCGAACCGTCCCATCTACCGTATAAATCCCCAACAGTTTTCAAGGGCCGCTCCTTTCCTGTAGATTGCTTCAGAGAATTGAGCTAGTTGTGCTTGAGACAGCTACGGTTGATTCAGACGAGAAAGTAAATGCCCAAACTGCACATGAAGCAAATCCATCGCTTCTGCCACTACCATGCTCAACTGGGGAACAGGTCTTCGGAAACGCGGTACAAGGTCTTCGTATCTACACGGATACGCAAATCGACGTAAAAGCATACACAGTGCTTCATCGCTGTACACGGAAAAACGATTTGGGCAAGTGATTTTGTCCGGAAGATTAAACACATCGACTAAAGCGTATATGTCATGTTCCAAAAAGCGAAATTCGCTTTTGCACTCGTCGTCGGAAAGACTGTCTAGATCAAATTTGTCGCATTTCCAGTACAGGATTTCGAGGTTCTTCGAAGTGTTCACATCGTAAAGCAACAGTAGTTCTTCGTCATCAATCAAATTCAGGTCATTAGCGAGTAAAAGTGCTTCTCTTGCTTCCCCAAATGTAGCCATTTTAGCTTCAAGTCGTCTCCATGTCGTGTTGTGTTGCGTAAGGTTTGTTTACATTTAGGACGGCAACATCATTGCTCGCGTGCTCAGCCCAGTCCTCGCGCGATCTGAGGTCGCCATCCACATCGAACCGTCCTGTTGCGTAAGGTCTCTATTGATGCATTTGAAGTATAAAAGATGCTTTCATGCCATCGTATTTTCAGTTACTGCTATTTGCCATGTAGTAAATCAATTTATACCTAATTTTTAATATACCGGTACATGCTGTTCTCTTGATAAATTGATGAATTGTGTACTTTGATAAAGGGACACTGATGAAAATGCCCTGCTTTTTTAAGTCCAAATAACATGACTTGGATGGTGAAATCTCCATAATGCAAGTGGTCTCCAAGCAAAATAATAATTAACTTATATCCTCAAATACGGTTTGGAATTATTTGGACTTTCAAAAACAAGGCATTTTCATTTAAGTGCCCATTTTAAGCTCTGTCTTTACACATGCCAGATCAGTTGAATTGAGTTTAATTTTGTTTTCTGCATTTTTTCTTTACAAATCTTAGCAATTAATAATGATGTAAATTAATTTTCATCTTTACTTCCAAGTTGGGTCAAGAAAGAAGTAAACCTACCGAAAAAATACAAAATACCTTCATAACTTCACCAAGAAATGATAATTTGTAAGTTTTAATTGAAAGTAGTTTTTCATACTCTGAACAAACCTCATTAAAACATTGTTCCCGTTAACATGTTAAAAAGATCTCTTTGTACTTCATAAGGATGTCTTATTGATGAGAACAACAGGTATGCCTTCTCAGTCTATGCTCACCTTACAATGCTTTCTGCTGTTTAGTTATGCAACCCCAGTTAATTATATACTATGGGCTGCCATCACCACCAAAAATACAAGGATGTGAAATAGATCAGCAACAACAAAGATAATCCAGGGGAGAAGTGCAGGCTGGCATAACTAATAAAGAAACGGCATAGCCAAATAACAAATGGTTCAGCTACCCTATATGAAACACCCTAAACATAAAAACCTCAGCCAAAAAATGAACAGTCTAGCTGTCTATGTCGAGTTGGAACACGAAATTGTAAACTAGACTAATGCAAGTGCGAATAGCTCAGCTCTCGTTTACAATACAGCATAGAACAAAACGAAATGGTTCATGTAAACAGAAAATGGGTTACTGAAATAGCAAATGGTGCAGCGTAACCCCAAGTGGTGCAGCTTTTCGTCAAGTAGAGCATTCAAATGTCGAATTACTTACTTACTTACTGCCCATCATGCCTGTGTGGCACATAGGGCAGCAACAAAGTTCCTCCAACTTTGCCTATCTCTAGCCAGTTTTTCAATGGTGCTCCAGCTGTAATTGAGCTCCCTTAACTCCGCTTCTACCGTTCTGCGCCACGTTGTTTTTGGGCGCCCTTTTCTGCGTTTGCCTTCAGGTGTCCAGCGCATTGCAGTCTTAGCAAATGTCGAATGGTACAGCATAAACACAAGCGGCGCAACTTATCGTGAAAGAGATCATTCAAATGTTGAATGGTACAGCGTAACCTCAAGCACTGTAGCTTATGGTGAAATAGATCATTCAAATGTCGATTGCTACAGCGTAACCACAAGCGGTGTGGCTTACGGTGAAATGGATCATTCAAATGTCGATTGCTACAGCATAACCGTAAGCGGTGTAGCTTTTGGCGAAATAGATCATTCAAATGTCGATTACTACAGCGTAAACACAAGCGGAGTAGCTTTTGGAGACATAGATCATTCAAATGTCGAATGGTACAGCGTAACCACGGGCAGTGTAGCTTTTGGCGAAATAGATCACTGAAATGTCGAATGGTGCATCAGTAGACATATGCAACATAAGTAACAGTAAACATATGCGGTGTAGCTTTGATATCGCCCCGAAACCACCAAAAATACAGCAGTCGAATGGAACAGCCAAGAGTGAATTGGGACAGCTGTCAGTATGACGTCACTATTGTGAGATTTGGCGCCAAACTTTACGGACAACTCTGTACTGTATTGTCACCACCTTCGTTCAGTGACGGTGATCCGGTGAGTTCTCCTGGTTTTAGATAATTTCATCATATTCTGGTAAGTTTCTTTTCTTGGTTCCTTTCATAATGCTCTCTTTATTCGCTTTAAACAGCAAAAATCAATTTATCTATTACATGCATAATTTTTTAAATCACAATACCAGATACACAAGGATATCATTTGCATGCAATGTCTGTCAGGAATCATTATGATATTTCGGCAATTTTCTTTGTTTTCATTTCTATGTTTAACTCCACCGCATATCCTAAACAATAAGAACGGTCAATGCAGTCTTTCATTCAGTCAACGTGTTGTAATTTGTCGTATATTTGGATCAGTAATGCCAAGGGGAATTCCAGTTCAGGATTTTTTACTCATTGCTTGCAGGTTTGCTGTTTTGGGACTTATTGTCGGATTCCCAAGTTATGGTAATTAGTTAAACTGATAAAATATAACTTGTAGAACTTATTTTGCTGTAATTTGTCTTTTTTGGCTTTTGTGAAATAACGGCAATTATGTCGCTAGAGTGCGAACTGAATAAGGCCACTATGAATTTTCCTAAAATAAAAGGTAGAGGAGAATATCGAAGGGTTGTCTGACGTTTTCTGAGATTTGATTCCCATTTACAGGCTATAGACTTCATCTCATCCTCACTGATATAAAGACAAGTCTTCCCCAAACGTAATTGCGGGCAAGCCAGAAGGCCCATCAGGCTGGCGCGCATCTCTGGTTTCTGTAGTATGAAGCGAATACAGTAGAAGTATTTCTACTCCCCCTGGATGGGATACTAGTCCATCGGAGGTTACTTCCCAGTATTTTGTCAGGTTGTCTCCAAAGCAATTGTTGGTTCCCATTTATACACCTGAGTGGAGAGAAGCACTGTGAGAGTTAAGTGTTTTGCCTAGGAACACAACGTAGACGCGCCGGCCAGGGCTCGAAATGTCGACCTTCAGGTCCCATGTCCAACACCCTAGTTACTGAGCTACCATTTCTCCCACATCCGCACTGATAAAGTAATGTTTATTTCTATTTTACTTGTTTATTGGTGAAATGGGTTTCCTTTCCGTGCAATACCAGGCTTATTTAATTTTGTGTTCGGTTAAATTGTTCTTGTTTCTCCCACTAATTCAAGCCGCTAATTACTTGCTGCAGAATTGTTTATTAGTAAGAAAACAGTCAAAAAAATAAATGACTTTTACTGCCTCCCACTGGTCTGACTACTGTGCTAATGTTCTCAACTGACTTTAGAATACTTCTAATTCAAATGTGGCGGAGATGCTGCGTAGAGCAGCAGAGCTGATTTCAAGCCAGTCAACCTCCTCAACCACCACTAGTGCAACTCCTCCTAGTACTGCAAGAGGGCCTAGTGTTATCGAGGAGCACAGAAGTCCTTTTCGACGGCAAATGGTAAATTATAGTTTTTTAAAAACAAATCCCATATGTTTTAGTAACGTTCGGTTTGCAGTATACAATGTAGGGAAGTGTTGATGGTCTTGCGTTATGATATCAAGAAGTGAGTAATAAAGAAATGCCTCAGAGATCGTCCGTTACATTATATCAAGCAGGATACTTCCCATTCTTGTTCCTTGACTCTATCCGTCAGAACTGGTTCTTCGCCATCCATAGTGCTGACCAAAAGGGTCACAGCCTCTGGGAACGGGAATGGATTTTCGAATTTTATTCTAGATATTTACCAGTGAGGGCCTACTCAGTCCCTATATGGTATATTTGGACGCCTTTTTAAAGCTGAAAACAGGTCCATATATTTGGACTAACAAGTTCTTTAGCTATGCCTGTTTCGCCTGTAGAAATATGGTGCTTATCGCATACAGAGAAGTTCAGGAACGATCCCCGTTGTTTGTTTGTTTGTTATAATGTAGGCATGAAAGGAAGAGAAACTCCTGGAGGGGCGGAGTATTTTGGGCTGAACACGGCGAAATTTTGCCAATCCCACCTTTAAATGTTATATCACCAAAGCGATGCCCCCTCAACACTGTTGACAGCTGTCGTGATCCCCCCATGTCTTTGCACCCATATTCAACTTTTCAGGTGTATATTGTGTATTCTTCAACATTCAGGAAGAATTTCAATCTATGATGTACTTACAGTATAATGAGGTCCTTATCCAGCAGTCTCAAAAGTGTCTCTTGATCCGTGTCTTTTTCTAGTCTGGATCCCATTAATTATCTGTTGTCAGCTGACATGCGTCAATATATCAGTCTCAAATGGTTGAACAGTGTTAAATGTTAAATATTCATGGAGATCCCACTGCTACCAGAAATTCCATTTCTTTATTCTGGTTTTCGCCTTGTGCCTGTCAATTACACTCGATCCCCCTTCCGTTTCTCAGAAAACCACGTGATCCCCCAAAATCCTCCGCCTTCCCCCCAGGTGATAAGTAATGACCGGTCCCTAAATCCTGCGCGGCAATATCTGTTATCATGCGGGAATCCTGTCTCTAGAATGAACCCTGTTTGATACTCAATTTAGTAATATTGAGTGTTTATTCACATAACATTGCAACCTCCATTAAGGGGCTACCTAGGGACAAAGAAAAGTTATGTAATGACATTAAATGATCATCCCAGTTAGGTACACAACTTAAGCAGCTGTAAAATTTAAGCTTGAAAAAAAAAACTCAGGCCTGAACGGGATTCGAACCCATGAACACTGCGACACCGGAGCAGTGCTCTACCAACTGAGTTATCAAGCCAACTAGGAGCAAGTCATACTGTGAGTTCGTAACATACCCGTAGATGGAGAAGAATGATGCAAATGAATATATGAAAGACCATATATTTGAACTGCGGAGTAATATGTAATGACATTAAATGATCATCCCAGTTAGGTACACAACTTAAGCAGCGGTGAAATTTAAGCCTTAATAAAAAATCAGGCCTGAACGGAATTCGAACCCATGACCTCTGCGACACCGGAGCAGAGGTCATGGGTTTAAGAAAAGTTATCTTTTGATCGAAGGAACCCCTTTATATTAATAATAACAAATGCAAAGTTTATATGAAGATTTTTTCCAGACAGCAGTTTGTGCCCCCTAAGTGAAAGCGTCCCCTTAATTAAGATATCTCAAAGTAGAGGTGCTGCTGTACCTCTAATACTCGCTGAAGTCCACACTAATATGTACTTTCGAAGCTGCTAAAATTAATTTTGCTCGCTCTGGTTATCTTATCATTGCTGACAGGAAGGACTAAAATTGCCATTTTTTAATTTCTTCGTGTGTATTCTAAAACTATTTCCCTCCATAAACCCTTAATATAGAGGATCCATCCTTACCCTGCAAGGCAACAAAACTGGACTCAGGCCATTTCCCAGAGGTGTTTAGAACATAAAGGTAATGATGAAATGTTTGTGTGTTTTTAAAACTTTAAAGTAATTTCACACCTTACTAAGCTGTAGTCATACAGTATGAACATGTTCAGCTGCATTTTTTATTCATCAAGAAGGGTGGTCAGTGTACTCAGTGTACGTATTCCTTCAACACTTATACAGATGACGAACGCAAGACCAAGCAAGGCCCGTTATTGTTACCCACTAAGGCTGATTGTGTAAATTGGTCATACACCAATACTTGATTCTTTTGAAACGAGAGCCTTTAGTTTGCTCCGTTTGTACTTTTCGTTAATATGTGGAAAACATGGTTAGTTACACTGAATATACTGTGCGACAGGATTCCCTTATTGTTTCATTTATATTTTTGTCCATTCTGTAGTAAGAAAAGGCTGCAACTTTCCCTTACACTGCTCCATCTATATTTGTCTAAACAGATGTACGTGTTGTATTCTAAGGGTTTTAACAAATGTTCGTATTAAAGGGTGTTTGCCAAACACCCTTACATACATGTAAGAACAGTTGGACGAACTCACTTTGTGATCATCTTTGCATAAATAAACGTAGATATTTATAAAGATCAGCTTGCCTCCAGGATATAATGAAAGTTTATTCAAGAACGTAAAGTGGCAATTGCTCGCCTAGCTTTTGAGCTGATTTATGATATCTATTGCTCGTAGGTAGGGAGATATGTCCCACTGGTCTTCCCATGAACGTTTGACATCCTCTCCTTAAAAGTCGCTAGGGAATTTGAATCCAATGTGCACATGGCCTGAGGAATATAAACAGGGTAGGTACGTGGTGTAAGCATCATATAGTGGTTCCCTGTTAGTGAATATATGGCAAACATTGCTCTCCATAGCCATACACGATGCTTACACCACATACCTACCATAAACAGCAGATCCATCGTTGCTCCCCTCGGGAAGCGTAGCCAAGGGATCTACTCCGTATTGCGACAAATCACCCTGAAAGAAGATTGAAATTGTCCCTCAGTCAATGAAAGCCACTCCCTTTCCCCCTTTGCAACTGTATATTTTTTCGAATTTAACACAGGCAACAGGCACATAGAAAGCCTTTTGCCGAAATTCGTACCTAAACTAAGCCAGGTTGGAAGCCTTTAAGAAATTTGTGTGCGTTTTATTGAGAGCTGGTAGGGGTTTCTTGCACATATAACTATGGGTTAATCAACCGGTACCATCGTTTTGTTATGGTGAAGGGGACTTCCTGTCATGCGCGCTCGCCGATTGGAAACTACAAAGTACACGAGTGGTTACCACTCAGCTCAGTTACTATCATTATTACAAGTTCTGTAGAAATATCGACCCTGAAAAGGTATACATTTTTTTATATCTGTTTTCACTTTACTCTAAGTTATATATAAATGCTTACCTCACTGCTGACGGGCCTGATTCATCAAATCAACGACTTCTAAGGAGATATCACCATTAACAAGTGCAGTCTCAATAAGGACCTCAAGTCTCAAAGCAGTTGACTCAGACCCACGACCCTGGTCGCCTTTCTCTACATCTTTAATAATATCACTCAGAACAGTCGCAAGGTGTTGTCGGAAATCCATCGCATGACATCTGTATATGCATTAGGTATCAAGTCACATATCAGATATCAAATTAAAATAACAAATTCCAAATCTAGTCAAGCCCCCCTCCCCCACCCCGCTCCCCGTAATGTTTTGCCCGACCTAACAAAATGACGTCTGTAACCGTGACAGAGTATATTGCGTTACAGAACGACACGCGGAATTCCCCTTGACATTACTGATTTAGCGAGCTTGATCTATCTCGTTCCTTTGAACTCTGGTAAGTTTGCTTTGTTCGTTCCTTTTTGCAATTAATTTTTGTCCAGAAGACATATCTTTCCAAATACTAGAGGAGACTAGAAATTAACTGAAATATTTCTGAGATAGGACAGGATATCATATCGAGGTCAGGGAAAATGAAAGTCACAATGGGATATGGGATGGACATGTTAGCTTATGGAGACCGTCATCGAGAAACAAGGAAAGGCTGTTATTTGCCTATTTTCAGATTTCATTTTTTTCTACAATTATCTACTATGGTACGAATTTTTCTCTTTATTTTTACGCTATATTTTTAATCAATAGGGTTGGTTTCATAGATATATGCAGCTCTGACAATCCTGTTAAAGCAGAAAGATTGTCATGGAAATTACATGTAGTGGAACAAACAACTGGACCACCTAGTCGCCTCCTTGTTGACCTTTATCTGAAATATCTAGCACTGACAATGCCTTGAATGAGAACGTTTTGCTGGCTATCAACGCCATTTAAATTACCTACACTATTTCTGGATTCCTTACCCACTCACTTTACACATAATAGATAGATTAATAAGCATCACGTTTCGCAAACGGCAAACATCAGCATAGAAATCCTACTTGCAAACAATGCACTCTGTACACGGTTAAATTATATACCCTGGGTTAGTCTTTCTCAACCCGCTTAGGATTTTAAATGTTAATTGTTGTGTTCATGTCTCTCCTGAATCGTCCAAGAGGAGGGAATGGATCTTTGCAACGTTTGGCCTGTCATACTATTGTGACAAAAAACAAAAACAACAACTACAAAAAAAAATGTTTGTCATCATCTGCTCTTGTTTTTCTCCAATTGAATTTGACCAATATTCTATATTTAACACTTGGAATGGAGTTCCAACAGAAGCTCGCGTCAGAGTTTAGGACAATTATCGAAGTATTGAAAACGGCGATTATGGTCGTGGGTCTGCAGAGCCGACTGCTTTGAGACTTGAGAGTCTCGTTGAGACTGCGCTTCTCAATGGAGATGTTCCGTTAGAAGCCGTGGACTTAATGAATCAGGCTAGTCAACAGTTATTGACGGCCTCGTATGGCGAACCATCATTCACATCGTTTCAAGCATCCATTGAGAGGGGAAACGGGCGACGTGGGAGACCTAAATTTGTGATTCCTGAAGAGCAGCTGCTGTTTTTTAAAGGTAAATCCAAAACGAACGAAAGCAAAAAAGTCATATTTTCTATTGTCCATGTATGTTATACGCACTGACAAAGATCATGAACTCAATATTCGACAGAAAATCGTTTCAGCCATCAAGAGATAGCTGCGACGCTGGGTGTGAGTAAGCGTACAATTGAAAACAGAATGGCGGAGTATGAACTTACCAACCGTTCCCGCTACAGTGATATCGACGATGACATGCTGGACTTGTTTGTTCAAAATATCATGGTTAACTTACCTAGGTCTGGCAAGCCTTGTAAAAAAAGTATGCATATTTATTTCCAAGAAGAAATGGAATGGCAGATTACTAGGCATGTTTCATTTTTTTAGATAAGGTCATGTAAAATGTATTCCCCATCAAGTATATGGCCTTAACAAAACATCGTTTTATGTCTCTTCGTCGTGCCTTTTATATTTCACTTAGCTTTTATTTCATAATTTCCAGCAAATTTTCTTTATAGGATCACCTCCTTTTTTGTTTATAGTTTCTCTTCCGTGCATTCCACCTTACCACTAACTCTAATGGCCGATATTTGGCAATTATTGCGATATCAATATAAGAAGAGAGGTATAATTAACTTTGGAATCGGCAGGTTTGAAAACTATAGAGGGCTATTTACATTCACAAGGAATAAGTGTGCAGAGGGCGAGGCTGAGAAGCGCTGTCAAGAGAGGGGACCCTGTTGGTCGACGATTACGAGCCATAAGACCCATTAGAAGGCGGGTTTATAATGTCCCCTCCCCTCTTGCCCTGTGGCATATGGACAGAAATCATAAACTAATACGGTACCTACTCTTTACCTCAATGATTTGATTTCTATTATGCTGCTTTAAAACAAGTATTTGTTTCTAGGTAATGTCTCGTAATTTCAATGTTAGCAACCGAAAGTGTCTAGTCTTGTACTTCTGCATTTTTTAAATTTTCATTTTATGGATTGAAGGTCACTACGCATTCCTTTACTCTTTATTATTGATTTGCATGCTAGGTGGCGATTTGTGGTATATGGTTGCATAGATGGTTACAGTCGCACGGTTGTATACTTGAGATGTAGCACGGACAACAGGTCAGCCACAGTTTTGAAACTATTTGAAGAAGCAGTATCCAAGTGGGGGCTACCGTCAAGAGTAAGAGGCAATATGGGTGTGGAAAATAGAGATGTAGCTCATTATATGCTGAATCATACTGTACGAGGACCTGGCAGAGGAAGTAATATAACGGGAAGAAGTGTCCACAACGCCCCCATCAAACGACTTTGGCGGGATGTGTTTCAAACAGTACTTTCAGTCTTTTACGATCTCTTCGTGTCTCTTGAAAGCTGTGGACATCTCAACCCGGACAATGAAGAGCATTTATATTGCCTTCAGTACGTATACCATCCAATTATCAACAACTGCCTCAATAATTTTACTCTCTCTTGGAACAATCAGAAGATACACACCGCATGTCACAAGAGTCCCTTGCAGCTCTTTATTTTGGGGATGCAGCAGATCGCGGGTGAAGCCGGCATTGTAGCATCGGAATACTTTGAAATCTTGGATGAGGTTAGCAGTACGGGGAGTTTGCTTTCTAAATCATGAAATTTGACAAATCCGTTTACTACTATAAACCCAATTTGAGAAAAGAAATACACTGCATGGCCCACTTTAGATATATTTGAAGCGACCTGGAGAAAATGGACTGGGAGCGAGTTTGTTACTTGAAATCGAGGTCCCGGGGAAGAACCGCGAACTCCAAATGAAAACAAACACGCGTGGTTGAATGCTTTAGCCCCGGCGATCCTTAGCTTTATTTTGGTTTTTATAATGGTAAAATACTGTTCTGTAGCACTATGTACTAATGGTACTCATAATAGGCCAGATTTATCTTATTTTACCTTTCATAGTAAAAATTCTACGCAAATGAAAGTATGGAAAGCGTTTTGTCGTAGAGCAGATTTGGAGTTCAACACGCTGGTTGATCCAAGGATTTGCTCGCTTCATTTTGATCCTGGTGATATTAAAACTTCTCTCACAGGTAGAAGGACACTGGTCAAAGGATGTAATCCATCTATTTTTAATGTAAAAGAAGCTAACAGCCAAGAAAGTGAACGATCTCAACGTAGTCAAACGAGAAACAAGCGAAAATCATTAAGCCGAATTTCCCCGAATGACTGCTGTCCTGTCAAGAGGATCCCTTCTGATGAAAAAGACGATTTACTTGATTCGCAAAATGTAGTAGAACATCAGATATCTGCAATGAACTCGGATTTTGTAAGTACAGATCACTGTTATTGTAAAAGACCTGAACTTATAAAGGAATGCGAGGACGAAGTCATGAAATATCCACTCAATACTAAAAACAATGCTTGTCAGACCGACCTTACACTGGATATGATAGAAAGACTCGAAAATGAGCTTAAAGCCTCAACTATTCGTTGTGAAAGCTTGACTGAGATATTTAATGACAAAAAAACGCTTAAAAGAGAGCTTAACTTGAAAGATATTTTACAAGATGATGAATCAGTTCGTTTTTACACAGGTCTTCCAGATCTTCGCACTTTTGTTCTCATATCAGAGTTGACATCTCCTTATGCAGAAAAAATCAAGTACTGGGATCAAAAGAAAGAGACAGAGTCGTACGATCAAAAAGATCTCCAGAAAAACAAACCTGGAAGAAAGAGGCAGTTAAGTGTTGCAGAGGAGTTTGTGCTGGTGCTGTGTAAGCTAAGGCTTGGACTTCTAAATAGACACTTAGGTCAAATGTTTGGGGTGTGTGAATCTACAGTCAGTAAGATATTCATTACATGGGTATGTTTATTGGAAAGGACCTTTAAAGATACTTTACTAAGGTGGCCCTCAAAGGCAGAGATACAGAAAAGTTTGCCCAAGACCTTCAAGAAGTACCCCAACACCAGAGTTATTATTGATGCAACAGAGTTTTTTATTGAAAAACCTACATCACCAAGTGCCCAAAAGTCCACATGGAGTGAATACAAACACCACAACACTATGAAGCTACTTGTTGGTATTGCTCCATGTGGATCATTTACCTTTGTATCCAAATTATGGTCTGGCAGTACTAGTGATAGAAAGATAACAATGGAAAGTGGTTTGATGGAGCTATTGGAAGAGGGGGATGCTGTCATGGCTGACAGAGGATTCAACATCAGGGATCTTCTCACAAGAAAGGGAGTCAAATTGAACCTTCCACCATATTCACAAGGTGCAATAGTAAATGGAAGTTAAAATATGCAATAGAACTTAAAATACTTAATTTAAAATATGTCATAGTAGAATTTGCAATTGTTATTTTATTTATTTCAGGAAAACAGTTATCAAGAAAGGCCAGGAAGACACTTCAAACATTGCAAAAGTATGCATTCATGTGGAACGTGCAATTGAAAGACTTAAAAACTTTAAGATTCTGGAGGGTAATATCCCATTGTCTACAGTTGGTGTTGCTGATCATGTAGTGATTGTATGTGCTGCCCTGTGCAATTTATTACCTGCCCTGGCAAAATGAATAGCACTCACATTTAAGGAATATACAATCTGACACTTAAGTAATTTAGGATACAGAGTATATGTGACTCAGTTTTTATATTCAGTAATATAATTTTTTAAAGAGTTAAAAACTTTTATCATTCAAAGATTTAGCCATTTATATTTAGGGATTTCACTTAACCCATGAAAAGAAATCTAATAATTAGTGCAAACAGTCAGATGTATTTCACAGGCTAAGTCTTATCACTCTATTACAATTTAATAGCAAATATATAAAGGCCATAAGGACTATCTGTAAAGGAGTCTACATAGGACCCAATATTTCACCTAGACATTAATTTTTTTTTTAATTGCTGAGTTAAAAGCTCAGGAATAATAGCAGTATCATAGAATTTTTCCAGTTTTTTTAAGATTGATTGCCATAGTTCTGAATCAAATTGAACAGGAACAACCAAGATGCCTTTGTTAGTATATATAATTAGATCAGCACATTTAAGCTTGGTAACTTCCAGCTCTCCTTGAATTTGATAGTACCACCTTGTCTTCGTTTTTAACTGTGTTTTTCCATTCTGATCTGTGTACAGATATTCTTGGGCAGCAACATATGGAGGCAAGGATCTCTTTGAATATAGACTCTTGACCTCAAGCACAACTTTTCCACAGCATTTGCAAAATCTGTATCCATCAGGACTTGCTCCAATATATGGCCATGCTGGATTTATAACAAGCCCACTGTCAGAAACAGATAAATGTTTGTGTTTCTTTTTCATTTTTTTTATGTATAGATTAATAGCAGATCCTTCTTTTTCATGACCCCATTCAAATTGATAAGGTAGCTTTTCTGGTGGTAGTGGGCAATAGCCTAGTAAATCCTTTATGGTATTATCAGTGTTTGTTGTTTCTTTCAGATGGCATAGTCTATAAAAGTTAGAGCCAGTCAGGCGCCCTTGTCTTTGATTAAACCAGAAATCTGTGGTCCCTTGACCAATGGTTTTTTCAAGAAATCATAAGAGCTTGGTTTGGGGTAATACTGATGAATTCTCTAAACTCTCTACATATGTCTTGTGTGATGTCTTGAGGCGATATACTGTCCATTCCTTTTGATTGTAGAAACTGTTCCTTCATTTCCATTATAGTATATATTTCTTCGGACACAACTTCCTCATAATTAATAACAATTTCATCACAATTTCACCTCTTCTATCACAACAGGCTCTTGTGGTGGAAGTACCTGTAGTATTACAGCTGAAGAATTAATGTAATTAAGACCTTGTCTTAGACTATTTAGAAAATCAGCTGGATCATGCTTTAATGATCTTGGTTCAAAGTTTGTAGGTTTAAGTGATAGTCTTTCTCTCTTCCCATATTCAGACTTGCATATTTTAAGCTCAGAAATTGCACAGGCATTTTCGTTTGGTTTCCCCTGCCTTTTCCAAGAACATTCTTTTGAGGTACATGACTTCTCTTGATTTGTCCTCACAGTATTATCAATGTCAAACAAACATGCTGCTATATGTCTACAAGAACCATCAGCTCTGAAAGATAAATAATCCAATTATTACTAATTAAGAAAACTTTAATTTATTGTTCATAGTCAAAGTAATATTTTTTAATAACAAGGGAACTTTGGGTAAGATTTCCATACAAGTCCCTACTTCATTATGCATTCTGTAACCATACTATTTTGTTACTTCTAACACAACAAATACTTGCACGTGCATTACACCAGACAAGGCAGCTTCAGCATGCATAATGAAGTAAGGACCTGTGCGGAAATCATTCTGAACTTTGTATTTAGCAATGTTAAATCAAGGACATTGAACAAAAAAAGTGTTGTCTGTTAACTAAAGTTAAAGAACTTACCCTCCCAGGCAAGGACAGACGGCACCATGGACAGATCCATCACTTTTCAAAACAGCGATTCCGCCATAAAAGGATTTTCCACCATCAACTTTGGATCTCTCTGTGGGCTTGACATTAAACTTTACGAACGTGTAGGGCTTATTTTCAACTTTGTGTAGTTTTAAATCAAGAACATGTCCATCCTTAAATAGTTGATATCCTTCTAGACTTTTGAAAGGTTTCAATTTCTCTTCGTCGTATTCTGCTTTTCCGATCAAATAGTTGTATATGTCTGGAAAAGTAAGTTCAGGTATTTGTGAAACATTGTTTGTCCAGTCTTTGATTGTGTCCGGATTTGGAAGGACGCCATGTTCTGTAGTTCGCACTCTTAACATGAGAACGCTTTTCTCTTCGTGGTCACCATCATTAATTTTCTGCAACTTCATCTTCTTAGCGTTAAAAGAAAGCTCCACAAGCTCTGCCTTACGCTTATTTTTTCCTTCTGACGAAGTTTGAATTCCTCAATCTTGAAGAAATTGTTTCAACCAGTGTATGGTCTTTCGTTGAAAAAACTCTCTGGTGTCTTTGTTTGCATCCATTTCTTCAAAATATGGACGAAAATAGTTTCTCGATTGAGAAGAGAAAAACCTTATACTAATGATGTAGAATATTCTCAAAAATCATAAGAAAATACTATTAAAAAGTTGAAGTCCATACGAGAAGCTCAAGCGCTCAAGAGTCTTCCCCGGGACCTCGATATCAAGTAACAAACTTGGTCCAATCCCTTTTCTCCAGGTCGCTTCAAATATATCTAAAGTGGGCTATTGGGCTCCATTTATCGGTGGCATTGGCACGTAAAAGAACTGAAATGAAACGTTGAAATCCGTAAATACTTAAGTAAGTCTGGGTGGACAAGCACGTATGGCTTTTAGGTTCCTTTCTAGCCTTTGTCACCTGTGCTATTTTTGATATGTAGTGAAACTGGATTAACGATACTAGTAAAAAATGCACTGAGTGCATTGTTGAGATATTTAAACATTTAGGAAAACTCTAAGAACACGAGAAGTGCCATGCGCCTCTCGCAAAATTCCTCTGCCATACACTAGTAGCGTTTCATTTTACTTTACTAATGCATGCACGTGACGTAGGTTGCGTGCTCTATTGGAGATATAATGCATTTCACCAATCGTGGGGCGTAACTCTTCCAACATTTTACAAACGTTTTAAACGCACTTAGCTTGTCCAATGTTGCTCAGCACAAACATCACTCAAATATTTTTCAGAGCGATCTTTCTATGTATGGTGTGGACCCTTCAGGGACACTTCCGGAGGAAAGTGGAGAGGAAGGTGTTGTTGTCCCTCAAACCGTGTGTCCACTGGATTCCAATTCCGTAAGAAATTTTAAAGAGAGAATGTCAGGCGTTCGTGGAGAAGACAACTGGGACATAGCACCCTATCTTCATGCAATAGACATTATTAATCAGCTTAGAACCTAAGCAAGTAATTACTATGCTGTTTTATGGATACAAAGCCCAGTATCTCTTTCGTTTCATGTAATTTTTATTAATTTCTCTACTTCTGTCATCAATGGACTGGTGACACCAAACCATAAACGTTATAAAGGACGAAGTTGCCAACAATTTTCTGGTAATGGTTGCACAATACGTGGATCCATCCAGTAGCATTTCCACAAGAATTAAATGTTTCCAAAAAAGTCATTATTGAATGCATAATAAAAGAAATCTTACATTTCATTGCCTTACAAATGTTTAAGCCCACTTGTGGTTTAACCACCTGACTATGCGGCTATATTGATCCTTTTCTTTTTCGCAGGATATGCATAAGCATAAAGTTCAGTTCCCAGCGGGGACAAAGGCTTTTATTATTGACCACCATAAAGCATGTCCGCTTTATGGTGGTCCGCATGTCTTACTCCCATGGACCGACTAGCACTGTATGGCTGCATTCTCTAAAAATATATGGCAAAAAAATATTGCAGAAACCAGAAACCAGAGATACCCGCCGGCCTGATGGGCCTTCTGGCTCGCCCGCAATTACATTTGGGGAAGACTTGATCTTTATATGAGTGAGGATGAGATGAAGTCTATAGCCTGTAAATGGGAATCAAATCTCAGAAAACGTCCAACAACCCTTCGATATTCTTCTCTATGCTTTATTTTAGGACAATTCTTAGTGACCTTATTCAGTTCGCACTCTAGCGACATAATTGCTGTTATTTCACAAAAGCCATAAAAGACAAATTGCAGCAAAGAAAGTTCTACAAGTTATACACGATTATTGTTGTACAGTTTTTAATTGCTCTACGATTCTTCAAGAAAAAACGAGCGAATTTACACGTAAGAGTGAACGCCCATCCGTTCAGCGGGAGAGCGCTAGGCTCTTAATATAACGCTTGGATTTTATATAATGTAGTTGTTAACTCTTTCTGTTCTGTTGTTTACAAGATTATCGTTAAGTTGCGTTATCATTTTTAGAATTCGTTACCTTGTAATTTCAGTTTACGGTCGTATTGTCGTATGGTGCTCTGGTCATATGGTCCTATGGTCGTATCGTCGTTTGGTCCTTGGATCGTGACTGCTTGCATTAAATAAATCACCGTTTCACCGTCACTTTGGTATTCTGTGATTGTGCGATCAGTAAAATAGTCCCTACAATCGTCGCGACGACGTTCCCTTTGGGAATTCTCGTTTACCTTTCAAGTTTGACATCGTCAGTTACAGTAAAATATCGCCTTCAGCCAGACGTTAAGAACGATCCTTTAAATCGCTTGGTTTCCCATTTCGAACACCGGTACTATGAGTCTTGATAGCGCACCGGAAACCTACGAATACCTTCGTAGTCACGCATCAAGAAAACCAAAATTGGACGCGTCTCTAGGAATGCATCCACCCGCCAGGAGCGAAGTAGGCGTCAGTGCTTTAAAATTCGATCACGAAAGGCGTTCCAATCGCAGAAGAAAATTGACAGAAAAGGGAAAGGCCTTTGAATTAGAACTTAAGTCATCAAAAAGGAACTCTGCCTGCAAAAGGCTAAAGGAACAGATCGCAAAGATGACCGCATTGCGGGAAACACCAGTAAGGGAAATTGAGGTTTTAGAGAGAGAGCAAGATCATTTAGATGTGTTGAAAGATAAATTTAACGAAGCGTGTGAAGAATACGGCGACTTTTTAGAAACGGAAGAGGAAAGGGAAGCTTTATATCAATTGTTTGACATTCGTGATCAAGAATATAACGAATGCAGAATTAAAATTTGTGAAAGGATCCAGGCCTTAGAAAAGAGACGGTATCCTACATCAGAAGATCTAGCACCATCTGAGAAATCGAGTCACCAGTCTAGAAAATCTAGAGTGTCTAGGGCTAGTTCCTCCCCTACGTCGCATTTTTCTCTCGCTTTAATCGAAGCGGCGACTAAAGCAGCAAAGCTACAGGCGGAGATGTCATTTCTCGATAAGGAAAAGGAACTAAGACATCTAGAGCTAGAAAAGCAACTTGCGATCGCGAATGCCAAAGAGAGCGCAATTAAAAGAATGCTTGATGAGGAAAGCGGCTTAGGCAATAAAGAGGAGGCGAGAAGCGTCAGGCTTAGCACTGCAAAGGTTAAGCAAGAGACAGCTTTTCGTGCAAACCCGAACGCTCCTCCATTTGTCCCTGCTTTGTCCACCCACTCTCGCGAGCAATGTAAAAATGATCCAGCCCCTTTACACGTTCCAAATGATGAGATTGGTATTGCCCTGCAAGAGGTGGTCAATCTTCAAGCAAAACAAACAGAATTAAGTTCGCTTATCATAAGTCAACAAAGAGCTAGCCACCTTCCGGTTAAAGAGCCACCAACGTTTTGGGGCGATCCCTTTGAGTACCCGGCTTTCGTGACTAGTTTCGACTTCATCATCACAGCTAATGTACCATCAGATAGGGATCGGCTCTTCTTCCTAGACAAATACACCAAAGGCAAGGCAAACAATGTAGTCAAGGGATTTCTAGCCATGAACTCCAATAGTGCGCATCAAGAAGCCCGAAAACTGTTACAACAGCGTTTTGGAAATCCAGTCCACGTTGCTGAAGCATACAAGTCGAGTCTTAGAAGTTGGCCCCAAATCAGCGAAGGAGACAGCAGTGGAATTCGGGAGTTCTCCGATTTCCTCATGCGTTGTGTAGAGGCCATGAAAACGATGCAGTACATGGGAGACCTCGATTCTACCCAAACCCTCCTGCAAGTAAGTACTAAGTTGCCATCATACTCTGGAGTAAAATGGTGTCGGTACGCTTACGAGGCCCGGACAAAGGAGCAAAGAACGGTCAACTTCAAGGACTTCGTGAAATTTGTGAGAGAAGATGCAGAGCTGGCAAATGATCCCATCTTCTCGCCTGATGCGCTTAAGAAAGAAAAGAAGAAGACCGCAGGTCATAAAGGTCGCAGTGGCAAAAACCAGTCCAGTGGTAGATCCGGCTCGGGCCAGTCCTTCGCGATGTCAACCATCGTCAGTAGTCCGAGTCCTCAGATTCGCGCAAATCCCTCTCGAAGCCAACGTTGCCCGCTCTGTACCGGACACCACGACATCGCAATATGTAGTGAATTCTTAAAAGGCACAGCAGAGCAGCGAAGTGAGATAGTCCGCTCTGAAGGTCTTTGTTTTAGGTGTTTCAAGTCAGGTTACCTGTCGTCAAAGTGTCAGTCGAAGCCCATTTGTGAGGAATGTGGAAAGCGCCACCACACCCTACTTCACGGTGCGAAACCTAAGCCCAAGTCAAGTTATCAGCAGTCTTCACCACAAAGCTCAAATAGCGTAGACGAGGCCGATGAGAAATCAGTAGTTTCTGGGTCAGCTAGCTCTAATGCCACCAGTGTAACAAATAATACAGTAGGCGATCGTGCTGGCTCGACAAACTGCCGGATTACTCCAGTGATCCTGTTTCACAAGGATAACCCGGGAGGAGGGGTTAAAGTGTATGCACTCTTAGATGACGCGAGTGACACTACATTTATCACCACCAAAGTGCAACAAAGTCTCGGAATACAGGGTACACAGACAAGCCTTAACCTTACCATGATGCTCGGACGCGAAGAACTACCAGTATGTAGAGTCGATGGTCTCATAGCGCAACGTTTAGACGGAAAGGCACAAGTTGAGCTACCAAAGGCTTACGCAAGACCAAGTATTCCCTCAAGACGAGATCAAATACCTACTCCACAAGTGGCTGAAAAATGGCCTCACCTGCAAAGAATCAGAAACAAGATATTTGAGTATCAAGAGGGTCTTAAAAGGGGTCTCTTAATTGGTTGTAATTGCCCCAAAGCAATCAAGCCTAAGGAAGACATCAAAGGTGATGAGCCCTATGCTGTAAGAACCCTGCTGGGGTGGTGTATAGTCGGACCAGTGAACCCTTTGAACTCTTTCCATGTTGATGACGACGATGGTCATATCACCTCTTCATGTAATCATATCGTGGCACATGAGATTATTCCCGAGTCAAAGGATAGCATTAGTTTCATTTTGAAGAGTCAAACGAAAGAAGTCATTAACCCGTCCGCAATCAGGCAACTGTTTGAATTAGATTTCGCCGAACGAAAGAGAGTCTGCCTATGGACTTTCGAATGAAGACAGAAAGTTCCTAAAGATTGCAGAACAAGGCATTCACCAGCATGAGGACAGTCACTACGAGATTCCACTCCCCTTGAAAGATGGTTGTAATCTTCCCAACAATCGAAGCGCAGTTGTTAGACGCTTGAACCAGTTAAAGCATAGATTCGATTCTAAAGCGCACCAAAACTATAGAAAGGACTACGTGGCATTCATGAACAAGATAATCGAGAATGGCTACGTAGAGAAGGTATCCAAGGGTAAAAGCAAGCAGGAATCAGCGAGTAGAGTATGGTACATTCCACATCACGGCGTGTACCATCCAAAAAAGCTGAACAAGATCCGCGTCGTTTTTGACTGCGCCGCTGAGTATGAAAACGAGTCCTTAAACAAGCACTTGCTTCAAGGCCCGGACCTAACCAACAATCTCACTGGAGTGCTGATTCGATTTCGCCAAGAGTCTGTAGCCTTCACCTGTGATATTGAAGGCATGTTCCACCAAGTAAGAGTGAATGAGGAACACAGAGATCTGCTACGCTTTCTCTGGTGGGAGGACGGTGATATTTTGAAAAATCCGGAAGAATATCGCATGACAGTGCACCTTTTTGGAGCAACTTCGTCACCAGGTTGTGCGAACGTTGCTTTAAAGGCCACAGCAAAATGAGCGTCTATGGCACCACAGCAGCGAATTTCCTCCGTAACGATTTTTATGTTGACGACGGGCTGAAGTCTGTGACATCTGTCCAAGAAGCGGTTAATTTAATCAGCGAGGTCAGGCAGATGTGTGCTAGAGGAGGCTTCAATCTCCACAAGTTTATAGCAAATGACAAAGAAGTCCTTAGAAGTATAGAGGAGTCTGACCGAGTAGAAGGTGTAAAGGAGTTAGATTTAGATCTCGATTCCCTTCCCCTAGAACGAACACTTGGTGTGCAATGGTGCGTAGAGTCTGACTGTTTTCAGTTTGCTATTGTTCTCCGAGACAAGCCATGCACTAGAAGAGGGATTCTCTCTACAGTGAGTTCGGTTTTCGACCCACTAGGATTCGTCGCGCCACTTCTGCTTGAAGGAAAGTCGATTTTGCAAGAATTATGTCGCAGTGATGTTGGTTGGGACGACTCGATTCCTGACAGCGTGAAGCTAAGGTAGGAAAGGTGGAGAGCTAGTGCAGCTACACCGCATCTCTATTCCCAGATGTTACAAACCTAAGGAGTTTGGACATGTCGTAGATACCCAGCTTCATCACTTTTCCGACGCCAGTGACAAGGGGTACGGTCAGTGCAGTTACTTAAGACTTACAGATGAGCACCAAAGAATTCACTGTGCCTTAGTCTTGGGAAAGTCTAGAGTGGCTCCATTGAAACCGATAACCACTCCAAGACTAGAGCTCACAGCAGCAGTTTGCTCCGTCAGAATCAGTCAACTGGTGAAACGTGAGCTAGAGTATCAAGTAGATAAAGAATTCTTTTGGACAGACAGTAAGGTGGTACTTGGATATATCAAGAACAAAAGTAGACGTTCCATGTGTATGTTGCGAACAGAGTCCAAGAAATACAAGACCACACCTCAGCCAAACAATGGGGCATATCGAATCCGGCTTAAACCCAGCAGATGACGCTTCTCGAGGTATGAGAGCCCAAGACCTTTCAAAGTCCAAATGGGTTGCAGGACCAGCCTTTCTATGGGAGCCGGAAAGTCAGTGGCCGGTAAATAGCAGAGATAAGAGTGAGATTAGTTACAGTCTCGACGCGAACGACCCAGAGGTCAAGAAATCTGTCGCTATGGTGACTACAGCTACCACTCCTGGGAAACAGACCACGGAATTTGCAAGTCTCACAGAAAGATTGAAGTATTTTTCCAATTGGTTCCGCGCAAAACGAGCCGTGGCTTTGTGTCAACGTTACGTCAAACATCTAAAAGATCGCGTACGCAAGAGAGCTCATCTAGAAGTGAGAAATTTAGAAGTAAGTGACTTCGAGTCAGCGGAGTGTGTAGTTCTTTGTGCGCTTCAAGAAAGTACCTTTAAGGAAGAGTTAACGGTTCTAAAGAAGATGATGCAACGAGCTACGATCAAGCGGGTATTAAGTGATCGGTGGTTCATCAATAGTCACTAGCGTTATTTCGTCCTGTGTCAAATGCCTTAGCCGAAATGGATCAAGAAAAGATCAAAGCGGAGCTTCTCGAATGTCAGTGTGACTGGTTCTCTTTCAAAATGAACGTGCCAGCAGCAAGCCACATGGGAGGAGTATGGGAGCGCCAAATCAGATCAGTACGCAGCGTCCTCTCATCACTGCTAAAGGATAATGCTGCACAATTAGATGATGAGTCCTTAAGGACCCTGATGTGTGAAGCAGAGGCGATAGTAAATAGTCGCCCCCTTACTGTTGACCAGCTAGGAGATCCAGACTCTCCACGTCCTCTGACTCCTAGCCACCTGTTGACGATGAAATCTAAAGTAGTCCTCGCACCACCGGGCGTTTTCCAGTCAGCAGATGTATACTGCAAAAAGCGCTGGAGGCGAGTACAGCACCTGGCAAACGAGTTCTGGAGTTGATGGAGAAAGGAGTTCCTCCTTAACTTGCAGCAACGGCAAAAGTGGTCTGGTCCAAAGAGACACCTTCATGACAATGATGTCGTCATCGTTAAAGAAGAAAATCTTCCGCAGAGTGCGTGGCAGTTAGCTCGTGTGTCTACTGTTTATCCCAGGAAAGATGGACAAGTACGCAAGGTCCAAGTAGCTCTTGCGGATAGCTGCTTGGACAAGGGCGGTAAGAGAACAAAGTCCAGTGCGGTATTTGGAGCGACTGGTTCAGAAGCTGGTGCTACTGATGCCTGCAGAACAGTGAGACCGGAGTAATTCCCGGCCGAGGAGCCTTTTCACCTTTTTTAAGGAACTGTGATTAAGTGAACATTATTTTTTTTTTTGGTTGATTAGTGAAATAATTATATCATTTCAGGGGAGCCATGTAAAGGATACGTCATATGATCATTTAACTCGTGATAGGAAGCATATTAACTTTATTCAAACCTCGACCGTAGTTACTATCATAGATACAATGTTTACCTTCGTTTTTATTGGCTCTGTAACAAGATCTTTCGGCGTCACCCACGCGCATATAAAAGGGCATTTTAGCATCCCCTTTTGTCAGTGTCAAGGAGAATTTCAGTCGTCTTCTGGTTTTCGTGCCAAGTTATTCGTTCTTCTTGACCTCTGGCCCAAGCGGGACCGATATGTAAGTGACCTTTATCCTTTGTTTTCTTTTAGGTTTGTTTTGTTTTTGTAACAATGGGCAAAGTAAACGATTATTGTTGTACAGTTTTTAATTGCTTTATGATTCTTCAAGAAAAAAATGAGCGAATTTACACGTAAGAGTGAATGCCCATCCATTCAGCGGGAGAGCACTAGGCTCTTAATATAATGCTTGGATTTTACATAATGTAGTTGTTAACTCTTTCTGTTCTGTTGTTTACAAGATTATCGTTAAGTCGCGTTATTATCAATTTTTAGAATTCGTTACCTTGTAATTTTAGTTTACGGTCGTATTGTCGTATGGTGCTCTGGTCATATGGTCCTATGGTCGTATCGTCGTTTGGTCCTTGGATCGTGACCGCTTGCATTAAATAAATCACCGTTTCACCGTCACTTTGGTATTCTGTGATTGTGCGATCAGTAAAATAGTCCCTACAATCGTCGCGATGATGTTCCCTTTGGGAATTCTCGTTTACCTTTCAAGTTCGACGTCGTCAGTTACACAAATCTTTATCAATTGAGTATAGATTTACGAATCTTAGAACTAATACTTCATGCACCTGTTAAATTAATCCCACTAATAGTAAGATACGATCAAGTACCCTCAATTTTATCAATATTGAATAACATACATCCTTTAGAACAATAAAAAAATCATTCTCAAAAAAAATCTTCCAATCATTTTCTCATTCGTGATTGGAAATTTGATACATCTGAATTCCTAACATTCCATTAGTGGGCTTGGTACATTCTTGAAATTCCATTCGTGGGCGTGGCAGCTTATTAGTTTAAATGCATATTTTAATTTAAGTTGACATGCGCTAGTAATGAGGTTTATGTACTACTATTGTGATTAAGGCTAGGTGACACTTTTAGTGTTAATTTTTTACTGTAGCATGTTGACCTGTATTTGGTCGACCCACCCTTGACTTTGACCTGCGCCTTGCACCTGCTACTCGAAAATTACTTTTGATGAAGTCCACTGCCAACCTTAAATCAGTAGTCTAAAAAAAACATGTCATTCCTTTCATGGGTTAAGATTAGCTAAACAAATTGGACCGCTCCCACTTTATAGGTCTCCATACCTTAAATGATAGAGCACTAGAGCGCAAATGTAAAGTCCCTTGGTTCCAGTCCCGTTTAAGTTCTGAAATTGTTTGGAGGCTTTATTTGCAATTGCTTAATTGCAATACAGCTGTGACAATCATATTTTCATTAAAGGAAACAGGTTTTGTCAAATAAGGTGTGTATCTTCATTTGTTTATCAGGTGTTACAGCAGCTTCTCAAACAGAATCTAGATGTACAATCTCAGCTGCTTCATCATCTACTGTTACTTCCACTGCTGCAGCAGCAGCAGCTGAACAAGAAGACTGTTTAGTTTTGGGAGGCAGTCCGCTGGCAACAACAGGAAAACCAAAGGGAAGGGAAAAAAGTCCCCCCACATGCACATTGAAATTTGTATGCCTTCAATCGAAAGGTGCAACAAAACCTCCAATCAGTGTGGGAGAAAAAACCGCACTCTGCAACTGTGGGTTAGGGGATGGTAGTATTACCTTTCACATGAATGAAGGATGTGATTACTGCCATAGCAAAATCCTTGAGAAGTTTCCAAAGTTAGCAATGGCTGGAGGATATGAACTTCTCTTATATCAAAGACGTGGTGGCGATGATGCTGGCTTTCATCCAATTAAGCCTCCTTACACCCCACTGAGGTTAAAGGACTTCAGTGGTCAAGCAAAAATATACATTCGCCCAATCCAGGAAGATCTTGCCACTGAGTGCGAAGACCAAGAAGTTGAAGTGAGTGAATGAATACGTTGAAAATTACTAGACAACGCAAGTCTTATTTTCTAGCTTCTCATAGTTGGTGTGTGTTTAACTTGTATGGTGGGTATGGTAATGAACACTAATACATGTAGTTTTGAAACAAAAGAAAAACAAACCAAAAAATAACCACAGGCTGTACAACACATTATTACATGTACAGTATGTCTAGTATCAGGCTTTGAAGTATTATATGTAACAACACCTTTCAAAAGTAGAGGACATTGCCGTGTCTTTCCTGTTCGTGTATTTTGATCAAAGATGGAGCAAAAGGAACGAAAACCTGCCTTGACAATCTTTACGTCAGGCTCGACACAACACAAGCCATTTTGTGAACATGTTCTGCTGCTTTGTCTCACCCCCTCCCCCCACATATGTGAACATAACACAATAGCACAACTTTGTGGACAAAACCAAACCTAGTAGGGGAGACAGGGAAGAACCTGTTTAATTCAGATTTAATGCAGATTTAATGCATAACTTAATTGTATAACAAGAATGGAGTGACAAATCCATCCATCACTATACCTCATGGTATGAAGTACATACCATGAGGTAACAAGGGCGAAAAATATATACAAGGATCAAGATTTCTAGCACGTTATTAAAAAAAAATTCTGAAGATGTCTTCAAAATGAACTGGAAATAATGAAGAGAAAAAATATAATCAAGTGTTTCAGCATGCGCTGCTAAAAAAAGCAGCTTACAGATTGATTAGGATAAGAACCCTGGGGAATTTTGCCTAAATGAAACATTCTTCTCCTGCTTTAAAGTCCACTAGATGCAAAACACTTCTCCCAGTTTTTGGCGATCAAAACATGTTGCGACTCATGTACAGCTGCCTTCAATACAACAACTGCGCTGCTACGACACAGAAGTGTAAAGTATGCTGAAGTAAAAGCAATCAAATCGTTACCGTTTTACAATGCGGAGGGAATTCAACTTAGCCAACCATCATGTCACTGGAAAGGAAGAAGACCTGTCAACTACAAACAGTGGCTCGGTGGTGTTGTGGATAGCGTAAATTCCTGTCTGCATCCCAAAGCTCCAGGTAATGACCATGAAATAAATGCAAGGGTTATGGATGGGGTGAACAAAATGGTTTGACTCGACAATCTATACCACTAAATAAATGGATGTTTGCGTCAAGCTAGAGACAAGAATATGTATTATTACATTTGTACTGAACCTAAGCCTTTAACATAATATTCTATTTATTTATTTTCAAAGGGAAATGGTCCCGAGTAGAAAGGTTTCATGTTTCAAGAGACTACGTCTAGATTTTGCTGGCGGACATGCCGAATGCCTTTATTAACAAGGCAAGCGAAAGGAGGCATCTAAAGTCCTTCATTCCAGGGACTTTCACAGGTCAGACATTGTTAGTGCCTTCGCTGATCGCAGTGGAATACATCTTAATGTAAAAAAGACGTTTGCAGGAGACATGGAGGTAGAGGAAACCAGTAGCGCACTGACTGGAAGAGGAGCCTGGAAGTCATGGTACTGTTGGTGGCCACAACCGGAAATATACAATTACCAAAACCTTATTTACATGTGAAATCCGAAAGGCACCACATGCACATGTGTACTGCTCATATTGATTTTGTTTCATTATGTACAAGAGGACCTGCTTGTAACTGTAATATTGAAAGGTCCAGTCCCTAAAAAACTATCAAGAAAAAAAACAGCAACACATTTCTTTCTTCGAACATATGTATATTATGTGGAATCTTTTCTTAATTAGTTCCTCGAACTTCAGTAAAATGGGATTTATTTTATAGCAAATCATCAACCCTAAAACTTTTATTTGTTGATGTAACACAACTATAAAATTTTTTTAGTGAACCAAGTTCTAAATAAAATTGTAAACAGCTTCTTTTTTCCATTGGAACATAATTTCTGCGAATTCAGAGCCACTGGAATGTTACACTACACAGGAAATAAAAATCAGTCTCAAAACATTGCCTGGGAGTGGACATTAATTGGTAGAGAATGTCTGGGAACTGTACATGACCCTTCCTGATGTTGAAAGGCATCCTGCTTTTTACACTTATCACTTTTGAGCTTTTTTGTGCGTTTCTTTGTTACAGGGACCGCCTTATCATCTCTAGCTCTCTCAACATGCCAGAGTTTACACTGAGATCCATGGCTGTGAGTAATTTAGCTACGGTGTCTTTCAGACCATTATTGAAAACTAGCACACCAAGTGACTGCCAGACTTGCTTCTTGTTGGGAGGTGTACAGTTCTTTTGGGGCCATACCCCAAACAACATGGGTCTTTTCCCCAGTCGCCACATCCCTGTTGTAACTGCACCACGAGTTCCTCCCTGTGGGGCAGTCCTCGTGTCAAGGCTTTTCTGGAGTACTGGAATAGTGCTTCAGAATGGCATGTGTTGCCCTTGACATGGCTTTTGCATCACCTTTATTTTCTCTTATGGCCTGACCATAAAAGCTTTGGTCGATGTCTATTCTGGCTATGGTCAGCCGTCCAGTCCCACTTATGGTACCGCCATCCTGTAGTCTCTTTCCTAGATAAAGAGATATTTGAGAATATGGTATCAGTGCAACTGATTCATTTACAGAAAAATGTTGTTTCTGACAGATAATTAAATTTCATTGGACTGTAAATTTTTTTGTTGTGTATAAATTATTTCTTGCTGACATAAGAAGAATCGGACGTCCAGTTTGATAAAGTGCAATATAGGTATTACCCAAACAGCCAACTAAAACTTGTAACAACAAAGCACGTGGTAAACAATGATGTCATATGAACCATCTTTATAAGGTAGTTTTGCTGTTTAAAGTCTAGTATATAGTCTTTGAGCACATTAATACAGAAAATCAAGTAGATAGGTGACAAGAATAATGATGTCATCCCTTTTGGAATCCACAAAGAATCAAATATTTGCTCACCTTTGTGTGTTGTTGTAAGCTTTCTTAATGCTGTCCCTATTCGCTTTGTGACATGCGCAATACAGTCTTCTTTGGGTATGTAAACTGCTGGACCATAAGGAGCCATTTTACACACTTCAGTTTAACTCTTACTGTCCCCATCACCCACAAAAGGGATGTACCTCAATTTGTGTTTACCTAGTGACCTTCCAAATAAGAGACATGATCCCCTTGCTTCCATTGACTAAAAATGAGAGTATTGAAACATTAGTATCCCAAAACAACATCAAATTAACTATTGCATGGCAATTCGTCTATTCAAGTTTAAGTCATCAGTCCATCTCTGCAACAGCCGGTATCCACCATGGTCCACCATGCAAGGCCTAGCCTTTCAAAAAACACTCCCATTTCAAAAAAAATCCTCCTTTTTAAAAACAAACCCCATTTAAAAACCACAAACCCATTTTCAGAAAAACGAAAACTGAATAAGAGCATGTCCCTTTGAAGCTTCCGCAACAGTGTTTGGTCTTCTAACTTTTCTATCACTGCATGAACCAAACACATTATCGGTTCAACTACGGTTAGTCATTTCCACTAATACGATGACTATCATATGTTATTGCATGGTTCTCTCTCTCAAAAACTATGCTACTGGAAAATAATGTAAATAACAGGCTTCTTAGTAAATAACAATAGGAGACAAATAACCTGCGAACTTCCTTTGTGATTATGGAAACAATCTTCTTCGTGGCTGACAACCCAACCCAAGCAGTCCATTCTGGAAATGGCGCCTTCCTGTTGCTTTCTTTTCATTTGTTCGCAAGACGTAAATGAGTTCGACAAGAAAACAACATCTAAAACTTTTCCTGTGTCAATTGAAATGACTGCAACAACACCATCACGAGCAGACCATTCTCGCTGGTTCCAAGATCCATCGATAGAAACTCCTGCATCAAGAACTAAATCAGCCAACTGTTCTTCACTCATGTCAGCAATGTTCATGTCTTCCTTTTCGCCCTGCAAGAATCGTTTCACTTCAATGGCCGCGTTTTTCTGTTCATTTTCAAGAAGATCGTTTGCAATCTGCTCCAAGGCCTTCGTGTGGTTAGACCACAAATCTTTATTTACTGGCAAAGGTAAGTTTAGGACGCAAAGGACTCTTTCAGCGGCAGAGTGGCCACGACCTGTAAGTCTCAGTCCAAGAACCAGTTCCCTGTTTACATCGTAAAACCTGTTGGTCCTAGGCGTTGTGTGAAATGGTGTCACCAGCTCATGTGAGGGGCACTTGGGGTTTCTGCAACGGCAAATCCATTCCGCTCCCAGTCCAGTCTTTGCAACTTCTACAAAGTTTACCCCTTCGCTTTGACAAAAGCTGCAATTGACTCGACCAGCAAGCTGTCAATTGAGCTCATCTCCTGACAATGCTCCAATGTTTGGGACTGTTCGTGTGGCATTCTTCTTTTTCTTCATCGCTTTCGCCAGATTTCGACGAAGAATCTTCTTCGCAACCTGCACACTTGCTCCAAGGATATTCAAGCGCTCAGGTTCTTCAGCAGATGCCGAGATTTTCGAAGACGTTTGGCCAAATCAAGAGCCTTTGTCGCTCTCGGCAAGGTTTTTTTTCTTTCCTGGACAAAATGGAGCTTTTTCTTTCCTCTTTGGGCCGGTTTTTTTCGATTTCTTTACCCAAGGACTTTTTTCTGCTTTGATTTTTCCATCGGAGTTAGTGTGAAGTGCTTCCACGAGGGAATTTTGTCAATGGGATTTGTCAAGTACGTGATGCAAATAAAAAATATGCAAATAAGATGAAATACGAGCGATAAGCATTTGCCGCGAAAATTGCCACAGGGGTCTCGCCCTCTGACAAGATTATGACACCTTCCTAGTTTATTAACTTTATTTGAAAATACATTTTTTCTAAATAACTCGGCCGCTTTTTGAGATTTTTGACTTTTTTTTTTAAACACTACATAAAATGACTAGCTTAAATTTTGACCAATAAAAAATAAACGACTTTTTCGGCCTCTGAAGGTGGGAAGTAACCTTAAACCTTCAGTCAAACCGGTGAAGGTGAGAATTTGTGTACGACAGAACTATCATATCATTAGGTTTTAAAAACAAAACACACATATGCGTTTCTAATGCCCTGTTAAAACCATTCGGTATACTCAATTGTTGCAACGAACTTGTTCTCACATTAAAGTTTCGACTGCCCTCGTTGCCCTCCCCCGCAAGCGATCGGAAGTGAAAAAAAAATTGTTTTTAAGCCTGCATTTTATTAACTGCAGTATTTGCTAAGGCACAAGAAGCTGTACATTTATCAAGTGGATAAGTTCTCTCTGGCAAGATTTACCAGCTTGGGTCGATCTTTTTGTAAAATATTAACAGTCAGAATGACAGTAGTAATTGGATTTTTATGGAAATTGATCAACTCTGAAGCGCCAAATTTGAAAATATATATCTTCATTTATCGCCCGAGAGCTCAGTGTCTTCTTGTGCCAGTCAGCGATGGATTCACTGACTGCAGATGAAACTCCTTCATACGAATTACACAACGTGTTTTCAACCTCGTTAAACCCCACGACGACGTGGTTTGCTTTGAATTCAAATCTGTGCTCAACAAAACCATCTGTGTTGTGCTCATCTTCCACGGAGAAGCTATTTCCGTCACATTATGCGTGTGTATGGTTGGCGGACTTGAGAGGCGAAGATGGTTTTCCCGCCCGTTCAAAGTGGTTTTCAGCAAAGGGGTATGCTGAAGATGTGTTCGTTGCGACAGCCTTTGGAATTCTTCTCGGCATTTTAAGGCTGAAGTCGCTGGAAAGGTGCCCATTTATCCGGACGAGGTACTTTCTTTCAGTTGTTCGTTTTGTCAATGCAAATGCCTTCGGATTTAATGATGCACATAATAATTCTCGAGTAGGAAGCGACGAAGCTGAAGTTAAATGTTTGAAGGCAAAAGAGAAAACTCTGGAGGCAGAAGTGGTGGCATTAAAAAGGGAAATTTCGAATTTGCAATGGCTTCAGGCAAACAGTCCACCTTCAACGCCGAGCCCGCCAAAATGTAGTAAAAGCGCACCAAAATGCCACGAATGTTCCCCACTGCCTCCAACACCAAAGCCATCCACGAAAAGAACCATTGCGCAATTAAAATTAGATCAAGATGTTTCACTGAAAACCAATAAAGCAAAAATCCGCGAGTCTACCAAAAATTTAGTGGCCAAGATTCAGCAAATTTGCGAGAGCAAAGGAGAGAAACTCGGGGCTGTCCTTGAGGAAGGGTCTCTCTGGTCAGGAAAGGAAAATTTCGCTAAGAACACAGTGAAGGCAATATTTGACTTGATGGTGGACAAAAAAGGAGTGATCCCTGTATTCTCCAGTTTGCTATCTGAAGAGGCATGGCAGAAAAGAATCCAATGTATGCGTGTACCAGACTGGGTGTACATTTTGTTCAAGCTTAAAACCAGAATTTCAGACCTTGCCTGGCAAGATTTTTTGAATTTGACCAAACTTGGAAGAAAAGGGGTGAACTTGGTTGGTCATTTGTTTAATTAATGAAATTATTTCCATTCCATATTTTAAAATCAGAAGATAGAAAATAACAGGGCATTCAAAATATTGAATAACAAAAATAATAATAATAATGATAATAATAACCTATGCTAACAAAAACTATGATGTTTTAAAAAGACCTTTGGCCATGTTAATCATAGACCATCACATTGGTGTCTAGTGCATTAACCAGAGTGTTATAAAGTTAATAATTTAATGATCCTCAGTAATTTTTTGAAACCATTTAGTCTGGTTTTAGTTTTTCATTATTCTTGTACTTTTGAATTTAATTTAAGAAAACTTCAGATGAATCCATCATCCTTTCAAAGAATGCCATTGTTGCACTGAAGAGGGCGTCCTTTTTGTGGTGAGTTGGTTATTAAATTAAATTTACTATGCTAATGTCCTTTTTCTTTTTCTCCAGAAACTAATCAAAGTACCTTGCTGGAAATTTTAAAACATCATGCTAAGATAATTTTGGTGTTCAACTTGTACATGGCAGAGATATCATTACTACACCCAAATTAGCGCAATCAGGGAACCATATAAGACATATCATTGTAAAGAAAAACTAATGTAACCCTGTATGCAAGTCATGTAAAAGTAGTTTTATATTATATTTCAGGTAAAGACCAGGTGGCATTTGGTGTTGTACCCCTTAATGATGCACAACAATCTTTGCAGAGTGCAAAGAGTGTCAGGCCCCTTGCCATAGTTAACTGCCAAGAGAAAAGGTTAGTTAAACTTAACAAATTAGTTATGAAAAACATCCAAAGCCCTATAATTCCTTCTGAGAACAAACAATTGTGGTAGAACTTGTTAAGGTTGCAAAAAAAAACTCATAGTCATGTTCTATTCAATCTAAAATAATCTGCTGTGCTTAATCTCTTTTAAAGGTGTTTTTTTGTCATATATATTTTTGAGCACCTTGAATAAATTCATTTTAAACTACAACATATGTGTATAAAAATGCATGTGTGAAAAATATTGATTATTTATTTACCTCCAAATTCAATGATCTTTGCTGACAGTTACAATTCCATGACTCCATTCAGACTTTTTAACAATTTTGTTTCTTAGGGAGGATTTAAAAAGACTAGTTGCGAATTTGAACAAGCAGAAGGACAAATTAAAGAAAAATGGAATTCAAGTTGATGGCAGGCACTATCGAATAAGTTTTAAGGGTACCTTCATTGTGATATGTTCTCCAAAAGTTATTAATTTTATTTACTGTGAATCTGAGTTAGCAAGTGTTGTTTATAATGCCATGGTGTCTAGAACTCCTAAGTGCGACTTTTGAGGTGCAAAAGAAACACTAGGTGGAATGCCCGTGATTCTGTGAGTTAGGAGGCTTGGCATTATGAATTCACTTGCTTACTGAATGATGAATTAAGGGTCTTACATTCATTTTAATCTGACTGAACAAGTGTTGTTTATAATGCCATAGTGTCTAGAACTCCTAAGTGCGAGTTTTGAGATGCAACAGAAACACTAGGTGGCGCGCCCGTGATTTTGTGAGTTAGGCGGCATGGCATTATGAATTCACTTGCTTACTGCCCACAGCATGGGTTACATCAGCTCTGAAACTACCAGACAGGAGAAGTTTTGTCATTATTGTTGAAGTATTGTTTTGATTTGTTAAATAGTAACTCTAGATTACAAAGGTTTACTTCTTATAATGGCCAAAGTAGAGGAGGATTCTGTTCTTGGTGGCAAAGGTCTCTTAGGGTTGAATCAGAAGTTAACTTGATAAACTATATAAACCACGAACAGTTACAGATTTTTATGACTGACGGTGTTCGCAGCTGAAGAGAGTGACTCAGTTTCTAGGTACATGGAAACCTTGGGATTTTTTTCCATACTGCATGTATTGTTGCTAAATATTACTGTTTTATCATTACCCTAATGGTTATGATATTTGCATTTTATTAAGGTGAGATGAAAAATAATGTGCTACAGTTTGTCTGGATTAAGTTGCAGTTAATTCAAGTCGTGAATTTGTTTTTGAAACTATTGCAACAGGCAACTTCTTGAAAGGAATCAGAAGCTGAGGATCGAACAAGAAGCTCAGCTGCGGTTATCGGTAGGTACACACAATACATGTGCATGTGCCATATTGCCATATTGTAAAAATCAACCAACAGAAATCAATGAAGCCTTTGCAAATGCATTGTTTTTTTTTTGTTTTTGTTCTTTTTAAAGAGTAACACTGCAAGGGGGAATAATTTCTTACAGTTTGCTCTTGCTGATTGTGGGTATATTTTGGATTATACAGTATTGCGCAAAAGTAATGAGAGCGTAATTCGAGGAAATTCGTGAATTTCTTGGCTTTTCGGCGAAAAGTGGCGAAGTTTGTCCACCTCGAAAGTTTGAAGAAAATTCGACGAATTTTCCCGCTGCCCATTGTTTTAGTCGTCGCGAATTTTGGAGTAGTAATTCGTTTCTACCGATAATTTGGTTGGATTTTTCGAACGAAAATTCGCTCTTCTCGAACTTACCTTCGGAACTTTCTACCGAAAACTCGCTCTGTTCGTTAAGTTTCCTGTCGATTCCTAGTACATGTAGTGAGATGAATTACATGTAAGCCGGTGCAAAACAAGAACGTGCGCGATAAAAACCTTAATATTATCGTGTCATTACATATTACTCCGCAGTTCCAGTATATGTTTTTTAATATATTCATATCTCAAAGCCTTTTCTCACAAACTTACCTTGCTTATGTCCAGAGAAAGCTGGTATCACTTTGTTACAGTCTTAAACTGGCAAGCTCAAATGGTCTGTTCGCCAACTTGTTTTCATTGCACAAGAAACGCTACTCGCGGTGCAGTTACAATGACCCCAGGCCCTGCGCGACCTTGCGGTAGTTTATACGTTACCATAGTGAAATTCAAAGTCGTGTGTTAGCTTTGGTCAGTTCAGCTTTCAAGCTATCACAGTTAGTGTAACGACCGCTAAACGGTCCTTTGTAGTCTAAAATTAATGACGCGTTTCTGTTTTGCAATACAAAGAACAATTAAGTCTTTGTCTTGATTTCGTACTCAAAACCACGTACGCACCTTTAGTTTAGATCAGTCGCTTCCCGCCTTCGTAGTTGATACTAAGAACACAAGAATAAGCAAGCCACAAGAGGCAATCGCAGGACCGATATGTAAGTCAGGAAACTTCTTCTTTTGCTTAGTTTTCCATAGAATTTAAGTGTTTAGTTTGTTGCCCTTTTCTTTCTTGTAGTCACAGTCATTTGGAAATATGTCGATGTTCTTATCTTTTGCGTTAGCGTAGTATTTCCCGTAAGTGACTTGCTAAGATTAGTTTTCACTCCATAGGCCTCTTGAAGTATTTTAAGTAGTATAAGGTAATTTCAGTGTTGCGTTACCGGCAGGAAATTGCCGTACGCTAAATTATTCTGCAAGAACAAAGCTTACCCTTAGATAGTCTTTAGCTTATTCTTTATGTTTGTCGAATTTTCAGTTTACGGCTTTCAACGATTTAGGCCCGGTTCAAACGTCGCGCTATCGTTGTGTCGAACTCAATTAAATGAATTAAGTTCGACACTTAGCGCGACTGTAGCTCGACGTTTGAATCAACGTCGAGCCAGAGTCGGGTAGCGCGACAAGCTTAGTCGCGCTACCCGACTCTGGCGCGACGTTGATTCAAACGTCGAGCTACAGTCGCGCTTAAGTCGAACTTATAGTCTTTTAAGTTCGACATTGGCACGACGTTTGATTCAAACGTCGTGCAAAATTGATGTGAAACCTAATGCATACATTATGATAATGTAGTCCCGAGCACTTTCACAGCGGGATTACGTGAGACGCATGCGTAAATATGTTTCAGATTTTGAAATATGGCGGCTTGGAGAAGTACTTTTGCTCATAGTGTTGATAACGATAGCTCAGAGTACGAAGATGAAGACGGGTCACCTGAGCAACGCGAAAACAGCAGTGACATGATGAGTGAGTCGGGTTTATCAGAAATTTCAAGCGTAGCGACCGCAAAATCAAAGTCGAGCACTTCGCGAAAGTCGGGAAGGAAGGCCGTATGGCGGGAAACGGTAATAACAGATATGGTTGACATCATTTGTTCGAGTGAACATCTCAGAAAAAACCTTATATTCAGAAACACCTCACGTTCGCGAAACACAGCGTTCTATACGGATGTCGTGAAACAGCTTAAAGAACGACTCGCTAGCCGTGGTGAAAATTTTCCCTTCGACGTTAGTCAAACAAGGAACAAATTTAAGAAATGTGTAGCCGAATGCAAGAAAGCCGCTTTAACCATCAGAACGGCGACTGGAATTAAACGGTTTCAGGAAGAGAAGAACCTAGGTGATTGGTTCAGCCAGCTTTACAGCTTTGTCAAGACTCGAGATTCGTGCATCCCAGAAATGGCTCTGGAACCCTCATGCTCAAACAGAGGGGAAAGTCCTGAGACTGCTGATGGCACTGAGACAGGGGAAAACTCAGATTCAGAAGAAATAAATGTAGAAGGTAAGAACAGTAGCAGTAAGGATGGTGATACTGCACCTAAAGCACAATTTGTTCCTGTGAAAAGGGGAAAGAAAAAGGTAAAAGTTGATCCAGTAGCAGAGGCAATTGAAACAATGAAGCAAGTGATTGAGAAAGACCCCACTAAAGATTTACTGGAATTTTTTAAGGAGGAGAATGAAAGAGCCAGACAACATGAAATGAGATTAATGCAAATGATGATGGCACCACCCCAACTTTATTACAGTGGTTATCCAGCTCAGGGGGCTCAAGTTCCCCCAGGTCATGATCAAACTGTCAGTGCTCATGCATCTCAGCAAGGATCTCAGTCGAGAAGCAGTAGTCCTTTTGATGCAAGCTTAACTCCAGCAAATGTCCATCAAAGTTTTTACTATTCAGAAAACAACAAGAGCTATTTCAGTCTTTAAAGACTAAAAATCTGTTTAGATATCTTTGTCATAAAAGTTGGATAAATTAACATTGTTTATTTGACAGTTTACACATGTGAATTTTTTATGCCAATGAAAGCCTGTGTAGGCTAATTGATAGTAGTTTGAAAACAGTTGAGATCATGTTGAGTTTTTTTCTGGTTTTGACTGCAGTTACAAAAAACATGAATGTACATTGCTCAAATACCTTGAATAGTTTTGTGCTATAAAAGACTTGAATTTTAATTGAGAGATTGACTACTTGGGTATGGTTGATATTTATTGTAACTTATTGAAATATTAAACAAAAACAACTTCATATTACTATGTCAAAACAACAACAGTAGTGACTGAAAATAGTTCTCAACTTCGAACAGTTAAGTAAGCATAATTAAGCTAAGAAACACCATGCCCTTGCTTTTCCAACCATAGTTTCTGTGCAAGGTTGTTCCTAATACGGGTGGCTTCCCGATTGGTGTCTGGAATCCTTTCACACTCAGTCATGTTCAGCAACCTTCTAATGGTTGCCCTGTCTCTCATCTGATTTGTGCTGGGGTCAGCTGTTAAGTCTAATTTCCTGGAAAGGCTCTCTCCACGTGAGATACAGATATTGTGCAAAACAATGCAAGCCAAACAAGCTGATCTCAACTCCACAGGGGTACTTTCACATTTGCGCAGTAGAATTCTCCAGCGACCTTTTAGCTGCCCATAGGCACATTCCACAACCATACGTGCCCTGCTAAGCCGATAGTTAAAGTTACTTTGTACTGGTGTAAGCACAGCATTGGTGAATGGCTTCATAAGCCATGGTTTAAAAGGAAATGCTGAATCTCCTAAAATAAGAGGAGAAACAGTTACACCCCCGATATCCTTTCCTATCTCTGGAATAATCTCTCCAGCTGTTACATCTTCCCATAATTTTGTTGATTTAAAGATAGTGGAATCATGGGAGTTTCCCGGGTATCCGCAGCTGGCCCATATAAAACGATATTTTGCATCCACCATTGCCATTAATATTATGGAATAGAAATTTTTGAAGTTGTAGTACTCTTTGCAAGCTTCCAGACCTCCAGCAGGACATTTAAGTGGTAAGTGACAACCATCAATAGCACCCCATGCATAGGGAAATTGCCACAACTGTTCAGTGTCCAACATTTTTTCCTTCATGCTTGCTTCATCTGATGGAAAATGTGTCATAACATTATCTTTCCACAAGTTGTTAATTATTGATTCAGTGACTTCACTAACAATCGTGCAAACTGTGGATACACCAACTCCAGCCATTTCAGCTATCGTATATAAATAATCACCTCCAGCTAAACGATAGAGGCAGATAGCAAGACGACATTCAGGAGAAATGGGCTCCTCGCAAACTGTATCTCTTAACAAATCATGTCGAATCTGGCCAAGAATAAACAAAAAAGTACCTCTTGATACTCGAAAAAGCCTCTTAAATCTTGCATCAGAGTACTGGTTCCACACGATTTCCCACCATCCATTATTTCTTGTAACTCGGCGGCATGATCGGATGACTGGTCTGTTTGAGTTTCGCGAGTTGATCAAAATGCACAAGACGAGAAAGAGCACACGTATCCGCTTCCATCTTTCTTTATGATAGGAAAGCAAAGCATGTTGCGTTAGCATCCTTCTTTTTCTTTGTGCAGGAATTCGTCGCAAAAGCACAGCCCTTCTTCTTTGGCCTACGGGAGAATCTGTGTCCGCCATCTTTAAATTTCGCAGATGACTTTACCCCAGTCTCCTGTTTTCATAAGAGTCGACTGGGGGCGAATCAACATCTATTTAGTGCGACGTTTGAATTAACTGTCGCGCTGCAGTCGTGCTAAAGTCGAACTCAATACAATTGAGTTCGACACGACGATAGCGCGACGTTTGAACCGGGGCTTACTGCTTGATGTCAAGGGATTAAAGTGAAGAAATGTAATCTACATCTGGGTGGTTAATCGCGAGCCCGTAACGTAGTCCTTTAACTTAAGTTATCAAAACCAAGCCGGCCACGACACCTCTTGAAACTCTTGAGAGTCGCCCGCCGCTACAGTTAGCCATGCTTAAAGTGTCAACGTACACGAGAACTCGAATTGAGCTACTTCAAAAGGAAGGCCTCCACCCAGCTGGGATATTTAAGGTCCTAAAACGTCAAGGTTTAAGCGAGTAGTGTATTACAGTAAAAATTAAACGAATTTACTTTTTTTATTTAACTTTTTACAAAAAATTTGAAAAAACGAATTTACTTTTTTTATTTAACTTTTTACAAAAAATTTGAAAAAACGAATTTAATTTTTTTATTGAAAACGATTTTACTTTTTTTATTTAACTTTTTACAAAAAATTTTAAAAAAATGATTTTACTTTTTATTTAAATTTTACAAAAAAAACGAAAAATGTGGTTTAAAGATTTGTAAAATTTTATTAAAACATGGAACAAGTAAATGATTTACATTTTCACCAATTAAAAAATATTGCAAAAGAGTTGAAAATTAAAGGGCGAACAAAAATGAATAAAAAAAATTTAATTAAAAGTATTAAAAATTTTTCAGAGGAGGAAATCATTAACGAAATTAAAAAAGACGCTATTAATAATAAATATTATTGTATCCATAAAAAGTGTAAATATTTTTGTAAAGAGTGTTGCGGGTCGCAATTATGTATTCACAAAAAAATTAAATATTGTTGTAAAGAATGTAAAGGATCAAAATTTTGTAAACACAGCATACAAAAAACACACTGTAAAGAGTGTGGAGGATCCCAATTATGTATACACAACAGACAGAAAACACATTGTAAAGAGTGTGGAGGATCCCAAATATGTATACACAAAAGGCAGAAGGCATATTGTAAAGAATGTGGAGGGGCACAAATATGCGAGCACGGTAAACAAAAACAAAAGTGTAAAGAATGTGGAGGAGTAAGGTAAAAAAAGCCTCGTGTAAGGAATGTAGAATTAAAAAAAATGAATTATAGTTTAAAGATATAAATATAAAATAAAAAAAGATGAATATAAAATTTTTAACCGTTCAATACGATAATAAAGAAAAATGTTCAAAAGATTTCTTTAATGAAGTAAATAAAGATTTATCAATTTGTGTAAAAGAGAATGATAATTTAACGATTATTGCTATGCCAAATAGTTTAAATGTTGTTGAAGCAACAAAGAATTTAATATTTTTTGGTTATAAAATTTGTTACCGCTTGGGTAATGGTGATGATGAATTTATTACAAAAGGAGTAAAAGTACACGATATTAAAGAAGATATTAATTTTGATAAAGAGTATTTTGAAAAAGTAATTAAGGTTAGTAATAAAAAAGAAATTAATAGTAATTTAGAAATAATTATTATTTCGTTTGAGGTTAGTTTTAATATATTTATTCCAGATAAAAATAAGTTTTACAAAAAAATAAAAAAACATGTAAAGGATGGGATATCTTCATACTTTTCAATCTCACCACCAGTTACAAATATGTTTGAAGATGTGGAAAAAATTTATGTCTAGGCAAAACTAATTATGTTATATAACCTAAATAATGGTTACATAACAAAAAAAAATTTACCCAAATCTTAAGCTAAAAGTTATGGGGGAACCCCTAAGATCAAGTTTTTTCCATTCATAGTCTAAGATGTTTAAATCAAAATGGTTTATTACACTATCATATTTTCGAACGGGAATTGTTGGATAATCCTTTGAGGGAATATTTGCAAGTAGTTGTGATGGTGAAAGTTTCACAAGTTCTCCATATTTGGTTTTATTCATATATGAAGACTTATTATCTACTATACTACACATAAGTCTCAGCGGTTCCTTAATCTGAATATTTAAGGGGTATAATTGACCTGGATTTATGACTTCAGGAACTCCCAAACCAATCGCCAACCCCCGCGTAAGTTTAATTTTAAAGTTCTTATTTGAATATAGATAGTCAACAGTATCAGTCTCAATTATTGTTATCTTTTCCCTATCAGTATCTATTAGAAAGAAAGATTGAATATCACGCAATGAATATGTACCGGGATGTATTATTATTATAGGCTTATTCTCAACATGAAACAACACCTGCTGTTCCTTGAAATTAATCAATCTTTTGGTTTTTATATTGCAATCCAGAAGCTGAATTTCCCGAAGATTTTTCAGAGGAGGATCTAAATAAATTCTAGTTTCCGAATCGTACATTGTAATGCTTAACATTTTTCCGCGTAGAGGTTAGGTCTTTAAAACATTAACGAAATAGGAACCAAGCCAAACCACCAATAAAAACCATAAATACTATCAGATTATCTTCATGTTCCGACCTGAGGGAGTGTTTATTTTCTGGTTTAATTATATCTGTTTGTGTTTCTTTTGTCATTATAGGTTTTGGTTTTGTTTCGGGTTTATGAGGTAAAGAAACCTTTGAATATCCTAAATTATGGTTTATTCCAACAGTTTTTGTTTCGGTATTTAATGTATTATTTACCCCAAAATTCATATCCTCTGTAGCTTTAACCAACTTGTTATTATATCCAACCACGCTCTCTGTATTGACAATCATATTACTAGGCATCAGCCAAACACCAGGAGCGATAGCTAAATCAAGCCGTAATTTAGTTTCCTGAACAGATTGTTGGTAATTTTGAATAGATTTAGAAATATCATTTTCTATAACGCTACTTTCAAATAATGCTAAGAATTCTTGTTGAGTTTCAATAGCCCCTCCTCCATTACCATAAATTGAGTTTCTAGTATTAACTTGTGCCCCCAATATGCAGTAAACAAAAGCTTCGGCGGATCGATTTAATCTACCAAGCCCGGCTTTAGTTAACCCCCGACCGCTTGTTGGGATAAACCAAGCATATCGGAAATCCCTAAAGTCGTCGTTACGGATAAATGAAATGAGATTGCCCTTTTCCTTCTTACCACCGTCATCAGCAAATTTGCCGCCTTCACCCGGCCATTGATCTGCTTCTTTATCGTAATTTCTTACTACATGTACATTTTGATAACCACCTCCTTTTCCACGATATCCTGCTCCGTAATCAAGGAATATATCACCCAATCCGTTGTTTCTTCCACCTTTCCATCTAAAGTCGCCAGAAGTACTAACACCAAATTCTGCGCACAATCGTTGATATGAAACTTTACTATATGGATTATTATTTATCACAAAAGGTTGTTCATCGGGTAAAGGTAGTTTCATTTCATACAATATTCTTCTTATTGTGAAATACACATGAAACTTAATGAAACTACTCACTACTTTGGGATAATTTAGATTTTCAAAGGGACTTATACCGCATCCAGAAGTTGCACACCATACCGCAAAGTTAAGTTGCTGCGGCCAATAATTCATATCAGGTCCATTTAACCATTTTCTACTTTGCTTTCCAAATTTGAATGTTACAACTTGAGATGTAAATATGTTTCTCATCTTTGCGACAAATTTTTTTGTATTTGAAACGTAAATATCCAGCAAGGTTAGCATTTTTGTTAAATCAGTTGTAAAGTCATCAAAACCAACCGCAGGTATTGGATAAGATTGATTGGTTAATGATAAACTCTTTGGAAAAGAACCCACTTTAATACTTTCCAAGCCCAAATCTTCCTGCAACATTATTTTTAAATTAGTAGAAAGATCATCAGTCCAGGTTTTTCCAGTAGGATCATCATTTGACATGACAGTCATACCATTATATTTCCATTTAATGTATCCGCCATATAAATCATTCACAAATGTAAATTTATTGATGTTGGCGTTTGGGTATATATTTTTAAAGTCTGTGAGTAACATCTTATTCTTTTGTGTTTCAGATAATACGATCTTTAGATCGATTAAGAATAAGATGTAAAGTATTAATATTCTATTCACTAGTATTTCTAATACCCGCAAAGCAATTACAACCCACTTCTGTTCTCTCGTATGAAATTTTTAATGTTCTTTCCCTCCGGTTAATTCTTTTAATAGATCTTCGCGAACTTCTCTCCTTATCTGATTCATATTTAAGTTTTTTTCTGTGTCTTTACGAGTTTTTTGCCTGATTTCTTGTTTTAGTTTTTCAAACTTATCCACCTCTGATAAAATTAGAGAAAATTCTTGGTCAGATATAGCGTTATCTTTCAGTGCTTTTGAAACCAAATCGTGAATAGTGTTTACTTTTGCTTTTGCTAGAGAAACTGTCTGTTCATGTTTACTAACTTTATGTGAAAGTCTTTTAGAAGCAGCACCAAAACCAACCGATATTGCCCCACAAACACCACCCACCGCCCCCAAAGGTATGCCAACAACAGCACCAAAACCAGTAAGAGAGGTGCCCAACCCGCTTGCTGATAGTATAACTGAAAAAACCCCACTACAAACACTTATTTTTGTAAATATACCTCTTGCTCTATTGTATTTTTTCCTTACATCCTCATAATGTTTAATTTCCTTCTCAAGATTTTGTAGTACTTCGCAAGACTTTTGTAGTCTAAAATTATTTGGATCGCCATTCATAGGTAATCGTGGATAAATAGAGCTTTGCTCAGGACCGGCTACGCCGTAAATTCTATTGTAATCATCCATATTGTATTTTACTGATCAACATGATACCTTTAAATTTTGTTACTTTCTATTCTTTTTAAACCGTTCCACAAAATATAGAACCACAGCCATTATCAAAAGCCAAGCGTTCTCGCCTAAAAATCCAATAACCTGACCCGCTGTTTTGAAAAGAAAGCTTACAATCGCTCCAACCATCCCTGGTAATATTTCACCGAGTTTTTTACCAATAGCTTTAAAACCATTACCAACACCTTTCCCTAAAGTAGATAGCCCTTTAGAAAGATTAGAAACTATAACTCCAATTATAACACCAACAGCGCTAACAACAGCAAATACTGTAAAACCATACTTTTTAAAGATGTATTTTAACCTCTCACGTAATGGTAAATTTTTAAGTATTTCTTCTTTTCGACTCTCAATATCTGATATTTGTTCTTCATTTAATATTGCATTCTTTCTAATTTGTTCTCTTAATTTATCAATCTCAGATTTTAATCGTTCTTTGCTTTGTTCTAACTTTGAAAAATTTAATTTATCCTTCTTATATTTATCTATTTCTTCTTTGTATAATTTTACTTCATTTAAAAGCTTCTCACCTTGTATTTTTAATTCTATATTCTGTTTTGCAGTTTGATCGAAAAGTCTTTTACCTTCAGAAGAGTCTCTTTCCATATTTTCTTTTTCTGCTTTTTGGCTTTCAATTACTAAAGTAAGCCTTTTTACTCTTTCTTCGTATTGGTTAATCTCATCTGTACGAGTTGCTAAAAGCGATTCTATTCCTTGTACTGCATTAAGTAAATCCTCATGTTGTTCATTAGCTTCATTTAATTGTGATATGGTATCATTATATTTATTCAACATGCTTTCATAATCAGCACCTAGTGCCCTTCTCATTGTTTTTGGTAAATCTTCGAGCTTAAGATTTCCATCTTTATTAACCACTGTATGCGGCACAGAATTACTCCTATTACTAAATCTAACAATTAAACTACCATCTTCTCCAAATGTTACATTAAATGTACTATCATCGGGATTGTAATTTGGAAAATATCGTTTTAGTTCTTGCCCAGCTTCTCTTCTTCTATCATAGTCCTCGTCTCTTTCTCTAATATTTGTCGGGTTTTTCTCTTCATCTTTTATTTCCCATTGAAGCCGTTTTCTTTCTGCCATATATTCTGAATAACCAAGATATCCCTGATCAACAGATGTAGATGTATTTGGACTTTGGTAAAATGTATCATCATCATCATCATCATCATCATCATCATCGACTAAATATCGCCTTGGAGGTGGAGTTCCCGGTCGGCGATTGGGTGGTCTACCCGGAGGAGGAGTATCACCATCATCATTATCATCATCGGGTTCTTTTGGTAGATCATCTAATGGTATATATTCTGCCATATTTAGATTTTTTACTCATCAGTAAGAAATCTTTAAACTAATCACATACAATTACCTAAAATAATTTACTAGCTATGTAACCCAATGCCAACATACCACCGCCTACATATACCATTTCACCCATCTTTTGATTTTCACTTGGCCTGTAATAATCAGAGAATTTAGGTTCATTCATTTGTTCATATAATGCAAATTGTTCATTTGTAGTTGAAATATTTTTTGATGCTTGATATTTTTCATCTTTTTTCTTTATTTTCCAATCCATTAGTTTTTGTCTTTTTTCCTGGTATTCAGCATAATCTCTTTGATATTTTTCCATTGCTTTATCGTGTCTTATTTTTTCTGTATCAGTTTTATTTCCAGATAAATATTTTGCAAGATATGACCCGCCAACAAAAGCTGTTGCATTTAATACTGCTCCTCCAATCATAAATGCTATTGATGCCATTTTTATATTCGTTAATTTGGAAGTATCTTTTGATCCTCTAAATATGTTTTTAGGTACATGCTACCCGACAATACAACGACCCACTTTGCATAATTTGTAACACTAGAGGATGGGTCGTTCATAAATGATTCTTTCATCATCTTTTTGGCTACATAACCAACTCCAGCGGCTAATCCGATAAGGACGGCCGAATCAGTAACGGTTTTCACAAGTTTATTTTCGTTTGACATAATTTTTTTTTTACTACACCAGTGAGAAACCTTTAGATAACTTTATAATTATATCATTCCCATTTTTTGTGGTTGTGGTGCAGGAATATTTTGGGGAACTTGAGATACCGAGGGACAAGCAGGCATTCGTTCCTCATTTTGCCGCGTTCCTCCCTTCGGTCGGTATCTCATAAACATATCAAATGCGGTAAATCCTATTCCGATAATCGATAAAACAGTCGTAAATGATAGCTCTGGAAGCCATGCCCGATTTCCATTTTCTGTTTTATCTTCACTCTCATTTTTAATCTCCTTTTCTCGTTTCATTTGCTCCCTGGCTAATGCTTCTCTAGCCATTTTGTTATTTTCTGCCAGTTTCTTACCAGCCGCAACCCTTTTAGGATCTTTCTCTTTCTTTTTAGTGTCTTTCTTTTCAGGCATTGGATCCATCGTAATTTGTTCAACTTCAGACATTATTTTATTTCACAAAGTAAAGAATCTTTAAATAAGTTGTGATTAGTAAACAGTATCATTACCTCCAGCATCTTTCTTAGTGGCCTGCTCAGTTGTGTTAGCGTTATCTGTAATTGCACTTGCAACTTGTTGATTTTTGAATTTAACGTGTTTAGCAACTTGAAACACTCCGCTAGCAAGTGCTGTCAGTCTTCCTGCTTTCAATGCTAAGAGCCCAACAATGTTTGTTAGTTCGCGATTAACCAAATCATCATTCTTCAAATCTGAACAAAGGGCTTCTATATTATCCACCGGAACCACATAAGAAATGACTTGAGAAACCAATTGAAGGGATGAATCTACCAACCCGCCACTAATTTTCTTACCCAATACCGCTTGATAACGATTATAATATTTTTCAATGTCTTTTACTGATAATTTTTTTACATCACCCAAACTCATATCAACTCCTAAATATTCTTTTGTAGTTCCAAGAGATGCTAGAATAGCCAGTGATTCTTGTTTAATTTCAAGTTCATTATCATCATTATCTTTTACCTTATCTTTTGTTTCTTCAATATAATCTTCAACTTCTGTCATCTTATAATTTTCTAATAATACAAAGATTCTTTTAGACCGCTAACCCGTTTGGAATTTCCAAATAACATTGAAATGGAAATCTTAAACACAAACATAGTCTAGAATATTTTTCTTTTTTTAATAGTTGAACAAACTTTTTAGTGGTTTCAGGGTCTAAATCACCCCCATAATCTTCGAAAAGCATCTTCATCCCCCTTTGCGATGGATTATGGAATGAGACCACACAAGCCACATTTTCGCGGAATGGTTTTGCTATCGATGTTAATTGTTGAGTGAGAACCCAAACTGATAATCCATGATGCCTTCCGGAAAATGCTAAATCTATAAACTTGTTTGATCTTTTTTTCAGGTCATTAGAAACAGCGCAATCATCTAAAATTATTAGTGTGTTTGTTCCGGAGAATAAAGTTTGACAATCAGTTAATAGCTCATTAATCTCATCAACGTTACTGGCATCTGGTGATGATACAAAGAAACGTTTATCTCCTCTAGCAAAACCATGATATGTTTTATTTTTAGCATAGGTTGGGCAAATTAAAACAATGAATTCAAACAATTTTCGGAATGGACCGCGTAGTTGATCTATGATGTACTTTGTCTTTCCGCAATTTGTTGGTCCAGTTATGATACAATGAAAAGGAATTTTATCTCGTAATTCTTCCATTTTTTTGTATCAGTACATGATTGCTCTTAAGTTTGAATTCATAACCTCCATTAATGCATCAGCCACAACAAACATGTAACAATTAATAATACCAGAACCAGAAGGTATTCTTCTAATTTCTATTTTTATACCGTCTTGTGCGTTGTTTAATGCTAGACCTCCCCCATGAATTGTATTATCTGGGTTAGTTCTCAAATCGATCCACAGAGCAAACTTATTATTATAAAAATGCTTTTCTTTCATGTCATTTCTCCCAAAACGTTTCTTTACCGACTCCCAAAGATCCGACGTAACCATTCCCTTTGAGTATAAACGATTTGGAACACCATTAACATCAACATTGATTGAGGTGATACCTGGATTGAAAAAATTCTCAGAATTTCGTGTTCCTCCGGCGTATGGTAATATAAACAAACATAATATGCCTGTAATTGACCTTCTAGGTAGATTAATATGCTGGTTTATAACAGTATCTGTGGGTCTGGATATGGTGAAAGTTTTGTGTAGAGTGACGTTTTCATAAAAGAATCCCTTACCAACCTGATAAGCCGCTTGTGCCTCTCGAGCTAAGTATTCGCTTGATATACAAGAATATTCCAACTCAAGGTTTGTGATTTTATAAGTTGGAGTCTTTGTTGTATCAGAATAAACAACAATATCTTGAACTGGAGCTAGTGTAATCTCAAATATTAGTTGATGATCTAATGCTTTTGGGTAGAAAACACCATGATCGTTTAGAATAGGATGGTTTAGTTGGATTTGGTACTTTCTATTGTGTACTCCTGCAAGTGCCACTTCTTTTGCGTCTGTGTCTACCTTATCACCCGCATTTGACCGGAGCTTCCTCATGTTTACAGAAGAAATACCTTGCTTTAATCTATCATCTCTTTCTTCATCTGTTAAGAATAAGTCGTGGTATGTTTGAAATAGATCGTATCTTTGTGTGTCCTGTAGTGTTTCACCCCCAAAAAGAACCTTTAGTCTGGAAACAAGGTTACTACCCACATTATTCACAAGGGTGTTATTTTCATGCCCCTCAACATTCAAGTTAAACACCAGAGATACACTTCCGGGAACAATAACTAAATTCTCGGTAAGTTTTGGAATATTTATATATAGTGTTTCTCCAGGATTGGCTGATGAAGGATTTAGTGTAATTCTGTTCAATATTGATTCCTCTTTCAAACCCAGTGGTACTCTCGGAATCCTGTTTGGGTTAATTTTTTCAGATACGGCTGTCATATTAATTTATAAGATACTTTGGTTAATCTTTAAATGAGTAGCGAAAAAATACTTTCAAAAATATATTATTCAACCGAGGGGTATTGGAAAGGATATGCTGCGATTCCTAAATTGGCTGAAAAGGCGAAAGTAAGTGAAAATGAAGCAAAACAATGGTTAGAGAAACAAGCAATATGGCAAATATATCTTCCAACTCCTAAATATATACCTAGACCGCACTGGGTGGTTGATAAACCCAATCATATTCACCAAGCAGATTTATTATTTTTACCGCATGATAGAGTTGGAAGAAAAACATATAAATATGCATTAGTTGTTGTTGATGTGGCAAGTAGATACAAAGATGCTGAAGCATTAACCTCAAAAGAAAGTCGAGAGATATCCAAAGCTTTTACAAAAATATATTATAGAAGATTGAAATATCCTAAAACATTAATGGTTGATCCTGGAAAGGAATTTATGGGTGAGGTTTCAAAACTTATGAATTACCATAATGTGAAAATACAAAGAAGTGAAGCTGGCAACCATAGAGCCCAATCGTTTGTGGAAAGAGCAAATAGGACATTAAGTGAAAAATTATTTAGCCATCAATACGCCCAAGAAATGATAAGCGATGAAAGGTCAAGAGTATGGGTAAAAAGATTACCTGATATTCTAAAAACTTTGAACAATACACCAACTAGAATAACCGGTAAAGAACCCGAGGGTGCCATAAAAATGAAAGGGGTTGATATCAAACCTAAAAGTTACCGACTACCGGGAGGAACTAAGCAAGTTGTCGGTTTTGATGAAGTTAGATTACCAATTGAGGTAAGTGTTAGATATTTATTATCTCCGGGTGAGCTTGAGGGTGGTGAAAAAAGAAGAGCCACAGATCCTATTTGGAGCATAAAAGTTTATTATATTACGCACAGCGTCGTTTCTCCTAATCAACCTGTTTTATATTTTTTACAAGCCGGGCCAAGACGAGGTTTTGTAAGGGAGGAACTTCAAGTTGTACCAGATGATACTGAGTTACCGCCAGATTATGTTTTGAAATGATTTCTTCGGCCGTTTTAATAAAGGGGGTATGTGTGAATTCCATCCTCATCAACCCTTCTTTTATCATAATACCCATTCAATCCTTTTTTAATTTGAGTATATGTCACAATTTGGTTTTCGTTTACTCTAAATCCTGTGTTTTGCGCCATATCAATTGACCCTTTCAAAGCCGACATGTATCTGTCCCAGGTCATTTCGTTTTGCCTATGAATTATAGATTTACAACTATACTTTACCTTTCCATTCTCATCCTCCGCGTAATAACATTTTGATGAAAGTGCAATCATTCTAATACCATCAAACTCTTTTTTGAACAGTCCTGGTGTCTTGTCGTGATATTTCGAGGTTGATAGGAATTTTTCTTTTCCTCCATTAAAATATTCTTCTCTCATTTCGGGTTTTATAATATTATCAAAGTTTTTATCCGAAATTGCCATGTACATAGAATCAGTATCCATTTGAATCAATTCAAAATCCTTTCTATCTACATATTTATCAACAAAATCGTAATAAAATTCCAACATCCGAAGTTTGGCTAGCTGATACACCGCGATGCCGCATTGATAGGGTCTGTCTATTTTTATTTGTCGTTTTCTTTTTACTATTTCATATGTTTCATTTATTTCTGTAAGATCTTCAAAAAATGGGGACCTTAATGCTTTATCAACCTCACTTTCATCCTGGGTATACCTTGTATTCTTGTGTTTTTCCTTATCTTCTATCATTTTCCCATAGAATGCATTTCCTTTTAGTTTGTAAGTGTCACCCAATTCTTTACAACCTTTATACTTTGGTTTTAGTTTTTCAATCAATACTTTAATGTCTTTGTTCTCTTCAATAATTTTAAATATATCAGGGAATTGGTTTAATTCATTAGTAAGGTTTACGACATCATCTATTTTGTTTTCATCAAAAGCCTTACTTAATTTTTCCAGCATAACCTCTATATCTCCATCTCTTCTAGCTTTAGCTACTTCTTCGGGAAACCATCCAAAAGGTCTTCCAGGTTCATACTTCAAAATATTGTGAATAGCCGTAATCTCCAAACCGTGATTAAGATACCATTCGATCAATTCTGTATATAAAAGTATCTCTTTTGCATTTGTAACCCCTAGTAATTTTTTATTATCTTTTAGGTGTTTTCTACCTGTAGCTTTTTGGTATTCTTTCATGTGTTCAGGTATTAAATCTTCTGGAACGCTATCCACAACAAATAACGGTGAGAACTCTTCAAACTTTTCTTTTAGGTTTTCTGGTACATTTATATCAACTTGGCAAAATCCAAAAAGTTTACCATCAAGAATATCTTTACAAATCTTCTTAATAAATTCGGGATCTGTTGGGTTTTCAACCTCAATACATTCTTCTTTTCCACATGGCATTTTTTGCCCCGCTGCAAAAAGATATAACCCATTTGCATCATAACCAACAATTCTTACACAATTTTTAGGAAATTTATATTTATGAGAACGAATGTTTGTTTTTCCCACCTCTGCATATCTCATAAATATTATACTAGGCCCCCCAACCATACCAGTTTTCAATAATTTATAAATCTTGTTTTTATCGCATGTTTTACAATCTTTCATTTTCTGGTGGCATTTTTTGCAAAACACGTTATTACAATATTTATTGCATCTATGAATGCAGTATTGGCCTGGGGCATATAATTCAGGATCACCTTTCTTTTTCATTTTTTGATATTTATTTAGAACATATCGCATTGAGACGCCTGGGATTGATACAGCATCTTTTAATATATCGATTTTGTCTGGATAATATTGTGCTCGTGTTTTTTCCAAAGCTTCTTTGAAAGGGATAACATCGTGAAGATTATACTCTTTCAACCAGTCCATCATTGTAACACAGCCTCTCTTTTCGAATTCAATCAAATATTCTTCATATTCTTTTACTGAAATATTTTCTTGTTTCAAACTTGAGTAAAAGTCTTCATGTTTTACTGGACCAACGTGAGAAAGCTTATCATAACTATCCAACCATTCATAGGGAAATACAAGTTTTTTAGCTTCACAGTTGTTTGCTTTGCACCACTTATCAAAAGAAAGTCCTGGCGCCAAGTAGGACATCACATCCAAGAATTTGAAATGGGGGGTTGACAAAAACATATATTTATTCGCCTTTCTTGCAACAAAAATCTCCTTAGTTTTATCAGTCATGTTTTTTACAAAATATCTTTTAATCATATTGATATCATACTTTCCACTATTGAACCCCAAAACAGGAACTTGATTACACCATCTTTCATACTCTTCTAATACTTTCTTTGGGATAGAATCTTGGTCAGTTAATGGATATTCTTTTTTAACCTTTTCAACAATCTTTTTTCTTCTTTTTTCTAAATTTTCAACAAATTCTTTTACAAGATCATCTGGGTTTGAATTTATAATACATGTTGGTTCTTTTTCAAGAGTGTCATGTATTGCAACGCTAACCGGTATATGTGTTTGGTTAAAAGATAAATCATTAGTAATATGTTGAAATTCTTTTTGTAATATTGCCTCAAAATCATAAACAATAAAATCTGGGTAAGGGATAAATTTCTTCTCAAACCATATATCACCCAATTTAGGTTTTTCACACTCCCAAACTGATACAACACGATACCCCAAATCTTTAATAATCTTTTCTCTTTGTTTTGTTTCATTATATTTAGTTTCATCTTCATTTGAACAGGGACAACCGTGCCATTTACACCCATAAAACTCAAAAACAGTATTGGTCTCTGGTTCGTATCCATCCACCAAAAAAATCTCATTTCCTCTTTCATCTTTAACACACCTTTCACCACCATGACCGCATAAAGCATGATGAATATGTTTTCCTATAATCTTTGATTGTTCATCTATCCATCTACAAGCTTTATAGCTAAATTGTGTATTACCACCATAAAACACCTTTTCAGAGTTGTTCATAATATATTTTATCTTTTCTCCTGTGCATAATATTTTTGTCTGACCTCCTTTACAGCTGTTATTTTTTACATGGTCTCTAAGATAATCATGCCGGTTAAATATTTGTTTGCATCCTGAGCATTCCCATTTTTTGGATAGCATCTCTATATCCTTTATGAAAAAACAGTGGCCCTCATAAAGCCCCATATCTAAACTAGGTAAATTCTCTTTGAATTGGCCTTTACCAAAAACAAGTTTCCAAATTTCATAGTTTTCTTTTTCTTTTTGTTCGTAAACCCTAATGTTAATAGAAAACATTTTTGCAATTTTCTCAAAATCAACAAGTTTTGTCGGTCTAACTTCTGAGGCTTTCAATTTTTTGTTATTATAAAAATCTCGGGGCAATGATAGTGATAGTTTTTCAATGTCTTTCTCGGGTCTTTCTTTACCATCAATAATGTTCAATTTAATAGCCAGGCACCGCCAAAAGCACATATTATCATCCTTACCATCTACAGCATAAAGACATTTTTTATTACGAAGACTGTCTGGTAATTTTCCACACCCAATTAGAGGCTCGTTACTGTGAATAACTTTTACTTTTACCTCTGTAAATTCAACTCTCCCTTCATGAGCACCCTTTTTATCAATGATTTTTGATGGTGGTAAGTATGCTCTACTCCAAGCAATACCCTCCAAACTCAATCTTTGTCCCTCACACCTCTCAATATAATCTTTTATTTCTGAAAGCATGGAAAAAGACCCCTCACCCCTAAATGTGTGGGCGTAATCAATTATTTCCCCCTTTCCTCTATGAATCGAAGCGCTAAAACTGATAACAATTCTTGAGCGCATTTCTATTCGCGGTTCCAATTCATTATAAATAAATTCTGATAAGTCATTATCTAGATCTCTCCTAATTTGAAAAATATTTTCATTTCTTTCGTTGATATTTTGAAGGATTTCTCCATTTTCAGGAAATATTCTAAGGGTTGTTGTTCTATTAGTTTTTTTGACTTTATTGGTAACCCCTTGATTTTTTAATTTACCACCTTCCTTTTCATTATCCCTACCTATAATTGAATCTTTTTTTCTTTCAGGTTTTTTTGAAGAAGGGGGTTGTTGTTTTGGCTCTTTAGGTCTATCACCTTTTTTCTCATAATCTCTAGCCTCTTTTTTAGCTTGTTTTATTTGTTCCTCTTGTTGTTTTATTAGTTCATCTTTTCTTTCCAATTGTTCAAGATATTGATCTAATATTTGTTTATTTCTTTTTATTTGCTCGTTTCGTTTTAATTGTTCTTCATTTTGTTTTATTTTCTCGTCTTTTTGCTTTAATATTTTTTCCAATCTTTCTTTTTGTTCTTCTTGTTGTTTTATTAGTTCTAGTTCTTGTAATTTTTCTTGTTCTTGTTTTGGTGTTTCTTCTCCCTCTTTTTTAATTTCTTCAAGTACCCCCGGTATTCTTCTTATCTTTTTAATAAGTTCAGATTTACTCATTTCATGGTAATTTTTAATTCCGCGCTTTTTAGCAAACTCTTTCAAAATGTTAAGTTTTCTCAATTCTGCCTCGTCTTGTTCCATGTTTTAATAAAATTTTACAAATCTTTAAACCACATTTTTCGTTTTTTTGTAAAATTTAAATAAAAAGTAAAATCATTTTTTTAAAATTTTTTGTAAAAAGTTAAATAAAAAAGTAAAATCGTTTTCAATAAAAAAATTAAATTCGTTTTTTCAAATTTTTTGTAAAAAGTTAAATAAAAAAAGTAAATTCGTTTAATTTTTACTGTAATACACTACTAAGCGTTAGCTTTCCAAGTGTGGCGCGCATCGTAAAGAAGCTACAGACCACCGGCAGTCTGGCCAATTTACCGCGTTCAGGAAAACCGTCAAAGTTAGCGAGTTCGCGTCATTGAAAACAATCAAAGGATTTAAATTCCCTACGTTCTTCGCCATGAAAGACGTATTAGCACATTAACAACAGCGAATTTTATAGAGGAGTAAAGCGTCAACATGACCGTGATTGTTAACAAGAGAACGGTACATTGATGGCTCGATACTGGTTACTGCGATATTTCGTATAGTGCAAGCGGAATTATCCCTCTAGTAAGGAATTTTCGTTCTGGTCTTGAAAATGCGGCGAATTTTCGTCCCTTGTTTTAAAGAAATAACGCTCAAGACATTGCGAAAAGATGCCCGAATTTTCGAGCGAATTTTCTTCGAACTTCGCGGAGACAAAGAACGAAATTCGCGCATTTCGCTCTCATTACTTTTGCACAATACTGTAGGAGGCTGCAGATGCAGAAAAAGAGAGGAAGGGAGAAGAAAAGGTGCATTTCTTTGTTATGGTGCAATGCTGTAGAACTTCAATTCAACCACTTTTCCAAATATTGCACCGACATGTATAATTATGACAACTGGTATAAAGATTTTAGAGCATGGCCCATGGAATATTGTAACTAAAGCAGGGAAAATAAATTTTGCCAATATCTTTTTTTACAAGAGTACTGACTACAAACAATTGTATTTTAAAACTTCAGATGGAAATCAAATTAAGATTCGTCATACTAAAAGTGTGATGTACAAAGAGTGTTACTGTACCATGCACTACTGACATAACTAATGCAAGGAAGGTGAGAGTAAGAGAGAAGGTTTATTTTTGGAAAGGGAGGCTATTGGAAAGCTTATTAGAGGAAGTACATGTACACTTTTGCATAATTATTAAACTTATTAAGTTTCATTGTAACTCCTAGGAAATTGTATCCGAAAGCGAAGACGAGGCCAATGAGACGGTTGTAGATAATGAGGAGGTAAAGATATTAGTCACGCCTGTAGATTTGTATTATAGGTTTTTTTTGTGTGTGAACACCATAGCTACTTGAATGATGGAATGACTCTGGCTCAATTTATAAAAAAGGGGCACTCTTGCTTAAAACGACAACAAATAATATTGAAACCAAAGAAGGTGAAAAGTACATGTACATGGAAAGGATTGGAAATTCATTTGTGTATTTGCTCTCTGATTTAATTTGCCATTTGCTTCTAGGTCAGGAAGCGTAGGCTGGAAGCCTTGGATAGACAGGTGAGTGTGGTTTGAACAGATGTTTTGAGGAAATTCCCATTTTTGGATTTTAAATTTACACTGAAAAATATATATTCACGTTGGACTCTTGTTTGACGTATAATCTGAATATATTTCATTTCCTTTTAATTGTAAAGGGTTTGATTCCTAAATTTCCGCGCACAACTGAGGATATGGACAGTGACAGTGACGTTGAAGTAAGTTGAAGGCTCTGTCAGGCTATGATGTAAGATTCCTATTTCTTTAGTGTTGAACAGTTACATTTTATAAATGAATGATGAGGATACTTTCCTGACATAAGGTGGTACTGAATACATAGGTGTCAATTTTCTCACAATGATATAGTCTACTTTTGAAATCATTGCATGATTTGGTAAATTCTCCATATTTTAAAAAATATACTGCAATTCTTCCGATTTAACGTGAATGGTAGCATTACTGTCAGTTGTAATGAACACAGACTTGTAATGGTAGTTAAAACTAGACGCTCTCAGGAGCGTTCACTCGGGCTACACTTGATAATACGGTATCGAACAAACGTGAATGTCAGTTTACATCTAAGTCTTGTATATATTGTATACTATATGGCTGGTTCCACGACCGCAAAAAACCTACCAGACTGTATATCGCACCGCAATTCTTGTCGACGTCGTGTTTAAGCTGAGGGATTTTATCAGAGGCTTTACAGAAATTTCAGTGATGATTGGGTTTGTTTACTAATCGAATTAATGTTGACCAATCAGCTTTCTTGGTTCCCACGGTAGAAAACAGTTGTGAAACTTGATGCCATTCATCTGATTCCAAGTTATCCAAGGCGAAGAAGCAAAATGTGGGAAAAACAACAATATTACTCCTCAATCGGATATACTTTTCTTCTGATTTAGCCTTATTGGCCCTGTTCCCGTTAATGTCTTTCCACACGACTACGTAGAAAAAAAACTTGAGTTTGAATAAGAAAAGATCCAGAGATGATTTTGAAAACAGGCCCGGGGGAATTCGGGCTGACAAACATAGTCACCAAGTTAAGAGCTTTGTTGGCCGTTTTGCGGTCATAATTATCAAGAACTTTATTATAAACAAACAACAAGTTCAATAGATTTTGGAAACAGCTCTAGCAATCCTTTGTAACGTCAACCATTTTACCTGCAAGCGCAATCAAACTTTGAGTGTTATCATGCTTTTGTTGTCAAGTCTTTGTCTTGCAACTACTTTCTATGCGACCACGCATGAGACAGACCGCAATTAAGAAAACTTCATCCAAAAATGCTACCAAAATTTAAATTAGATGAAAAAATCTTTATAACCTCCTTTATTTGCGTATTGTTGTCTTGCACAAATTGTTGACTCGAGGCATCCACGACGCATGTCTTGTTGCTGTACAAAATTCGTGTATTAACTTCAGCTTTTCGATCCCAATGACAACAGTAGCTGACAATACAAGAGTTAGTAGTATTCATGTGCATAACATTGGCTTTCAAAGATAGTTCAGAGTACACATCTTTTGCATCCAACATCGATGGTGCAATAACTTGATGAAGCCTCGTTTTCACAATAGCAATACCCAAGGGCCTCTGCGGGTAGTCCAATTTGCAACGTTGTCGATAGACGGATAGACTGATAGACCGAAAAGGTAAACCTAGACTTGGGCTACCTGTGGTAGTAGCCCAAGTACAAACGTCAGTATCCTAAAACATAGATCGGTTTGAGCGAAATCACAAATGGACCCAAAACACATACAGTGCATGCACATACGCCCCTCTTGCAGGAAACCCTTTAATTATCCTACAGGGTATATAGTTTTTTTACCGCTTGTGGAGTTTGTTTAGATATTCAATTTTACATAACAAGTTTTATGTTTTCTTTTCTTTCTCTTATTGATACAGGTCAGTTTCAAGAGAACCTAATCAGAAAAGTCACTCTGTTTATTTATTTGTTTAACTTAGCCTAACTGGAATACAAGAAAACTATATACGTAAAATAATTAGGCAGGGAGACCACAACAGTATAGCCAATTACAATGAATTCCTCGGTTATGAGAAATTAATCATCAAAGTTACTCAAACATAATAAAAAATAAAAACAAATCAAAGAAAGAAATAAACAAGTTCAAAACACTAGAAGCAGCATGACAGCAGACACCGTAAGGTACTTCGTTATATTGCACCTGGAACAAATTGTTCTCCAAATTATGAGGTAGTAAGGACGTAAATGTTCATTTTACTGTAGAGCATTGGTATTCCAAAAGCTAACATCTATAAACAGAAACTCCCAAGGATACTGTAAGGTGAAACACTTCCAACAAGGTTGTGCACTAGCACAGCATGTTAGCACGAGCAGTTTTTATCATGAAGCAAGTGTGTTTTAAGTTTCAACGACGTCTATGCTGTTTTGGTCTCTCAGAACGTAAAAATGGTATAACGTTTTAAGTTTTTGAAACACCTTGTACAATAAATACATGATATGCCTTGAGAACTTTGGCTGAGCATGTTCATTCTTCGGTAACTGATCTTAGTTGGTAGAAGGGATAAATTTCTCAGTGCTTTGTAACAATTTTCAATACTTATGATGATTACACGAACAAAACTCAAGAATGGATTTGCAAAGTGTTTGCCTTGACCATGTTAAAATTAAGTAATTTTAAGGAGCGTTCCAGATTTGGATTTGTGATCGGAGATCACACGGATCATGGCGCGACAAAGGAACCGAAGAATCCACATTAGAAAAAAATTCATTGGGTTCTTTGATGCGCTGGGATCCGATAACAAATCCAAATCCGAATAATACCAATGGAACGCACTCTTAGTATCCTATGAGTGAACGTGGATCATTGTATGCTGCACATTCCTCAATAGATGCCACAAAGACAGGAACATGCTTCTCTGGCACAGAAATAATATTATGGGCATCAACTTCAACAACTTGTCCAACTGCTAGAACTTTGTAACCTTCAGATTTTTGCAGCAAAATGACAACAGAACCTGCAGAATGACCATAAAAATATGAATTTCACTTGACAAATAAACAACATTGCTAAACAATATTTTCACTTGACTAATCCACTGGGCCAGCAAAGTAGATTTTGAGGCGAGCTGTCTTAATTTACCAGATCAGAACTGCCTTTTAAGACAGAAAAATAGTCATAATTATTATTCTCACTAACAGAGCTAAATAATAACTAAGGAAGCCCTATGTGCAAAGAAAGTCGCTTTTGATAGCCCATGGTTAGTAGATTTTGCTATTGGGCAAGTAAATTCTGTTCTCAACTTGCATGATGGGTGAGTGAAGTAAGTGAAGTTTTTGGGAGAATTCAATTGCAAATTACAAACAGACTGACTTTGGCGGTTTGTAAGAACTCTTAAATTATATTCCTTGGGATATAGCCTACGATGAAAATGACACAGATTTTTCAACTGTTAAGTGGATGGATCTTTTTCTCGGAGCTGTCAGTGACAGTGTTCCCAAAGTTGAGATAAAATCAGCTTATTCTGCTCCATGGATTGATGCTGAAGTTCTTAAAGTTGTTAGAAAGAAAGAGAGACTTACAAAGCAGGCTAAAAAGTCATCTTCTGAAAATAACTGGGCAATATTTCGATTGCATTGTGCGGAACTCAAATCGCTTATTAAATGGAAGCGTAAGCAACATTTCAAAGGTCTCTCATCAACTCTGACAGAAAACCCTAAGTGTTTCTGGACTTATTATCAAGCTAATTACAAGAGTAAGAGAATTCCAACATCTTTGCAGTACAATGAAGTGAAAGTTTTCCGATACTCAGGAAAAAGCAGAACTGTTCAATAACTATTTTAACTCAGTTTTCAAGAGAGTTGATTGTGTTCCCCTTCATGAGGACTATTTTTTCAGTGACTATATGGTAATGGCAACCAGTCTTAATTTAAGTAACCTTACACTTTCACCGTCTATGGTCAAGGAATTTCTGGATCAGCTGAACATTTCCAAATTTTGAGGACCGGTTGGAATAACATCACGTCTGTTGAGGGAATGTTCAAAATCTTTCTCTATTCCCCTTTGCACCCTCTTCAATAAACAACTGGACAGTGGTTGTTTTCCTAAAGTATGGAAAACTGCAAATTTGGTCCCAGTTTTCAAGTCTGACGATAGAGAGATGGTTGAAAATTACAGAGGAATATCATTGCTGTGTACCACTTCAAAAATCCTTGAAAAATACGTGTTCTTGTATGTTTTACCCTTTTTCCAACCACAAATTTACCATCTGCAAGACGGCTTTGTGAGTTTACGCTCTTGTGTTACCAGTCTCCTACATTCTACTCATGCTTTTGCAAAAGCAATTGACGAAAGAAAGCAAGTTGACACTTTTCTTGGATTATGGTAAGGCATTTGACTCAGTCTCATTTAACTTTTACTGAAAGAGCTGTTCGATGTGGGTGTAAGAGGTAAAGTCCTTTCTTGGTTTAGATCATATTTAACACGTAGACTCCACAGAACAGTCATTGACGGTTGTGAATCGTCCTTGTTACCAATATCATCAGTAGTGCCACAGGGGTCCATTTTGGGACCATTATTGTTTATAATTTATATAAATACAGCTCCTAAAGCTATACACTCAAGTACCACTGTATAACTGTAAGCTGTTGATTTGAAATGCTTAATAATCATAGATAACACAAATGATGTTCAGCAACTACAAAGTGACCTGTCAAATCTACACAATTGGTCAGTTGATCACTTTATGAAGTTCAATTTTATAGAAATGCAAATATCTTGCAATCACTAGGAAAAAGAATATTGTGGATTCAACCTATACACTTTAATAATAGCTCACAGATTATGTCTGTTGTAACTGAGAAGGACCTTGGTGCATGTAACCGATGTATAGTTCATTTCCGCTTGATTAACAAACCGCTTTGTTGTTTAGTTAATGATTTGTTATTGCATTACATCTGTAGCCTATCGGTATCAGTTTTCAGAGCACATGGTTTTTGAGTCCTTACGAAAGTGTTCAATTCTGCTTCTATAAACCTGTGTCTCCGTATAGTTCATCTCATCATTTATGCGTTCCAGGCCTAGTCAGAGAATAATCATTTGACGTATTCAATAACGGGATCAGTAAATCACCCTTAAATCATTTTCCGTCTGGTTACTGTTCTTGGCATTGAATTTAGTTCTACGTGATTTCTCAACTGAACCAACGAACTTAAAATAAGTCTGCGCGCTTGGACCTACAGTCAAACGATTTCTCTTGAACGATACCGCGACGATAACGAAAACTAAACCTGTGTGGTTCAAACTGTGGGATCGTTTTTGTTCAAGGCAACTCACTTTGTAGCGAATCATGCCATTAACTCAAGGATACTGAGAAATCATGATGGCAAGCATGTCGGAAAACTCAGGATATCCCGTGGCATCTGGAATTCCATCCAGCGAACAGGAGGGATTGCATCAAAACATAAGGGAAAGACGCCCGACCGAAAAGGGATCCGAATATACTCGAAATCTTCACCTTCAGGCCGTCATTTCGGCAAAGAGAGCATGGAGGAAACAGATTAATTCGATTCATTCACTTCTTGCCACTAGAAAGGACATTGCGACACTCGCAGCGGGATGCGAAATTCTAGAGAAGAAAATGTTCGAATTCTCTGAGACACATGAAGCTTTAGAGGCCCTGATCAAAAACGAGGACGAAAGAAAACAAATGTATTAAGAATTTTAAGTTATCTCTTGCAAAAATAACGATGTTCTTAGAATGGTCAGTGATCGAATCAAGTCCTTGGAACAAGAACAGGATTCTAACAGTTCGGCTTTGTCACGATCGACCAAAACAAGCAAAGTCCCCAGCAGATCGAGCCGCAAATCTTCTCATACATCTTCCGGAAGTTCATTGCTATATCTGCGACAGAAAAGAGTACAGCTTGAAGGAGACATTGTGTCTCTAAGAGCAACGATGGCTCTCGCCAAAGAAAGGCAGTAGAGGAGAAAAAAGTTATGGGAAGAGGAAAGTGAAAGTTTTTCATCAAGGAAACCGCACTTGCCAGCCCATAGTAAAAACGACCAGAAATGTATAGAAAATAAAAGAACTCGTAAAAAATAACCCTAACATCAAACCTGCCGAGATCCAGTCGACAATTGTTCTGTCTGCTTTCCAAAATCAGATGGACTGGCAAACAGTCGAAAAAGAGGCCGCCTCGGTAGTAAATAGAAAACAAATATCTAACATAAAGCAAAAAATTAGAGCAGAAACGGAACCGCACGGTCACAACTTTGAGGCCATTGTTAATTTTAAAGAGTATTGCGATGAAAAAGACAAACTTTACGTGTTCAAAATAAATGACAGACGTGGAAACCCCGACCAGCCATCATTTGTGTTCAAAAGCAGTGAGGCAAAGATGAAGCTGGCTGTTACTATGGACAACGAAAAGGACGATTTTTTAAGTGAAGAATTTTGTTTCTTTGATGGGAAACACAATAGATGTGGAGGCTTCATTACATTAACGGCGAGTGTCTACCATCCTCTACTCCGGAAGCAAATACCACTAGCTATCATGGAGACAGAGAAAGAAACCACAGAAAACGTTGAACTGTTTTGGAAACTTTTCAATGAGACCATCGCCAAAGCATCCAATGGAAACTGTAAGAGTTTCAATCCAATCAGTTGGTGCACGGATATGGCAGGCGCAAACCTTGCTGGAATAGTGAATGTATTTGGACTTGATGCCAAAAAACGAATTAAATCTTGCGAGTTTCATTTTGAAGATTTGTGAAACAAAAAAGCGCAAAGGCTTGACACTGACAGCGCTAAGGAGTTAAAGACCCTGTGCGGCGAACTATTGCGCTCCACAACAGTAGCTGCTTATGAAGCAGCAAAGCGGCAGTTGGGCACGTTTATTGCTGCAGATTCGGACAGGGAGTTCCTAAGGAGGGGGGACTAATTTTTTCATGCATTCGCACCTACAAATGCACCTTCAATGAACCAAGCTGAAGTTGTTCATGCTGGGTGGGCCAATAGAGACCGGCCAAATATGTCTCTGCTTGATGCTTGTCACGCGGATGTTAGGGACAGCTTGTTGGTGGAAATGGAGTTGCAGGGCTTACAGAGTGGTTCTACAACAACAGGCCAGGGTCCTACATTCGCAGAGCACAGCAGAGAACGTCACCGACGGGAGGTGGATCGAGCCAAAAGACTCGGAAAAGAAATGTTTACTGCCGATCAGGGTGATAACAATGATGGCCTTTGTATTGATCCGAAGTCTTCCCATCATCCAAAAACGCAGGCCAACAATTCAAAAAGGACAAAAAAGCCTACGGGAAAAGTATCTAACAATGCTGTTGAACGTTTAAATGCGATGCCCATAGAGAAATCACAAATACCATGCCAGCCAGTACACACAGCAGCATACCAACAGTATCAGCAACATCTATTTCAGCAGTCACCTTATCCACAGCAAAGTGCGGCCTTACCCTACAACACAACCGGTCCTGTGTTGAAGCCGACGCCCAACAGTTCGTGCAATGAACCGCACCGAACGGGTTCAACTGGCCAAATGCACATTCCAGGTACCTTTAGCTCCTCCACCGGCATCGCCGCAAGTCATGTGGCATTCTGGATTGTCTAACAACAACTACGAATTTGTCCTACTAGAGTCATGTGTTAAAAAGTGCTATGGTTGTGGCGTCAATTTCGCAGAGAAACATAGACGACCACCATGTAACCTGGTTGTGAAGCACCTAGATCGAAGGGTTGTGGGAAAAAGCAGCCTTACAGGACAGTTGTTGTATAGTAATGACTTTTCTAATACCTACTACCATCCTGTAGCTAGCCACATCCAGCGCAAAAATCCCGTTTTTACCGGAAGAGTTTACATTTCGCCTGTTTTGTACTATTCGCTGGATACTGATCAGCGGAATTATTTAGCCTCCTCTGGTCTAGAGGTACAACTGTGTTAGACATATTAGAGATCAGTACCTAAGAAATTGTAACATTTTTTTTGCGTTTTGTTGTAATAAAAGATTAAAAATTGAAATCTGCGTGACATCAGTAACAAGGTCTGTAACCGAGTAGTCACGCGTTGTTTTTCTTAAGAACGGCAAAAAATGTGTGATTTTTCCCATTTTTTTTTAGGAACGCCATTAAACATTCCACTAAAAGCAACAGAATGAATGCCAAAATGGCTATTGTTACACCCTGCTCTTTGAAACTATCCAATGTTCATATATCAGTCAGTCAATGAACTAACAGGCAGCCATTGAAGGCTAAGATAAGATAACAGACGTGCCATTCCCTATATTCTGGTACTTGACGTAACCCTATTTCAATCCACTGTGTTTATGTTAATTTTCTTTACTTGGTGAGTATGGCGTGAAAACAATGAAAACAAAGACAGTTACTGGTTTATAAGAATGTTCTACAGTCCTAAATGGAGATAATGAGCGTGAATATCGAGAAATGAAAATTAGCGTGCAGTAAGTTTCAGATCGATCGTATGTTGCTTTCAATGTTTTGTACGTGGTTCATCACCCTTTGGAAAAGTAGTTTCCCACGAAACCCCCCTACCCCTCGGAATTTACTGCCTTTGAACCACCCTCCCCCTCGGAATTTCCAATGGTCTTCCGTGGGGGGGGGGGGGGTATGGATATTTTCTGGAACCACACATTGCGATATTGTATGATCCAATTCATAGTTGGATATTCAATTTACATGTTACATTTACATTTACATTTAGAAATATTCGATTTACATGTTGCAAGAAGTACCCTGTTCCCAAGAAAATTCTCCCTATGGGCTACAGAATGGGAGTACAAAAGCCTTTTCAGCTTTTTTTTCTAGCAGCAAAGCTGGCGTAAGCATTCTTTTTAATAATAACTTCGATCTTCAAATTATGAAAACCTATATTGATGATTCAGGGCGCTTTATCTTGTGTGACTTACCTGTAAAAACAAATGGAAAAAATATAACCTTAACAAATATTTTATGCTCCAAACGAACATGATCTTGCTTTCTTTAAAGATCTCCTTGATCACATTCAAGATTTCGAAGGAGACAAAATCATCATTGGAGGCGATTTCAATCTCGTTCTTGATGAAGAGAAAGATAAAAAGGGGGCCTGCCCAAAACACATCACAACATGCAAAAAACCATCCTTGAGATATGTGATAACCTTGATCTTGTTGATGCCTGGAGAACATTGAACCCCGAAGAAAGAAGTTATACTTGGCACCAAACACAGCCAATTGTACACTGTAGACTAGATTTCTTCTTAACAAGTCAGAGTTTGCTGGGTAGCATTATCTCCGCAACTATTCTTCTGGGCTTTAAAACAGACCACTCAATGATCATATTAAATATATCTCTTCACTCAAACCCAAGAGGGCCTGGTTTTTGGAAACTTAACACATCCCTTCTGGTCGATAAGGATTACATTGATTTGATAAGGTTAACTATCAATGAAACACAGCATGAATATGAAAACAATGAGTCAATAAACCCTTCACTTCTTTGGGATATGATCAAACTTAAGACTTGGGGGAAATCTCTTAGCTTCGCTGCTGCCAGAAAACATAAAACTTTGCATAAACAGCATGAGTTAGAAGAAAAAAATGCCTTACTAGAAAAAGAACTGGAACAACCGGCTGCCGTCAGCAAAATGCAAAAAACAAATAAAACAGAATAACTTGAGTTATTCAAAAGTGAACTAGAAGAGATTATTAAAGTATGTACCCAAGTGGAAATCTTGAGATGTAAACTTAAAAGGTACAATGATGGTGAAAAAACCCCGAAATATTTTCTACATCTTGAGAAAAGACACTTCAAAATGAGTACAATAAGACAGCTTAAAAGCACTGATCAAGAATTTGTCACATCTGACAAATAAATCCTTGCTGAATGTGAAACCTTTTATAAAGAACTCTATACATCCCAAAAAAAATGTGATACCAACAGAAAATGATTTTTTTCAATCTGAAAACGACATGGTTCTGGACTATAGGGAGCTTAAGGACAAGGACTTTCAAGATGACGCCGCTGTCAATTAATGGTTGAGACTGGGACTAGGTCCATTGCGCACGACATACCCCTGAGAAACGACGTCGCTCTACCGCCGACGACACGAGTTTGGACAATTTGAGGTGTACTGGACAGGTGAGTGATTTATGAGATTTTATTGCTTTTGTAGGGTTTTTTTACTTCTATTATTGGTTCATACGATTTCATCGATTTCAATCAATGCTCAAATTTATTTTTAGTTGAGTTGAAGAACAGCCTCTGCCTTTTTAAGCAGTTTTTTAGAAGATAGAAATGGCCATGGCCTCAGAGCAAGATCATCCGACGAACAAACCTCCCCTCAAATCGTAAGTAGAATGAAATATCTTATCTGCGAATGAGAAAAACAGACATACTGTATCCACCGCGTTTTAACATTTTAAAAGAAATGGAAACCTATGTTGCTATTTCATTGTTTGTCTGTCTTTCCGAAAAAGTGACAACAGACACCCCACCATTGAGTCCCAAAGTACTGCCACCAGTGAAAGACCCACCTGTAGGAGAAGGAACAGTAACTAGGAGCAGCCGTCAGATCAAACTACCTTCTTGTTTAAAGGACTGTAAGATGACTTAGTTTCATTCAAGAACATTGAACTGTTTACAAGTGTTTTACTTCAACCTAGGGACTTTGAACATGTGATAGTTAACCAATCAGATACCAGTTAAACCATGTGCTCTCAGACGAGAGCGGCCCTTCCCGGTCGTAGGTTTGTTTGGTCTATCTGACAGATTAAAATAATATCGTTTCGTCTGAGTTTAGTCTCCAACTGTGTGTATTCCCGGCAACTTTATAGTGTCAACTTTATGAATTCTGTGTATAATAAAGTTATTATTATTATTATTATTATAACAAGTTTACACTTACGTTTGTTCACATGTGCTTGCTGGGCTGCTGCTGTAGGCCCACAGCATCTACATGTGATATCACTATAAAAATACCTGTCTACATCAGTGATGAGAAGACAGTGAAGTAAATGATCACCTCTGCAGTTAAAAATTCATACGGTTTTGGCATGATCTAAGTGAGCCATTGGAAATTTTAAGATTTGTCTAACAGCTTTTACGGAATTGGCCACTTACAATAAAAATAATATATAGATTTAGCCAAGCCTAAAAGCGGGGCTCCCATTAGTACTTTCATTTCACTTTAAACTGTAAAAGCATTCTAAAATATTGCGAAGGAATTCACAAACGTTTTTAACTATAGTTAAGTGTCGAGGTCGGTTAACTTGCTATAATTTTTGTCTAAACTTTCGTCTGCCATAAGTACGGTCTTTCTACCTACAAAGTCATGGAGTATATTCTACAAAAAACACAAATTATCAATGTACTGTATTCTATTCCTGATGAAATTAACCATTCCATTTGCGTAAATGTATTTAAAAGATTTGTACACGCTACTGGGAAATGCAGGACACAACTCTTGTCATTTTCGTGTTAAAACGAACACCTCGGTAAAATAAATGTTTACTCCAAGCAGGGTGCAAAGAAAATTAATTTTACAGATTGCCCTTCTGGCAAGCTGTAACCAACATCTACCAGCCTGAAAAACATTTTTCACGAGAATGAAGAAATAATTATTAATTATTCTTTTCTTAATTACATTGTAAGTTTAAAAAATTACTGCCTTCATTTATTCACTACAATCAGCTGTAGTTACTTAACAAAAGAAATAAATAACCGTAAAAGTGTGAACTATAATTAGACCTGGTCCAACGCAACACGTGAATGACTAACATACATTTGAGACATTTTACAATTTAGAAGAACATTTTTTACGAAAACGACGGCGTTAAAACCAAAGTTCTCAATCGACACACTAAATGACAACGTTGACAACGCGAAAAGCTGCCAGTGAAAGCGCTACACTCTGCAATTTGCCGCCTAGAGAAAATTCCCGCGGGAGTATTTCTTAGCCGTCGACAGGGGAGATGTTTATATGATTAAAGGCATAAAAATTTGAAATCTTTCATCAGTTTGCTTCTCATTCAAAAGTAGTGCATTCAGAAGATCATTTTTCTGAAGAAGGTTTGTTTAGAAGTCGGTTTTCCAAGTCAAGTGTCAAGTTTAAGGGAAAGTGGAAAGTGCGAGTGCTGAGTCACGCATCAGTGAGCAAATATTATGCAGACAAAACTTATGCAAATTTGTGGTCCATAGCACGGAGTCTTTCCACTTCTCGGCTTTCTTCGCTACAATTTTGTCTGTTTTCCACAGCACGGAGCCTTTCCGCTTCTCGGCTTTCTTCGCTACAATTTTGTCTGTTTTCCACAGCACGGAGTCTTTCCGCTTCTCGGCTTTCTTTGCTAAAATTTTGTCTGTTTTCCACAGCACGAAGTCTTTCCGCTTCTCGGCATTCTTCGCTACAATTTTGTCTGTTTTCCACAGCACGGAATCTTTCCGCTTCTCGGCGTTCTTCGTTAACATTTTGTCTATTTTCGCGAGCCCGGACTCTTTCTGCTTGTCGGCGTTCTTCGCTATAATTTCGTCTCCTTTCTCTTTCCCGAGTGCGCCTTCTTTGGCGATCTACTTCGCTCATTCTTCCTCAGTTAATTCTTGCTCTCTTTCCCGTTTCTCTTCACCTGAACCCTGTGTTCTGCAAATTATATTTTCTCTGCTATTGTTTGTTGACATAGCAATAGAAATTGTTTCGTTTATCCTTTAGTAAAACTTTAACAGTGTAGAGTAGTAATATTGTGTCTCAAAAAGACAATGAACTAAAAATTTCTTTTTCACTCATCAACGCAATTTCCCGCCAAAAATATGCGGGCTACCAGAACAGCTTCCAAATAAATCACGTCACCTCGATGAGTTGACAAATGAGCCCACAATATGGTCATGTGATGCTGGACAGTGGCTATCCCGTTTTGACAGCTGTCAATTGACCATATTGTGAATGTCCAATATAAAAGATGTCGATTTGCAAATTAAAGACAAGCCTGAGGTACCCCTCCCTTCCTTTTAATAGTCTCCCCTACCCTACCCGTACAATCTGTAGACGCGTACGTACGGACGTACGGACGTATGTACGTACGTACGCTCGGTCAGTCACGTGACAACCAAAAGAAAAGAGGTTGACCATATTCCATGAGTATGGGGCTCTGCTCCACGCGCGCTTCGCGCGCGGGAGCCCCGCTATTAAAATTCAGCACGATAGAGAGTTCGCATTATCATTTTGCACCCCTTAAGAGTCGCTATCATGTTGAATGTTAATATATCACAAACTTCTTGGGAAATCTCAAGGGTGGAATTTGTGAAGAACCACTGTCCTTCATTGTTACAATTCCAAATTGGACTTTATCTTCCTTTTCAACCCTTTCTGCTTCCTTTTTCAGCATTTTATTATTCTTATTATGTAGAGGTGACCGAGATTGACATGCTTCTTGAGAAAATCAATGATAAAGAGAAGTATTATGAGTTAGAATGTAAGGACAAAGATGAAGAGCATGAAAGAAAAATTGAAAAGATGAAGGCAACTGTGACTGGTATGAGACAAAAAGCAATGGAAAGCCTGGGAAAAAGTCTGAAATCGATCGGATTCTGAAGACAGTGTAAGTGGTGAAAGACACAAAACAAAAAAAAAAAGATCAAAATGTTCAGAGGAAATTGAATATCTACAGGCCAAAAGTGAGCAAGAGCTCGAATTGAAACCAAAGCAGCTGGAAATTGATGAGAAAAAGCAAAGCCCAGCTGAACACCAACACCAAGATTTCATGTTGTTAGTGCAAAATATACAAGCAAGCATCATGAAACTTACGGAGTAAGTAGTACAACAAATAAACAAAAGAGTAAGATCACTGACAGTCGTTTTATTTTGAACCATCTTCTTGTTATTTGTCTTTTGCTATTCTTACTTTTACCTGGGCACATGTTTATAGTCCAGTAGATGAGTTTTTGAAAATCATGTTCAGATTTTGACAGTTCATATAACGTAGATCGTGATGACCATACAGTGTGGCAAGAATTGTAATTGAACAGACACGATTTCTTAGTACTGTATTTTTGTGTAGTGAATTTAAGTTATAGAATATTTACTCTGGGGTAGATTTTTATGGAAAAAAGTGTTTGGTGGATTGCTGAAGTAGTTTGTGGATTGCTGAAAAAGTGCAAAACTTGCAAAAATTAGAACCCGCAAAAATTTCATGCCACACGGTATTACAAGCTTTTTACAATACTTCATATCTTCTGTTGTTTATAGCCTTACATTGTTGTATTAGATTTAATCAGATGTTCTTTTCTTAAATAAACATGCATTTGTCATTGCTATTAACACAAAGTATGCAACTACATTAAACTAACTCCATTCTTTTATTTGTTACAACTGTGTACTGCTCATTATAGTGAATGTACTTTAATTTTGTTTGATTGCTTTTGGTGTAATTTGTCAATGGTTTATTGACTGTACTCCAGGGGGGGGGGGGGGTGTTTTGGCAGGGGAAGAGCACTTCTCTATTTGGGCTACATGGGAACACGCCATTGGATAGGATATGGTTTTATTGCTTACTGTTCTAACCAGGGTGCTAAATTTTACGAGAGTTAGTCTTAAAGCAGAATGTTTATTTGTTATAAAGAAACAAATACACCATGTATTTTGTCCTTTACCAAAATATGGTGATAAGACAGGGATTGTAGCCCTGCCTGACTGGGAATAACCCTGTGCTTAAACCTGGGTCAAGCTCCCTAACCCTGTTAAACTGTCCTCTAAATACAAAAATTCAAAATTCTCACTTGCTTAACACAAGTGATGTTCTACAGCTTTCTCCACACACAAAGCTTAAGACTTGATGAGGATCTTAGTGAAAATATCCTTGAATTGGTGGAGGTAATTGGTCAAAACATTCGCCTGTAGTATTTCCATATAGACAGGTGTAGGCATTGCACAGTAAAGCTCAGACTAAATACATCTTACCAACTGAGGTTGAAGCTACCTTCAAATCTTTTTTGAAAATCTAAGAACTGGAAATAGTTTATGATGTCACCAAATATCCACTCTACCGAAATCATGACACTACTCATCGAATGATTTGGTGCCACTATACGGAAAGATGTCTGTAAGTGCACCCTCAAAGGGTATGCTGAATCTCCATTCAGGGTGCCCTGTACTGCAGAAAGCATACTAGCCGAGATCTCTAAGCAGGCCTGATTCTGTGAGTATGCTTGCATCATGCTTTCTTCCTTCTGTGGAATAATTGGCAAAGAAAAACATAAGTCGGTCTTGATCAGCTACGCCTCAATATGTACATTATAAGTTAGACTATCAAAAGAAAAAGATCAGATTTGTTTGAACATAATCTTTGAAATACTTTACGAATACAGCTATGTTTTACTAGAAACGAATCTTGATTATGTTATATCTGCATTGAATTTAGAAGCAAAGACAAACATATTTAACTTAAAACAACTGGTCCATAGAGGTTTACAATCATTCCATTAGGCAGTGAAACAGATCGAAATTTCAGTCCATGTACTCTTTTGTGTCCATTATAGACTTCCCTTTTGTTCTCGTCCAGTCTACACACTGGTCTTACTGTCCCATCAATGAAAGCAAAACAGTTTTTTAAGGCAGCACCCCTATCTGTTAAAATCGTAGGCGTGCCTGAAACACCAAATGAATTGACTGCCTCGAGAAGTATGCTTTGTCAAAAACGTTTTAAAGAAATGGGAGCTGATGTATTGATCAGTGACATTGACACTGCTCATCGCGTCCCTAGCAGGAACAACAACAGAAAGCCAAAACCAATAGTTTGCAGATTCGCCCGGCACTTAGTCAAAGAGATTGTCATAAATCATTGTAAGGATGCATGTGGAGTAAACCCGGTGGCTATTGGCCTTCCTGAAGATGCCTCATTGTGAGTGGCAAGAATCTTTGTTCATTTGTCACCACAGATGCAAACAGTTCTATTCGAGTCTAGGAAGTTCAAAGAGCAACATTGCTACCAGTACTGTTGGTTTGGCTGTTTATTTAGAAAAGATGCCTCGTCCCGCGCTATCAAGGTTAAGGATCTTGATGATCTACTCAAATTGCAAAACGGAGGCTGAAATAGCTAAGTATTTACTTGTAATGATAAAATTTAAAGATAGGCTTCACTGATAGATAGATAAGCGCATTTAGAATCTATATTCAGTGCTCTGCCATATTCTAATGTCAACATCATTCGATCTCATGGCCAGTTTAACAATATAATGTTAAATATAATGAACAATTACTTCGCCTCTGTAGGACCTAAGCTTGCAAATAACATACCACCATCCACTAGAGATTTAAAAGATTATCTAGGGAATTCAAATTTTCCCAATTCTTTTTACTTTAACACTGTCACCCCTTTTGAAACGGAAATGGAAATTAAAAACACCCCATCAACGTATGGATTTTACTCTTGTCCAGTGCGTCTGCTAAAATTGGACCATTATGGATTTAGAGGAAGACAAGACTCGCTCTAGGCGGTTTCACATTAAGGAAATGGTTAACCAATAGCAAAGAGCTGAGAACGAAATTTCAACAGGATGAATTGCGTGACGAATTGGATGAAAACAAATTAATAGAAGGCGCTGATGATAGCTACGCTAAAGAGATGCTAGGATTGCCGAAGGGAATGAGAAATGAGAAGGTTGTGGGGGTGCCTTGAAATTGCAAAGAGGATTTATTCGTGATGGAATTTTCAGAACTTGTAAAAGGAGCTGATGAGTTGAGCGTGACCAAACGAACCATTCATAAGGTCATAGCAGGTTTGTATGATCCCCTAGGAATAGTGAGTGCAGTGCTTGTTAGCATGAAAATTCTTTTCCAAAAGAAATGTGCTAGGAAGGTAGGTTGGGATAAAGAGTTGGGTGGTGAAGAGAAAAGGCATTGGCTTGGATGGATTAATGACCTTAGGAGCGCAGAAGAGATTTGTGTACCGCAGTGTGTTTTGAAAGTGCCCCAAGGTCAAATTAATTGCTTGTTACATGGATTCGGTGATGCCAGCAAGAAGGCATATTGTGCCGTAGTTTATCTTGTGTGTGAGGTCTTCAGAGCCTTCTATGGCACGCTTCTGATGTCAAAAATGAGAGTTTCACCACTGAAGCCGCAGTAGAGTTAACAGAGACTTGTCTGTGGCTGGATAGTAAAACTGCGCTGTGGTGGATCAAAAACAAAGGCGAATGGAAACAGTTTGTCCTTCAGTGAGTTCATGAGATCCTTAGAATGACATAAAAAGGAGGATTGGGCGCACTGTCCTGGTAAACAAGACCCAGCTGATGTGGGCTGAAGGGGAGAGCAGGCATCTGAACTGAAAGGATACGAGTTATGGTGGAATGGACCAGCATGGTTGGCGGGACCAAAGAACAGATGGCCAATTACGGAGCTCGATGAAACACCAGAGAGCAAGGAAGAGATGAAGGTAGCTGGTGTGACACCAAAGAAGGGTATCGCAACTGTGATTGACATAAGCAAATTCAGTAGATTTAGCCAGTTGTTAAGGGTCACAGCATGGATTATGCATTTTCTCGAGAATTTGCAGTCCACTAGAAAGGGGACTGTTCGAATCCTGGGCATTTTACAAAGAGAGGAAATAGCAGAAGTAGAGAGAATGTGGATAGAAGCATCTCAAGAAGAATTGAAAAAGGGCAAAAACTACAATGAAACGGTAAGGAAATTGAACCTGGTTGACCTCGATGGGCTTTTAAAATGCAATGCTAGGTTGTAGAACTCAGATTTGGACCTGGACTGGTAGCAGCCCATCATTCTTCCAAAAGATCATAGGCTGACGAGGCTAGTAATAGAGGAATGCCACCACCGCATGCAGCATGGTGGAGTGCAGTCAACGTTAGGAGAGCTTCAGTCACGATTCTGGGTTCCCAAAAAAAGGCAGGTTGTAAGGAAAGTGTTGAGAGAATGCGTGACCTGCAAATACCAACAGGGTAAGACCTTCGAGTCGCTACTGATGGCAGCACCTCCGGGATTTAGAGTCAGACAGGCTGCTACATACTCGAAGGTAGGTATTGATTTTGCTGGGCCAATGTTTATTCAGTCACCAGCTGAAGAGATGGTGAAATCTTACTTAGCATTATTCACATGTTGCGTGACACGAGTGGTACACTTGGATCTTGTGACGGACCTTACAGCCAGCACGTTCGTACGCTGCTTGCTTGCGTTCGTACGCGGTTTGCAGCAAGAAGTGGTACTCCATTGGTCATCGTTTCAGATAATGCCAAGACCTTCAAACCATCTAATAAGATACTGCAGCATCTGTACAACAACGAAGAGGTAAGAGCATATTTAGAAACGAAAGGATAGATTGGAAATTCATCTTGGAGAGAGCCCTTTGGTGGGGAGGGTTGTATGAGCGTTTAGTAGGAACAGCAAAGCGTTGCCTTAAGAAGATCCTTGGAAATGCGAGGCTCAGTGAAGACGAGATGCTCACCATTCTCACTGAACTGGAGGCGACAAGGAATTTGCGTCCTTTAACATACGAGTAGGATGAGATTGGGGCTGAGATGCTAACACCATCTCACCTTCTCTATGGATGCAGATTATTAAGCCTGCCAGAGGAGGGGAGAGACAACAAAGATGAATACGAGATGGGTCTCCTCAGAAGATTCAGGTATCTGCCTCGGTTACACAGTGCCCGGATAACGGTAGGTGAAGTGGTGTTGGTATATGAGGACAACGTAAAGAGGAGTGATTTGAAAACGGGAAAAGTAGTGCAACTGATTGAGGGCAAGGACAGACAGGTGAGAGGTGCAAGGTTGAAATTGATCAGGAAGGGTAAACCTGCCTATGTCAATAGGCCCGTACAGAGGTTATACCCCCTAGACGTGTGCAGTACAACAAATGGGAACGTACACTCGGGGGAAAACACGGAATTGCCAACTGTCAGGAGGGGAACCCTCTGCTGTGTGGCTGCGTAGCACCTTTCCAGAGCATGATGGCTCCCTTCCACTGGGGCAGCAATCACCCATGAACGGTGGCAGAAACTAATTGAACAGAAATAAATTGACACAGAGGGGCCTGACTTTAATCAATCTTGGAAAGGTGAACTTTTCTTACCAATTATCCCGAATGGCGCAGTTTTATGCACCGCGACCTACAGTACTACAGCCACCATACATCACTAGTTCATTCCCTCAGAATGCTGCTTGCTCTACCTATTTCATGCCGCCATACCAAACTGCACTGTTACAGCATGTTATGTCACTATAGAACTTCTGATCACTTTTATTAACCTGCAATCAGATTCCCAGTCTTCAGCAAAACCACAACAAGCCGAAAACCCTGCTATAGTGACACGTTCTTCTGCAAGTCGACCACCTGATTTTATATACAGTTAAGCAAATACAAAAGAAGTTGTATGCTCGTGGTGGAATTAGCGAAGACCAAAACCCACCAGTTTTGGAGACAAAAGACTACTCTCAGTGGCGAAAGGACATCATACAACTATGGAAACCTGTAAGTTAACTTCTTATTCTAATATTGTATTTGTGGATGCGCTGTTTTGAATGGTCTTGATTCGGAGTTGCAATAAACGTAATAAGTTTTACAAGAGTGACTACAAGGGAATGGTAACATGAATTTTGAGGGGTGGGACTGCTTGTTGCTTTCAGACCCACTTTCAGAACAAACTTAAAACGCCTTTGTAGATTAAATTCCCACAATTTAGAATTACGTCACGAAACCGATAAAATTCAAGTGGTACTCCATTTTGTTGGAAGAAAACTTGCAATCTGCCTCGAAAAGAAAATAACAGATATCCTCTCATATAATTCAGGTTATATAGAAAAGAAAAACACCTTTGTTTCAGTTTTAAAGGTTCTTTACAAACAAAAACAAATATGTAATATAACATGAAGAAGGAACTGTTATAAAAACAAAAAAGCTCAGTTCACGTACTGGTGCTTTGTTGGTTTTTTTCTGTAGCACCATACAACTCAATGCTTGATGGTGGCAAAGTTGTCTAAGAAATGCTTTGATTTGGTGCTTAAGGTACCGCAGCGCATTAACCGAAAAGTGACCCAAGGGGATTTTATTCACCTTTTCAATAAATTGGAAGAACAGCACAAAATTGTCAGTGATTTACTGAACAACCGTACTTTGCTTCAAGATGTTAAACAACTTAAGTTAAGTCAGTTAAATTGAACTTTACATAGGCATTTTATGGTACAATTCGAAAATAATTCAGAATTCCATGTTATGCATAGCCTGGAAAGGAGACTGCAACCAGGAAGATGGTAAGTAACAGAGATGCAAGTATATTAAATTCTGCCTTTTATTGAATATGTTTCAGTTAAGACAAAAACAAAAGCTTGTTAATAGCTTCTATCTATCATTTCCCTTGCAGCTGGAAAGTGAGAATAGCAGATTAAGAAGCCAAATTACTGACCTGAGAATGAAGTTTAATCAGGTAACTATCAATAAATAAATAAATGGAGTGGGGTAGCCTCTGCATGTCAAATTCACAAGTCCGGCAGTCAATGGAAATGATAACAAGTATTACATTGGACAATATTGACTGTTTTCATTACAGGCCATAGAGGATCATGATAAGGAAAAGGGAAGAGCAGGCAGGCTACAACAAAGGCTGACGATTCTTGAGAAGAACAACATGGAGGTAAGTTACATACACTTTCAATGCTACCAGTAACTTAATAATCTTTAATACTATTGCTTGCGCAAAATAGTAGTTACATTTCCTCACTGTGGTGACTGTGGTTTCTCTACAGTTTAAATTCATTGGGTCGCTGAACTCAGTTCTTTCAGTTGGCATACCGTATCCTTTGGGCACATGGAGAATTTATTGCGTGCAAGGGCCAAACATCCTTGAGACAGAATTGATTTCCATTAGTAGCTTGTATAACAGGATTCCTTTTTTCAAGATTGTTGCCATGAACAGGAAATTAGTCAAAACGGAGCTGATATGGAAAACCTGGTGGCAGGAAAAAACGACTTGAGTTTCAGTCTTCTGCATCACAGTTTGCAGAGTGATTAGGACGACGAGACATCAAAGCGTTGTCAAACCAGGTATTTCATGGCAATGGAAAAGGCAGTCAAATTTTTACTTTCATTTAGCGATGTTCCAAAGAGGATTTAGCTTATCTCTTCTGATTGCTCCATAATATGAAAGGAAAGGGTGTATGCATATTTAATTGCATATCGACTATTGCAAAGAAGATGATAGGGTTTTTATTAGAAGCCGGGTCCCGGGTACCAGCACCCGTCTAGTTCGAGTAGACTACCTGGCTACTTAAAGTACGAAACTTTAAAAAAAAAATCCAGCAAGAAAAAATTATCAACCTCAACTAAGTATTAACTCTTCCCTGTAAGTTTAAAACCTTTTTTCTGCACTTATTCATCAATTATTTACCATCAGATCGTGTAAATAAAGTTTACCATAAACAGAAAGGTGCTGTGCGATGTTGCTTTTGTGAATTGCGTTTCCAGGACTCTCTCTTCCTAAAGTGCATGATAAGCTATTACGTGACGTGACATGACTTGCCGCATGTTTGAAAGCATGTGCGTTCTGCAGTTCATTGATTTATAGCCATCATGGCAAGCAAAAGAAAAACTCAATGCGTCCCGGATAATTTTTTGTCATTTGCATCCAAGAGGTCAAAAGGTTAGTTTTGAGAGCTTTATTACACTTATATAGTTTTTCCTTTGAGAAAAACACACAAGCTCTCATTTGTATATGAAAAGTCATGCAATGACCCTGAAAATTAAATTTATGTTTTCTGGTTTTAATTGGATTACAAAAGGTGAAAGGTTTTTTTGAAAAATTACATTCACACTTTCCAATTCTTAAACTGTTCACAAAACACTTTGCATTTTTGTGAAATACAATTCAGCATATATAATAAACAACAAGAGATGAACGTCGCCGTAAAAGATGCTTATCAGCTAACGTGAGCGTCTCATTCACACACAACATTTTGTTGGCTTAAATGGCTTAAATATATTCCGAACAAGCAAGAAAGGAAGGAACAAGGCACTTTGTTTCAAATCAATTTTCATTCAAGATATAGCCAAGAAATACATTTAAAAGACTTAACATAATTATGAAAAGTTTGAAACGTGAACATCTGCTGTACAGGCACTGAAAATTTAGGCCGTGGAATCTCACTTTCTCCCAATTTCTCAAACTCCCCGATTTAAACAACTTATCTTCGTTTTCCCACGGAGGTTCCAAAAATCGGGATTCCACTGTAACTCAGGTTGTTGAGAGTTCGGTATAACACGTACAAGGTTAAGGAATTAACACGTTCTAAAATCTGCGATGTAAGGTAAAAAAAAGAAAAGACGATAATACACGTAAATGTTCAAATGGTGCTTAGAGTGTGTTTCATGAAGCAGTAAATGGTGAATAAATTCCATCAGATTCTTTTTCTATTTTTTTCGGAATGTTAGCTGCGACATGAATTGTTGAAAACTGCACTGAAACATTGCATTTAATTGGACTGGATTTTTAATAGATGTTTCAAATGCAGCAACATCGGATGATTCTCATGCAACAGCAGCCACAGATGATTCACACACAGACCCAGTAGATGATTGACTTCTAGCCACAGATGATTCAAACACTGCCATAGTGCCAAGATGGCAAATTCACAAAAAAAATTAGCCGAGAAATACGGCGTAGAAGGTTTAGTCAACATAACACGCCCCCTGGGAGTGGTTTTCCGGATTGTCACCTTCATACACCAATCAGGTCCCATCTCCTGGTGTGTGCCGAAACTCGCAGGAAAATGGTGGTGGATATTATTTCAAGATCAAGGTTTCCTTCGCGGACAATTCAAACGCGGACACGCATGCAAGGCATATTTTCTAGTTTTCTCGCTCTTCCACGCAATGGGAAAAACTAAGACTGGCCGAGCCAATATGAACAAGAGTTCGAAAAACAAGAGATCGACAAAAGCTTCGAATCAAACACAAAGTTCCGAGCAAGCACCGAGTAATCCAAAGGACAGCATGCTCGCCGAAATGCGTGAAGCGGGGTACGTAATACAGATCTCTCTATTTCTTTTTTTTTTTTGCTGTGATAGCCTTTTCCTCTTTTACTGCAATAAACAGATTACAGTCTTGATGCATTATGCAAAGCCACTTATGGCTTTATAGGAGTCTAAATATAGTAGTCGGCTTAGCTTTTTACAGGGTTGCAATCCTTTTCAGCAGGCCACGTGCAAGATTTTAATGAATTGGCTTTGTATTGTAGGTACAACGGCGAATTCTTCGCTTCGTCACTCGAGCAGAGTGTTGAACGCCGCCGACAACGGGGAAAAGCACCGAGAATGATACGGTACTTTCATTATTGTTCATGGGCCCACACGCTTCTAGTAAGTAAATGCATTTCCTATGTTCACAACTCCCTGTGAGTTTTACAAGTAATCATATCGTTGCTGCAAATAGACAAATCCGCGTCATTTGTTGCAAATCGAAAAAAAAAGCGTACAAATCACCTTGTAATTTTCCATCAAACACTTCTTCGAGTGAACTACAACATTTATCTCTCACTAAAGGTATATCTGACAATTGGAATATTTACTGTAGGGCATAATTATTTTTAACTTTTCATTTCAGCGCAACGAAATTGGCCCTGAAGATGCTGAGTTCGCGTTTCCAGCTTCTGTTCTTGCCTTCATAAGGCAAAAAGCACCTGGTAACGTCAAAGGAGAAATAAGAGAGGTACTTATGATTAGTATGCCATTGCTGCTGCATTGTGTGTATGTAAAGTTGCCTTTATTCCCAATGTTCCCCTGATTGCTTCTTATTTCTTTCAGGATGCTTTCCAAGTCCCAATGGATGTGTTCTGTAGAGTTTTGGAATTATCACCAGTTGCTTGACCTACAGAACCTGCATACCAATTAGGGTTTTGAAACAATAGAACAAATATTACTTTCAATGTAGTCAAATAAATTATGCGGTGCAACAGAAAATATCCATAACCCCATTGAGGATTTCCACTCTACCCCTCTTGAACTTTCAGAAAGAAATTGAGACCCCCCCCTTTTCTATGGTTTTCCTTTTGACCTTCTGTGGGTTTTGTATGGATTTGTCATAAGATAATCACAATTAGTTACCATATTGTTTATATACAGTGTTGCTCCTGCTGTAAAGAATACTTGAAAATGTATCAAATAAAATACTGTCAGGCATAATTTATTGTTGATGCCTATCATGATTATAATAGGAATATTTTAAATAATATAAGCCACTAATGTCTTTTTTTCTGATATGAAAACCAGAAAAGTAGTTTAGAAAATTATGCACAATTTGCTGCACCATAATGGTTTGTGTCCATGTAATTAAAAAAAACTCTAACAATATTAAGTATCAGCACCCTAGTGCACCCTTTTTAGGGACAAGCATTTCTAATATTTACTATTTGAGCATCACTTCTGCCTTTCCTGAGAGCATGTTATGTTATGTGTAAATGGGGACATATTCTTGATAAAAAATACAATAATATTGGTAATCCTATTCCTCATGTGATTATGTAGTCTAGCATGAAAATTATGTTCAAGAAAATTATTTACTCTTTAAAAGTTTTAGATGCAGGGGGCGGAAGGGGGCGGAAGGGGGGGGGAACTCATATAAAACAGATGGGGATGCTTGTCAGAAATTGCAAATAAAACCAGCAAAAGAGACCATTTTTGACATGGCTCACTAGCTTTTTTTTATCCTACCATAAGCTAAACAAGGAATTTCTATTTCTATATCTTTTCATTTCCAACTCTAAGTGAGAACAAATCAAGGAAATTCACACCCCTAAGCAAGATGACAAGCATTCCTGTCTGCTTTACATGCCCCTCCCCTACATGTACCCCCCATACTTAACCCTTTCACCACCCGTGGCCCCTTTAGCGGCCAAAAGGAAAAAGTGCCCGTAACACTCGTGGCCCCTTTAGCGGCCAAATAAATAGTCACAAAATTCTATTACGTAGCCTGGCCGCTTTATCATTTGGGGGGTTCAGCAATTGCCAATTACCTAGGGGAGGGATGAAGCAATATTTTCCCGTAGAGAAAAGCACATGGTCTCGTACAAAGTTTCTAAGTTATTGCACTTTTTAGTTGTCGGCGTGAAATTCTTCCACTGCCGCCATTTTTAAATGGCTTCAAATAGCGAAGACGATTTTTCTGCGGTAGAGTCGTCGTCTTCAAGCGATTTATCAGAGCTGAGCGATAATGCTATGGAAGAAATGTTCGATAGTGACGACAACGAAAATGACTTCGAAGGGTTTCCGTTTGATTTGCCCGAGAACATGACCTGGGAAAAGCGACAGATCGATGTAAACACAGAGCCATTTCGCCTAACACCAGGCCCAACAGTAAATTTGCCAGATTCCGGTAGGGCTATTGACTTTTTCATGCTCTATTTTACTGAAGAAATCATCGGAAGGATTGTTGAATTTACAAATAAGAATGCACAGTCGAAAGGAGCACAGAATTGGCGTCCAGTCACTGCTGCCGAACTGAAGGCATTTCTTGCTCTTCTAATAATCTCGAATGACATCGTTGTTGTTCCACGCGACGAACGTTTTTTCTTGTCATCAGCAGAAACAAGGCTGTTTCACATTCCAGGATTTAAACATGTTCTGGGTGCTCGTAAGCGTTTCTTCGAATTGAAATCTTACATCTTCTTTTGTGACCCAGAACATCAGCGATCAGAAGAAGAGAAGAAGGACCCGCTGTATAAAGTTCGAGGTATATATAATTCCATCGTTCGAAAATTCAAGGAACTGTTTAATTGCTCGCACGAGATTTCAATTGATGAAGCTATGGTGCCATTCAAGGGAAAGTTGGCTGTGAAGGTAAGAATGCCAGATAAACCAGTTAAATTTGGCGTGAAATTCTTTCAACTCTGCGATGCCAAGACAGGATATTGTAAGAACTTCTCCATGTATGCTGGAAAGGATGACCGAGCAGTTGGTGCCATAGGAAAGACCGGTCAAGTTGTAATGGATTTGGTGGCAGATTTGCACAACACAAATCATCATCTTTATGTTGACAATTTTTACACAAGTCCAGTTCTTTTCCTGTTGTTGAAAGAGAGAGGTATTTTAGCAGCAGGGACTGCAAGGCCAAGAAAGGGCTACCCTTATGACAAGTTGAAAGGAACTGTGCTGCGAAAACGTGGAGATGTAGCATGGCTTACAGAAAGCGATAGAAAGATGACAGCCTTGAGATGGAAGGATAAAAAAGATGTCTTCTTTTTGAGTACCATCCATCCTCCTCCAGTCATACCAGCCTGGGTTGAAAATGATGACTCTGGTACCGAAGCAGATGATGAGAGAGACGTTGCTGATGTTGTACATAGGAGAGTAAAAGTTCGGGGTAACTGGGTTTCTAAGAAAATTTACAGGCCACAGATTGTCAAGTCCTACAATGAATTCATGGGGGGAGTTGACCTCTGTGACCAGATGACAGGGGTAAACAAATCAAAGAAACAAAAAAGGTGGTACCTTCGTGTTTTTATCAAAATGGTCCTTTTGTGCATTTACAATGCTTACATTGTCGAGGGCCATAAGCGCAATCACAATGCAGCAGGAAGAAGGAAAAGGGATCTTCTGTCATTCAAGGAAGACCTGTGTATACAGCTTGTGGGAAACTTTCCTCAAGAAAGAATGGCAGAAGCATCAAACAAAAGGAAACGAAGTGCAGATACACCACAGCCAGCACGCCTTGTGAATGTGGGAGCTCATTTCCCATTCAAAGGAGAAGGAAGGAATCATCGTTGTGTAGTCTGCGAAAGGAAGCACTTCTTATCAAAGAAAACAAACCCAGATAATCCTTCCCCTAGGCACAAGACTACTTTCAAGTGCAGCCAATGTGATGTGTACTTGTGTATTGGAGATGGTGGCGCAAATTGCTTCTACGACTACCATTCGAAGGAAGACTTTCTAAGCTAAGCACAAAACTTAACACTGAAACTGCGTAAATACCAGTTTGGTATAAACAGTCTTTATTTTAATCTTATTTTTGTAATTGAGTTGATTGGGAATTGCATTGAGTTGTACATAATGTGTGGTAATTTTAGCCAACAGTAAAGCATAGTTCCTTCTCCCCCTTAGGGATTACAGTTATAAATTTCCAGAGTAAACTACCCTATAACTGTGAGATAATTGCTCAGTTCATCAAATGTGATCTTGAAGAAACTCCTCTTTCAATTTAAAATGTTTGTTTGCACAGATAATAGTAGGATACAAGTTTCATATGGCAAATGCAATAGTTTTTACCCAAAATTGCTTATTTGTTAAGTTTAAACAGTTGTAGTTTATTCAATATTCAGCTCCAAGACCTGCAAATAGGATTAAATGAAAGATAATTTTATAAGGAATAAAATAACATTTGGTTGCTTTATACCAAAATGCATTCTTCATTGTGAAATATGCACTTAAAGTTAACATACGTAATTTGTGAAAATTTGCCAAAAACGCTGGTGTTGAGGGCACTTTCAGACACAAAATGGTTGGTGGTGAAAGGGTTAATGACCACTGTGTGAACTGGACCACCAAAAATTTCATTATTCTTACAGCTGTCTCCCTATAGAGAAGTTTTCAATTGAGTGTCATAAAACCAAAACAAAAGTAATCACTCTGACCAATCACAAAAGACACACAATCCAGTGAGCCAATCAAAACTTGAAGCAAATACACGTAGCCGGCAGAAGGCACTGGAAAATGTGCACGATCAAGTCGCAGTTGGATTTGGTTTTACTTCTGATTGGTTGAGAAAGTGGTGCAAATTACTATCGACACTCAGGTGAAAGCCGCTCTATTGTTACCTAATCAAAATATTTTATAGCATGGAAAAACAAGTTGATTGTCACAATTTTTGCATTAAATAATGTCATTTTGGCACGAGCCTACTGTGTGTAAAACTGCTGCAAGGCGTACATCACACCTTCTTGATGCAAAAATGCATCCTGCTTTTTGTTTTTTTCTCGCCTCCTCTTTTTGCGCCTCTTCTTTACTTGCTCAGAAGATTTGTAGTCTGCAGATGAAATCCGAAGACCGTCAATCTTCTTCCAGGCGGTGGTCATTGATGGTTCAACTGGGAGGCCTGCTGCTGGCATGAGCTCGCTCAATGTCTCCTCAATCCCCTCATGGAATACCAGCACCCCCAGTGTGACAGCCAATTTGGCTTCTTGCTGGGAAGTGAACTGTTCCTTTGGAGCCATGCCCCAAACAACATGGTGGAGGCTCTCGTTGTTGTTTTGCGTTTCAACACCTTCACAACCAGCAAGAAACTTTACATCTCCAAGCCTATCAAGGACTGGCTGGACAACTTTCACCACTGCCTCTGGAAAAGGATCCTTGATAGGCTGGTGAGTAGAGGAGCCTGTTGCCACATCGCGGTTGTAGCTACACCAGCTGTCTTTCCCTTGTGGACAGTCGTCATGTTGTGGCTTGCTTGGGGTGCTTGCGTAATGTTTCAATATTGCATGGGTGGCCTTCGACATCAGATTAGCATTTCCTTTGTTGTCCCGGATGGCTTTGCCATAGAAATTTTGAAGGGCATCAATCCTGCCATGAGTGAGACGTCCCTTTCCACCCAATCCAAGCCCATCATCAAGCTTTTTTCCTGTAAATAATTATAATTTTTAATAATAGGAAGGCCTTGTATGGCTATGTATCTTATAAGCTGATTTAGAGCAAAAGAAAGTACCCTTGTGCATCTCATATGAGAAGGTTCTGGTTTTTTTTTTCTTTAGTAAAAGTTAATGTTATGATTACTTTCGCCTATAATTTTATCTTGACAGGCAAAGGACAAAGTAAACACCTCAGAGTCGCAACCTTCAGTAGAAAAGAAATGAAATGACCGACCGACTGACCGACCGACCGAACAAACCAATCCAAACCAAACTTTGTCTACTGGCATACAATAATTACACAAACAACTGAAACCATTTACTATTCAATAACACACATACCTTTATACGTGGTCAATAATTTACGAAGGGCATTTCCCATTCTCTTTGTGACATGAGCAACACATTCTTCCTTCTCAACTAAGTACTCTGCACCATAAGGATTCAGCTTGCGTACTTCTGAGTAAGACTTACTATCTCCATCACCAACAAAAGGTCTGTAACGGACATTGTGTCGCTCAAGAGATCTGCTGAACAGGTGGCGAACACCTTCAGCTTCCATTGACTATAAGATTTTGATGCAAGTCCCGTTTACATATAGGAAATAAAAAATGCAAATAATAATTAGAAGTTTAAATAGATTGATTTCATGGCAAGACAGTCTGAGCATTGTGATTAACTCTTAATTGGTCGGGATTTTGCAATATGGACTGTTTCCATGGAAATGGTCATAAGCTGTGAATTTTTGTTTTCGAAAGCCAGCAAATTCAAAATGTGCAGTTAAAACGAGTGCCATAAAATAAACTTCTTACTTTTATAGCCCAGATGTTAAATCTTATTAAATTCCAAAAAAGTAATAATAATCAAAATCAAAACCCAACCATTTACAAGAATGCAAATACACCCAGCACGAAATAATTATTTTACCTTTACAGATATTAATGTAATACAGTCTGTCAGCTGTCAACAAATGGAAAAAAATATGTATATTTCATACAAGGTCTACAAGGGGCAGAGAAGCAAGTAGCTAACCTGAGAACTGCCATCATGATTCAAGTAACAGTTCGATTCATGTCGTAAGTACCAGGAAAGGAATTCCATTCTTGAAATCTCTCCAAGGTTCCGACGATTCTCTTGCTTTGTGCACACGCTGCAGGAATTCGTAAGGAACACGACATCAAGCACTTTACCTGTGTCGATGGAAACAGCTGCCACCAAACCATCACGTGCAGACCATCCTCTGCTGCTCCAAGATCCATCCAAAGAAACTCCTACGTCCATTAAAAACGCTTTTAACTGTTCATCGTCGCAAGTTCCGTCAATACCATCGAAGTCACCGTTCTGCAGTTTGAATCGCTTGGCCTCAAGAACTGCCCGATTCAGTTCCATCCCCAGGACCTTCTCTGCCGCTTCTGTCAAAGCTTTCGTGTGGGATGACCAAGGCGTTTTGTTGACAGGCTTATGCAGATTTAAAATACTAGCAAATTTATCTGCTGCTGAATGTCCCCTGCCTATTAGCCTGTATGCTAAAACAAGCGCGCGGTTCGCGTCATAACAGCGGCCACTTTTGGCAGTCGAGTGAAACGATGCTGGGTTGTTAAAAAGCGGACACTCTTCGTTTTGGCATTGTAGAATCCACTCGCCAGCTATTCCAGCTCTTGACTTCTGTTTAAGTTTTATATCCGACCCGCATTTTTGGCAGCTGGTTGACTCGTCGAGGCCTGCTTGCAAATTTCGCGTGTCAAATATTACGCAGCGTTGTTCGCTGTCAGATCGTGCATCATCAGACTCGTCCGATGAAGATGAAGTACTTGTGGAATCTGCATCTTTGGAATCCAATCCTTTGTCAACCACCTTTGGCTTACTTTCTTCGCGAATATCAGAGCTCATTATTTTTCTTCTGCTTGTTGAAGGAGTCGAAATAGCAGCGGTATTTTCTTCCTCGCGATTGTTCAATGGCGGCGAATACCATGAACCTTTGTCACTCTCCGCCAGCGAACCTTTCTTCTTTTCACAAAAATTTCCCTTTGCTTTTTTTTTTCGAGACCGCCCATCGGCCTTTTGTTTCGCTTTCTTTTCTTTCCTCTTTCCATCAAAAACTACACAAGAACAAGCCAGCAGCGGACAAGCGACGGAAGCAACGCAATGTTGACATTTGTTGTCATGCTCTGTTGGAAGCCACTCTCCCGCGCTAAATTCCCAGGAGGTCCAGCGGTGTTGACAGCTCAACACCTTTAGACTGTGACGTAATGAGTCACGCAAAAAAGGAAATTTGCGATATCTCTGGAGCGAAAAGAGATTTCGAATTTATTTTTTCTGCTAAAGAAAGCCTGGACCACATAGTTTATGTATGCCAAAAATCTCAATTTTGTAAAAATTTGACCTGCGAACCTGTTCCGTAACCTTAAAAAGTTGTATCTTTGGCTGGCCTCAAATAAATTAACCCTTAATACCAAAAAAACCAATTTTGTTATTTTTCATCCTTACCAGAAGTCTGTTGACTACCTTCCCCAACTCAAGATCTTCGATACTGATACCAATCAGTACGTTAGTTTAGAAATGAAAAATTATGTTAAATATTTAGGCATTTTGATTGACAAAAATCTTTCGTGGAAAATACACATTGATAATGTAGCTACTAAATTAAGTAAAACGGTTGGTTTAATCGCTAAATTGAGGCACTTTGTTCCTCAACATACCTTGCTTAATATTTACCGTGCGTTAATCTTGCCTTACTTATCTTACGGTTTGATAGTTTGATAGTTTGATAGTTTGTCGCATTCTTTATCATCTGTTCTAAGAGAGCCACACTTTACAAGTTGAAGAACACTTGGCATCTACCATCAACCAAGTCTACAACATTCCCACTAGTTAGATAATTAATTTTCATCCTCTCTTCAAGACTTCTAATGTTTTCTTTTATGAATCCTTTAGAAATCAGAAACTGGATAAATTTAGTCGCATTGTTCACATTTAGAAATTGGTATTTCCCCTTTCCATACTGTGCGACTGTGTGAAATCTTTGTGTAATGATCGTTTTGGCCTTTGACCCCATATAAGTCATTGCCAAGTCAGTCAGTTTTGGTTTTCCTTCAAGTGCACTGATCTGGCGTAAACATTCAATGATGTTTCTCGCATGAAGCGTCAAGTCCTTTTGTTCCTGGAAACTGCCTTCTTGACAGATATCACAGCAGTTACATGCTTTTCCTAGATTCTCATCAAAATATCTTGCGATGAATTGTTGTCTACAGAGTGAGGTCTGCATGCAGAAGTCTGTAAGGGAATTTAGGAGCATTAAACTGTCCTCACTAAAAGACATGGCAGCTACATTTCGCAGATGAAATGACCTATCAGCAAAGCGAAAAAGCAAAATACAGGAACAATTGTCACCATCGCGATCTCCTCTTCCTGATTCTTGGACGTAATCCTCCAGTGATGATGGAAGAGTAAGGTGTATGACAAACCTGACACCCTTCTTATCAATCCCCATCCCAAAGGCATTAGTGCAACACATTACTTTGACGTTGTCTTCAAGCCACATGTTAGCATTTCAAATGCGCTCACCACCTTCTATTCCTGCATGGTAGTATGTTGCAGGAATGCCCCTTTCCTTCAACTCAAAGGCCATTTCAACAGCGTCTGCTTGGCGAGCACAGTAAACAATTCCACACAGACCATCAAAATCACTGCTTACTATCTGTGCTACTTGATCTTTGGCCCTTTCCTTTTTAGCAATCACGGAAAAGCAGAGGTTATTTCTACGACATGGCAGTCTCACTTCTTCGGGGTTTTCCATCTGAAGTGCTGTGCTGATAATCGATAAAGTCTGTTTTGTTGCTGTACCAGTAAGGGCAACAAATGGCAATCCATACTTTCTCAAAATACCCAGTTGTTGGTAAGCAGGTCTAAAGTCCTTTCCCCAGGTATCTATACAATGGGCTTCATCCACAACAAACATTTTCAGTCTATTTTCACATCTTAAAGCATCCAGACAACTTTGGAAGCTGTCTGTAATTACAGCTTCAGGGCTAATCAATACAAACTGGTACTGACAATCGGGATGCTTTAAATTGTGGAGTATATTTTTCCTATCATCATCACTTAAAAGGGTGTTATAGTAGCATGTGTTTATCCTATACCCTTTAAGTCTTGCAACCAGGTCACACATCAGCATCAAGATTGGTGAAATTATAATGGCCAATCCAGGTGCCATAATGCAAGGTAGTGTATATACCACTGTTTTCCCACCACCAGTTGGTATGACAAAAATCACATTTTTGCCAGATAAAACTTTTGAAATAGCATTCCACTGCCCTGGCCTGAAGTTGGTGTGGCCAAAAACAGTCTGCAAAACTTCCAGCGGGCTCTTGGATCCAACTCTATACTCCCCAGTGGATACAGAGTTTTGGGCAAACAAGGGGGTGCCACATTGGGTAATTGCAAGTGTCTGCAGTGTTAAAAATAATAATACTGATTATAAGTCGCAACTTCCTTAGTCTTAAAGTCTGTACTAGAAAGGGAATAATAATTAAAAAATGAAAAAAACATGACTTGACATTTAAACATAAAAGTAAAATATGGGATACACCGAATTCACAAAACTAGAAATTATACCATGTAGAAAAACTGTTAAAAAGATACTCCACGAGTATACCATCCGTCTTAGACTGACAATATTGTATGTTAAATAAAGGAACAACCAAAGCCAACATTTATTTACCCTCCTGCCTGGAATAAAACACTCGACGTAAATTTTGTCCCCAGCAAACCACGTGCGAAAGCTTTGTCTGCTGGTAGAGTTGCCAACTTCTTCCACTTGAACAACACATGGTCGGTCTCCAAGAGCTCTCAGTTTTCCACAGTGGTGTAAAATCAAACCGTATAGCTTTGCCGCTTCTCTTCTTGTTTTGGCAACAATTTTGGCTCCAAAAACACCCTGTTCCTCCAAGCTCACATTATACTCTGAGTAACTACCAACAGTACACAACTGCAGCAGAGAACAAATCTTTTATCACGCAATTAAATCGAAAGGAAAAAAGATGCTTACGTGTCGAGTTGAGGTAAACAAAATAAGGGGCTACTAACCGTTTGTCAGCGAAATCTGCTTAAGCGCGCGATGGCATCTGCCGTTTCCTTGCCGTGAAGTTGCTGGAAAAGGATTTTGCATCGCACTTCGTCTACATCGATGTTTTGGTGCATAGTGCGAAAATGCTGGATCATTCCAGCTCCCTTGGCGAAGAAATTAGTAACACTGGCATCCTGAAAACATTTCCAACAAGTGTTTTTTCCGCCTTGCTTTGCTCTCTGCAAAGGTCGTTCACAAAGAGAGACAGCTTCCTCTTCTTGTCGGACTGTATGTTCTGCCATGTTGTAAATAATTATGAGAAACACCTCCTAGGTCCAGTCTTCCTCGGAAATTAGGCGCCATCTTGGACACATTATGTGGCAGAGGCTCCCGCCGTTTCCCTCTTCCCATCGTCCCCCGCGCGCTTTCTATTTTTTTGATTATTTTATTTTGATGGGAATACGCAGCGGGAGCCTCTGCGGAGGAGAGAGGCAAAAGGGCCAGTGCTTATACAATAAGAAGTGGGAACATGACCCTCAATATGAAGGCTGGGTGAGTCCATTGAAAGCGGACCAGCGAAAAGCATTGTGTCAATGGTGTGACCGGACAATTTATGTCTCAAGTATGGGCAAGAGCGCACTTAAAAAGCGAGAAGCACAAGCAAAACAGTCGATGTGAACAGCGAGTGACACTATCATCTTTTGGGTTTGGTTCAAGTGCTGGTACTTCGACATGTCCTAGTAGAAATAAGGAAGCGTGTGTGGTAGCTGGTACTTCGACATGTGCTAGTGGAAATATGGAAGCGTGGGTGGAAGGGTCACAACAGCAAGCTGGCAGGTTACACATCCCTCCAACCCCTGATGAGATTGCGGCTCCCGCGTCACAGCAATCCATGAGAGGCTTTTTAAACAAGGAAGACGTACTTAAAGCGGAAACTCTGTGGACTTTGCTGTCGGCAAATTTAATGTTTCAATGAAGGCAACACAAATAAATAAGCGAAAATGATGGACATATTTAAGTTTTACAGAAACCTATTTTAAATTAATTAGAATTAAGCTTACTGGTCGGGTGTGTGTGTGTGTGTGTGTGTGTGTGACAGATATGTGAAGACACTTCAATTGTTGAAGTTTCACATTACTGGCTGCAGGTCATGGTACAGCTGATAATTTGATGGAGCATTTCACTAAACCTTTTTTACATGTCTACTATAGGTACCCCAGGATTATTGTTTCCGCAGATTTTGAATTTGAAGTCGAAAGTGACAATTTCCGATCAGAAAGGTGTGAAAATTACCACCTTAAAACCTCATTCAAACGAACAATTATTTTAATTACTCCGTAGATTTTCATTAAAAAGGTTTTTGCTTTCTGGTATTTAATATGTGTAAAACAAGGACTATTTTTTGACTTAGCCGACATCCAGATCCCAATCCTTCAAGAAATAATTGCAGCGTTTGAAACCAATCACGTGACATATCCTTAAATCATTCCAATGAGACGATACATGTCATCTAAGTCAGCGAAGATAGCTTTATTTGTGTTTGTAAAGTCTGCCAAATATCAGAAGAATTTATTTAAAGGTATTGAAAATATATTTCTTTTTGCCTGTTACATGACGAGAATCCGTCAAATTTTTCTTGTTTTTGCATCTTCGTTCTAATAATTCTTGTCCCCCATGTTTGTTTTCTGTGTTTTATGCTGCATTGGCTTCTGGGACACTTAGTTCATGGAAGAAAGGAGAAAAATGAGGTATTTCGTTCCTTCAGCTCAAAACGGTAGGGGGTTTCTTAACAACTAATCCAATATGGCTGCCCAAAATGGTGGACCTTGACAACGAAATTCAACCATTTATTATTCCAAAACCAACGCACCAATAGGCTTTAAATTTTGCAATCTTTCAGAAGTAGGAATAAAGATTATTTTGACAGAAAATGAAGGTAGGTTGTGTTTTTACCCCCGACCTGTACGCAATACCTTAATATTTACTATTACATTGATCTCTTAATGACAGTTTCTTTGTCATGATCACACTCTGCCTCCAGCCCACTATCATCACTGACATCGTCGATGTCAACCTCTTTCCCTCCTACTGCAGTTCTTTCTTCTTGGTCACCTGCTTCTTCTACTTCAATCTCCTCTGATTCATTGGATAGTGTTGGAACAGCTACTACCTCAGTTTCTTCTGCTATAGCAGCTGGTGGAAGTTCTACCTCAGTATCTTCTGCTTGAACACCCCCCTTTGGTTCTGCCATTGGAATATCCAAAAGAGGAGGATGATGCTGTGGCGTTTCATAATCTTTAAAGAAAGGTCTTCCCCCTGTGGACTGCTTGTTCCAAGGGTGTATGGCCTTTGTGGGGTCATAACTTTTAATGGTTGCTGACGCAAGCTGAATCACCATTAAATCACAAAGTAAACTCTCCTTAAGGCTGTTTTGAAGGTCAGTTTTGATATTTTTCCTTAGGCTAAATCCTCTCTCATACTCTTCACTGGATGATGGAAGGCACAAGAGGAGGTCAACAACTGCTAACATGCTCCCATAACGCGACTTCCACGTACAATTTATCTCTGACCGTGTAAGATTCCTCACATCTTCTTGTTCACTGTACAGGTCGTTCTTTAGCAGTGTCCACTCCAACTCCACTCAGTCTACAGCAGCTCATGGTTTAAGGAAAGATTCCTCATAGTGTTTCAGAACATAAGCAAACTCTTTGTCACCGAAGATGTCCTTCTTGTCTTTTGATGGCCAGGAAGCAAGATCCACAATAGTTGTAGCCAGTATCAGTGTTGAAACTTTTCTTCACGTTGTTTTCAAGTCCTGTGAGAGGATTTGATTTAGAACTTGGGAACTGTACACTGCTTCTTGGCAGAATTCACCGGACTTGAGCTTCGCCAGGTATGGCCCATCTTTAGTTTTGTACTTGTCCAGCACTGAGAAGACATTGATCAATGTTCGGTGGATATCAGTGGCCGTTCCGTCCTTCCTTTAAAATACCTGGGACATCACACTAAGAGCAGACACCAGACCGTGCAACAGTGCAGCAAACTGCATTATCTCTTAGTGAGCAACTTAAGCATTTCGCCTTGCATTTTGCAGTTGCAGACACTTTTGAGCCATCTATAAGCTGTTACAAGTGTAGCAATAGTGCCTCATAGCCCTTGAAAGATTTGTAAGGGCTCTTTGAACATGGCCCACCCATCGCATCCCACCAACCTGAAATGGTGTAATGACTTTCTTGCCCAGGGCCTTAAAGTTATTTCGCAGATTACTGCAGCTAAGTGGGCTGTTGTGATAGAAATAGTAAAGGCCCATTAGGAGCGGTAAGACCTTTTCTCGAAGTGCGACCTTTGTAAGTGACTGCTGATATCCCCCTTCAAGTCTGTGACCAAAATAGTGAATGCTACAAATACAAGGGTTCCTTTCCCTTGATAAAGCTCCAACACCCTTTCATACACCTGTCATAACGGGTGACCCATCGGAACCTTACTCCACCACTTTCTGAAGCAGCTCATCCCATTTCAACCCAACTGCATGTTCAATTGCATTCAAAATTCCTTCCGCATCTTCCTTTTCTGTTGACATACAGCCCATGAATTAACTAATATGGTACCCTGCTTACGAACTCCTACATAGACAATCTCATTCTCATAAACTGACGAATCAGTAGTGCCATCACTTAAAAGAGACGAAAACATGCTTTCTTCAATTTAGATTTGACCTTGCCACGTTCTGTGTCCATTATTGCTCGGGTAAAGAGCCTGGCTGATTTGTCATTGTTGTACGTTGGCAAAAACCTCATCATTCATCTTTTGAAGGGACTTCTCAGCAGAACGCGTACCCAGCTAGAAAAAATTGCACCTCACTTGTATTCAGTGAAATACAGAAGCAAAACAGAGAATGGCAAATTTGTTAAATGAATAAAATTCCCACGGTGGGAACACGCGCCCCCAAAAGATGCAGTGGTCTGCGTCGCCAAACATGGCGTCAAAATTTATTTCCTGTGGGGGTCCATGTGAGGTCCACTTTTGGTAGTAAAATTCATGCTAATTTATGTAAAATACCACAATTCCTAGCGTCTGAAGAAAAAAAATTTTTCCACATGGAAGAGGCGGAGAAGGTGAGCTTTAAAATGATACCAAACTTGCCGTGGTTTATTGCCAAGTTTGTTAGAAATAAAAGTTTAACCTCAGTGTTTGGACGTTTTTTTGCTTCAAAAGGCTTTACAACAAAGCGCTTTGAGCTTTCTTCTTCTGGCTCAATTTAGAAGGTAGGTATCATATAACAATCCTATGCTTTGTGAAAGCGTAAAATACATATTCGTTTGATGTGCTCCACAGGCAGTATGCCCTTACGCAAGAAGAAAGTTTACTCGCGGTTCTGTGTTGGGACAATGATGAAAGCCCGCAAGACAGCTCGGAAGCAGATAGCAGCTGCTCACAAATCGGTTGCAGCATTGAAGAAAAATGTGGAATTTTTTATGGAAAAACAACGGAGACTTGAAGCTAAGGTCATTTTCCAATTCCTAATCGAGATATTTTTATGCTTTCAGCCAAATCTGAAGTAATCTTGTGAAAATAATTTTTGCTGTAAGTTTGTTTTCATAATTACTAGTTCATGCAGCAAAGTATAAGCTTACACTGTGGGGATAGTTTCTAAAGAAACTGGTGCTGCGTCCGTGGGAAGTTGAAACACAAGAAAATGGGTAAATCAAACGAGTTGATTAAGTAAGTTATACCACCGTAAGGTAAAAGGGAGGTGCTGACGTTTCGAGCGTTAGCCCTTCGACGAAGGGCTAACGCTCGAAACGTCAGCACCTCCCTTTTACCTTACGGTGGTATAACTTACTTAATCAACTCGTTTGATTTACCCATTTTTTTGTATAAGCTTATATGTTTAGTACAATATGAAAAGTTAAATATTCATTTTTACCAGAGACGAGCCAAAAACTAGGGCTAAATACCTAAATATTGCAATAGCAAACTAAAATTATTTGTTGTATTCCTGGTGAAAGTGAAGAACAGCTCCCAGAATAACCTGTCGGCCGACTGTCGGCCAACTGCGACACATTACCGACAGTCTACCAACAGGTCACCGACAGTTGGCCGACAGATACCTTACAGTGGTAAAATCGTTATATCTGTGTTGGCTTTCAACAGATATAACTTGGTAAATGTTGCCCACGATCGAAGCCAAAATAGCTGACTTAAAACAATGGAAACTACACATTGTTATAATCTCACCGAATGAAGCTCATTCAACGAAAGATGTCTCCAAAACTGATCCCACAAACTTGAAAAATCTCTACACGTGTTGCAATTTCACTTGGAGTATTTATTAAAGGGGAAAAACCAATGTTTTTGAGGCCAATTGCGCATTGTAAGACGTAAATAATGCTGTGAAGTTCGTATCGCCCTATAATGCATTGCGAACCTTGTATGTCATGTATGTGTAAATAATGTGTCAAACCTTTAACCTTTTATTCTTATTCTGTCTCAGATCACAGGTTCTGGTGCTACTCCAACCCGCTTATTTCTGATAAGTTAATTAACTTTGCTATTAATAAAACAGTAAAGTTGCGTTTCTTTCCCCTAATTTGCAAAAAACGACCGGGGAGTGGGAAACTTGAAACAGGGGGCTATTTGCTGACACCTATTTTAGGCTATTTTAAAAACACGGCAAAGTAGCTTGTCGTTTATGGTAAATATTTCGCAAGTCCAGACCTGGCTGCGCTAATTTGATATTAAAACCACTTAAGGGGGTGTTATGATGAATGAAAATAAAAAAAATACTTTGAGCTTTCAAAGTTTCTTTAACAGAGCGACTTCGAACTTTTAGTGCTGTTTTGATAACACGACCATTGGCATTATGCAAATTAGCTTGCATCTTCTAAATTCAAATTGTGTTTTTAAGAATTTTTCAGTGCGAATTTCTTATATTGATAGCACTACTGGCATGTTTGAAACAAATTTGGCCTTAAAACTGTTTTAGCTTTGAACAAAAAGTCCTCTTTAAAATGTTATTCGGTCGGTCTTCGGCAGATTTACTTCTTCAAACTGTGTCACCCAAGTGACTTTGTAGTTTTCTTTACAGGAGACTCTTACTTTTATTATAAAACAATATATATCATTATTTCCTGATTTAAGTTTTATCATTTCTTTTTCTTGAGATGAGATTTAATCTCTAAATTGTCACGTGCAGTGTGCTCAATTTGCTCACTAGTATTAATGAAATTTGCCCAGATGAACAAAATGTCGTGTTTTCTTCAGTCGTGTTCAACTGTGTGTGGAAATTCAAGAGGCGTGTCAGGGCTGTTTTGCTTGCTTGATTGTGATGACTCGATTGAAAGCCACTTGGCGTCGATCTACTTGTCTCTTGCTAGAGCGGGAGTAGTAGTAGAAGGCCGATCCTGGCGCAAATTAAAAATTTTTAAATAAGACTGGCGCAAAATTAAAAAAATGGTTAATAAAGTATCTGGCGCAATCTTCCTCCTCCTCCTCCTCCTCCTCCTCTCCAACCTTTACCGAGATCGAGAGATATTAGCTGAATCGCACCAAAACATAAAATTAAATTAACGGTTTAAAGAAATACATATATAGTAATAATAGATGGAGAACCAAACAGTGAAACAATTGAAAGTCCTTGCCAAAGAGCAGGGTATTAAAGGATATTATCGATTGCGTAAAGACGATCTCATCGAAGCGTTGGTTAATATTCAAAGACCTATCCCCAACCAGCCGCAAAGACCCATTCCAGCCCCTAGAAAAAATATCCCCAACCAGCCGCAAAGACCCATTCCAGCCCCTAGAAAAAATATCCCCAACCAGCCGCAAAGACCTACCCCCTCACATGAACCGATACCTGAGATTAATGTTCCCATTCTCAAACCTTCCCAACCTGTTACATCACTTAAACATTTAGCAAGCAGAGTTATCAAACCGCTAAAGAAAGCGATTAACAAGTTCGCAGATTGGATTCTATCTTTTGTCCCAGAATCAATCAAAAAGACTGTAGATAAACGAGTCGATAGTTTGAAGGAAAAGGTTAACCACTTCACTCCAAAAGAACAACAAACAGCGTTGAAGGGGTATCTAAAAACCTACAGGATAGATGGACAGAAAGGGTATGACCCCAAGACATTTATCAATAACATCAAACCAAAAGTTCTGGATCTCATTAATCAGCAAAAGAAGCCTATCAAAACCAAGCTCATCTTTACCTGTAAATTCATAAAAGAGAATCCTGCTACTGGACAGATTGATGAAAACTCAGGATACTTTCATTCAACCGTAGAAACGATTACTAAGTCAACCGATTTCTCTGACTCGTTCAATACTATGACAAATCGTCTACTTGAATCAATCCAACAGTTTCAGAATGAAGGCTCTGGATGGCAGTTTGATCAAGTGGAATACTTTGATATCAACATCGACCCCTTTGAACCGCTTTCTGGAAGTTCCTATATTCCACTGCCATCAAAATTAACATCCAAGAAGGCAATTATCAACGTTAAGAATGAGAAGGATCATGAGTGTTTCAAGTGGGCGGTAACCTCAGCCGTGTTTCCAAGGGAGAAAGACCCACAAAGACTAAATAAACAAATGAGAGAGAACTCTGAGAAGTTTGACTGGTCAGGAATAGAGTTCCCCGTTTCACTAAAACAGATTGATAAGTTCGAAAAGCAAAACCCCTATGCGATTAACGTTTACGGATATGAAGGTGATGCATACCCTCTAAAAATAAGTAAGAAACGAGGAGGTCATGTGATTAACTTACTTCTCATATCAAACGATGAAACAAATCACTACTGCTGGATAAAGAATATGAGTAAACTTTTATCCTCTCAAGTCAATAATCACCAACACGTACGCACATTTTGCTATAGATGCCTAAACTCATTCCAGTCAAAGACTTCATTAGAAAAACATCTCGAATACTGCACCACAAACGAAGAAGTTAAGATTGAAATGCCTTTAGATAAAGATGGAAATCCTCGTCATACTTACTTTAAAAATTATAGCAGAAAAATGCGAGTTCCCTTTGTTGTATATGCTGACTTTGAGAGCTTTACAGAGAACATAGACACCTGCTCCCCAGATGAAAGTAGAAGTTTTACTAATCAATACCAGAAGCACAAAGCATCAGGCTACTGCTATCTTATCAAGTGCTTTGACGACAACATATTTCCGCCCATGCTTGTACGATACACTGCTGAATCCCCAGACGAAGATATCCCACAGATGTTTATAGTAAATTTAGAGTCAGATATTAAGAAAATTTACAATTGGTTCAAATTCCATAAGAAGGTAAAGATGAGTAAGAAAGATAAATTCGACTATAAAAATGCTACTAACTGCCACATCTGTGAGGGTGAATTAGGAGAAGATAAGGTATTAGACCACTGCCACCTTACCGGAAAGTATAGAGGAGCAGCCCATAACGAATGCAACTTAAACTATAAAATTCCAAAGTTCTTTCCAGTCATCTTTCACAATCTATCTGGATATGATTCACACCTATTTATCAAGAACCTTGGTACATCAAAAGGTAAAATAAAATGTATACCTAATAATGAGGAAAAGTATATTTCTTTCACAAAACAGATTGTAGTTGGCACCTTTACAAACAAAGAAGGTAACCAGGTTGATGTGAAGCGAGATATCAGATTCATCGATTCATTTAAATTTATGACAACCAGCCTTGACAGCTTAGTAACTAATCTACCAAAAGAGGCTTTCAAAAACCTTATGAGCTACTATGAAGGTGAACAATTAGATCTATTGTTGAGAAAGGGTGTTTTCCCATACGACTGGTTTGGCGGCTTCAATAAACTATCAAGTACACAATTACCACCTAAAGAAGCGTTCTACTCAAAACTCAATGACAAAGACATAACAGAAGACAACTACCAACATGCTCAAAAGGTGTGGGAAAACTTTGAAATGAAAACAATGAGGGAATACCACGACCTATATCTTGAGTCAGATGTACTCCTGTTAGCCGACGTCTTCGAGAACTTTCGAGATGTTTGCAGTGAAAACTATGGATTGGACCCTGCTTGGTATTACACAGCACCTGGACTAGCTTGGGATGCAGCGTTAAAGTTAACTAAAGTAGAGTTGGAGCTGCTAACTGATCCTGACATGCTACTTATGGTTGAGAAAGGCATTCGAGGAGGCGTATCTATGATCTCTACTAGATATGGTAAAGCCAACAACCCATACATGGATGAATATGACCCCAACCTATCCACAAAATATATCACATATCTTGACGCAAACAATCTCTATGGATGGGCAATGAGTAAACCACTCCCTACTCACGGTTTTAGATGGATGACTAACCAAGAGCTTACAAACTGGAAAAATCTCCCATGCATACTAGAAGTTGGCTTGAAATACCCCAAGCACCTTCACGACTTGCATAACGACTATCCACTAGCTCCAGAGAGACTTGAGGTTGACAAGGTTGAGAAATTGATCCCAAACCTCAACGACAAGGTAAAGTATGTTGTTCACCACGAAACCCTGAAAATTTACGAAAGTCTTGGACTAAAAGTCACCAAGATTCATAGGGGTATTACATTCGAAGAGTCTGCATGGCTAAATCCATACATCAACTTGAATACCAACCTCAGAGCAAAAGCAGCCAACGACTTTGAGAAAGATTTCTTCAAGCTTATGAATAACTCAGTCTTTGGGAAAACCATGGAAAACATTAGAAACAGGGTGGACATTCGATTGGTTACGAATGAAAAAGACGCGAAAAAATTAATATCAAAGCCAAACTATCAGCACCGTTCCATCTTTTGTGAGAATCTAGCGGCCATCCACATGAAGAAAACAAAGTTGGTCTTCGATAAGCCCGTTTACTTAGGCATGTGCATTCTAGACCTAAGTAAAACATTAATGTATGATTTTCACTACAATTACATCAAGCCTAAATATGGTGAAAGGGGTAAGTTGCTGTTCACAGATACGGACAGTCTTGCCTATGAGATAGAAACAGATGATTTCTACAAGGATATTAGCAAGAGACCTGTTTGATACTAGTAATTATCCTAAAGATCATCCATCGGGTATCGAGACAGGTGTGAACAAGAAAATCATCGGCATGTTCAAAGATGAGGCTGGTGGTAAACAGATAACCGAATTTGTAGGTCTACGGGCCAAGCTCTACTCCTACAGGATGGATGAAGGTACAGAAGAAAAGAAATGTAAGGGAATGAAGAAGGCAGTCGTCAAGAAAACCATCAGTTTCGATAACTACAAGGATTGCCTATTCAATAAAGAACCACAGATGAGACAGATGAATGTAATCAGAAGTCATAAGCATGATGTTTACACTGAAATGGTTAACAAGATCGCCTTATCACCATTTGATGACAAGCGACACATTTGTGAAGATGGTATACATACTTACGCCCACGGACATTATCGTTCCAACACAAAATTAGGTGGCAGCTCAGTATCGTCTGGTACAAACTGAAGCTCTTCCCTAACAAAACTACGTCTCAGTCCATCTAGTAAATAATACAACACTGGCTGATTAGGTGACACCACACTACGTGACAGATCAAAGACTTTCAAACTCCAGATAGGATCCGTAGCTCGTCTGCGCTCACCACCCTCATCTTCTCCAGGAGCAAGTAAGTATCTAACTTTAACACCAGGTGGTAGTCTCACCTCATCATGTCCAACAACTCGCTTATACTTTGGAGGATCAATATCAACCTCTTTCAGTCTTATAGCTTTCTCAGGCTCTTTACCAGTTATTCTCGTTGGTATACTATTCAGAGTTTTCAAAATAGCCGGTAATCGTTTCACCCATACTCTTGATCGATCATCACTAATCATTTCTTGTGCGTATTGATGACTAAATAGTTTTTCTGATAATGTTCTATTTGCTCTTTCAACAAATGCTTGAGCTCTATGGTTTCCAGCTTCAGACCGTTGTATGGTTACATTATGTTTTTCCATAAGTTTTGTTACATCACCCATAAATTCTCTACCAGGATCAACAATTAATGTTTTAGGATATTTTAACTTTCTTGAGTATATTTTTGTTAAAGCTTTTGAAATCTCGTTAGATTCTTTTGAGGTTAGTGGTTCTGCATCTTTGTATCTCAAGGCAATATCTATCACAACCAGAGCATATCGATATGTCTTTCTTCCCACTCTGTCATGTGGTAAAAATAATAAATCCGCTTGGTGAATCTGATTAGGCTTTTCCACATTCCAATACGGTCTAGGGATATACTTTGGAGCTGGTAGATAGATTTGCCACAGCGCCTGTTTCTCAAGCCATCGTTTAGCCTCATCTTCACTGACTTTTGCTTTTTCAGCTAATTTTGGAATGGCAGAATACCCTTTCCAATATCCACCAGTTGAATAGTATGTCTTCCTCATTTAAAGAATAATCATCCTATCTTTAAAATAAATATGTCACAATCTATATCTGAAGAAATTAACCCAAACAGGATTCCACTAGAGCCCCTCGGTTTGAAAGCGGAATCGTCACTGAATCGAAATACACTCAATCCCTCCTCCGCCAGTCCTGGAGAAACCTTATATATAAATATTCCAAAACTTTCTGAGAATGTAGTGATTGTCCCAGGAAGTGTATCTCTACTATTTGACTTGACTGTTGACGGTCATGCTAACAACACCCTTGTGAATAACGTAGGCAGTAACCTTATATCCAGACTCAGGGTTCTTTTTGGTGGAGAAACACTACAGGATACTCAAAGATACGATCTCTTTCAAACATACCATGACTTATACTTAACAGCTGAAGATCGTGAGGATGGAATAAAACAAGGTATTTCTTCTGAAAACATGAGGAAGCTTAGGACAAATGCGGGTGATAAGGTAACCTCAGGAAATGCTAAGGAAGTAGCTCTTGCAGCAGTATACAACACCAAGTACCGTATCCCACTCAACCATCCTATTCTCAGCAAGCATGGGGCTTTCTATCCAAAGGCGTTACCTCATCCACTAATCTTTGAGATTACACTGGCCCCAGTTTCCGATATTGTTGTTTATTCTGACACGACCAAGACTCCAACTTACAAAATCGCAAACCTTGAGTTGGAATATGCTTGTATCTCAAGTGAATACTTAGCTCGTGAGGCTCAGTCAGCTTATCAGGTTGGTAAAGGATTCTTTTACGAGAATGTCCTTCTCCACAAAACTTTCGACATCTCCAAACCTAATGACAGTTTCATAAACGAGAACATTAATCTACCTAGGAGATCAATGACAGGGATATTGTGCTTATTCACAGAGAGATACATCGGAGGAGCAAGAGATTCCGAAAAGTTTGTCAATCCTAATATTACATCAATCAAGATTAACGTTGACGGCATACCAAACCGTCTCTACTCCAAGGGAATGGAACCGTCAGACTTCTGGGATTCGGTAAAGAAGCGTTTTGGTAGAGAGGGTGTCAAGCTAAAGGATTTTTATGTCGACAAGTTTGCTCTATGGATTGACTTGAGAACTCACCCTGACAATAGTATTCATGGAGGAGGGCTGGCCTTGAACAACACACGAGACGGTGTAAAACTTGAAATGAAACGAAAAGTTGGAGGAACAGGAAATATCACCTGTCACATGTTTGTGGTAGCCGACGCGTTGATGGAGATCATGAATTCAAACTTAAGATCAATTATGTATTAGTTAAAAAGAACATGGAAGAACTGAGAGAAAAAGTTCCTTTTCATTGCATTATAACAGGTCCAACAAATTGTGGAAAGACAAAGTACCTCACGGATCAGCTAAGAGGGCCCTTCAAAAAAGTGTTTGAATACATTGTTCTCATATGTCCGACTTATGCTAAAAATAAGACTTATCATAAATTTGCTCACGGAGATAAACGTTTCTTGGTATTATCACCAGATGCTAGTAACAGCGATGAGATTAACGAGTTATTAACTTATTGTCAAACTTTGTTCTCTGGTACAAATACGTTACTTATTTTAGACGACTGTGCTGTATCGAATGATCTAAAGAAACGTTGAGATGAGTCTAGGTGATATAAAGAAACTCACGGCAAAAGAAGTTGAAAAATATTATAATCGCTACCAAGCAGTATTAGGCAAGCAAGTTAGTAGTGGATTAGTAGAGTCAGCTCTTCAAGCAGCGTCTCATGTCATTTCTTACGTGGTTCCTGTAGATGACACCGAAGCGCTTAGCAAAGACTTACAAAACGATGAGTTGGTTAAGCGTGAACTTACAAACTTTATAGGTCTCTTAGTATTAAAAGGTGGAAGATTGGTAGCACTTGCTAGTGGACTATTCCAGGTTGCTAAGCACATTAGAATCAACAAAATACAAGAAGAAGTTTCAAGTACTGAGAACAACTGATTTAAAGATTCTTTACTATGGAAAATAAATAATCATGTCTGATGAAGTTGCTGAACAAATTACAATAGATCCCCCTCCTCCTAAAAATAAGAAAGCTGTTAAAGAGAAAGACCCTAAAAAGGTTGCTGCCGGTAAGAAACTAGCAGAATATAACAAAAGAGCCAAAGAAGCGTTAGCTAGGGAAACAGCTAGGGAAACGAAACGTGAAGAAGAAAATATAAATGCAGAGACCGAATCTAAAGCATGGATTCCAGAGCTATCTTTTACAACTGTGTTATCTCTTGTTGGAATAGGGTTTACCGCAGTTGACATGTTTATGAGGTACTACAAAAACAGAGAAGTTCCAGCACCCTCAAATATTCCTACCCAACCACCACCCTCACAGACCACTACCCAACCAACTCCTAAAATAGTAATGATCTGAGGAATATTTTAGGAAAGTAGTTTAAAGATTTTCTCTACCCACAATAAAATCATGTCAACTGAAAACAAACTTGTGAAAACTGTTACCGATTCAGCCGTCATTATCGGATTGGCTGCCAGTGTTGGATACGTAGCTAAAAAGGCTATGAAAGAATCATTTATAAACGATCCCTCCTCAAGTATTACAAACTATGCTAAATGGGTTGCTGTCCTGTCCGGTAGTATGTACCTCAAAACTTATTTAGAAGATCAAAAGATTTTGCCAACTTAAAGATTTTACATATTGACTAATAAATGGCGACAATAGCAATGATGATTGGTGGGGCTATATTGAATGCGACGACGTTCGTGGGTGGCTCGTATCTTGCAAAATATCTCTCAGGTGATAATACAGATGCGGAGCGAATACGACACGACAAGGCAATAGAAAAATATCAAAAAGATTATGCCGCCTACCAGGAAAAGAGACAGAAACTCATTGATTGTTACTCTCAACAGCGGGATGCTAAACACAGGGCTTCACAAAATATTTCGAATACCGATGAAGCTTTGAAATTGTATAGTCAGACACATGAACCAAAATTCTCTGATTATTATAGACCTAGTAGCAATCAAAAGATGGGGGAGATGGCATATGTAGGTGGTGGTATGCTGGCATTGGGTTATATGGCTAGTAAATTCTTTTAGGTAAGTGTGTGACCAGTTTAAAGATTTCTTACAGATAAGTAAAAAATCATGGCTGAATACCAAGAAATACCAGACAAAGAAAATCCTTTTGATAAATCAGCTGATCTAGGTGATGATGATGGGGATGATACAATTTACTTGAGCCCAATCACAAAGACATCCACCACTCGTCCAATTGACCCTGATGAGGAGGATGAAACCTCGTTTGGTGGTGGTGAAACTCAACCCTTGATAGATACCAAGATGAGCGATCAAGATGATGCTGAAAAAGAAATCAAAAGATTTTTCCCATATGCCAAGACTTCTGAGTTCATCAAAGGTGTTCGCAGATCAATTAGTGGAGGAATAGAGAAAGTGTTTTTGAAATTAAAGAGGGCAAAAGCTCACGAATACATTTTATTACCCAATGGTGAATTCACTGAAAAACTGCCGAAAGGGTTGAAAGAGAGTCTAGGCCCAAGAGCAGAAGAAGTTTTGGAAGCTAATGATGGTGAGATATCAAAGAGAAAAGGACTACTCACCAAAAAGAAGGAGGAACTAAAATTCCACATGGATAAGCCAATAAAAAACCCAGAAGAAAGTAGCCGAATAGAGACTCTCAAGAGGGAAATCGATGAGCAGGAGAAGAATATAGCCAATCTGGAAGGTGAGAATGAAGGGATACAGGAACGAATGTCATTGCGGGATCGTGTGAAGGCTATCTTCAAAAAGTACGGTTTTACAGTCGTTGCTGTGATGAGTGCTGTAGGTGTTGTTATCGGTGTGATTGTCTCTAATCTAATAATAACAATAATAATAATAGCAATAAAAAAGAATAAAAAATAAACTATTTGAGAGATATACTCTACATTAACAAATTACAGGACAAAGGCCGGCCCATTTTTTATTAAATTGATTTAAAGTATTATTCTTAGTGCAAATGTATTTTTCTGTTTCAAATTTGATTTTGATCTTTATCTTAAAGCCAGCAATGCGTGGAAGAATTTGAGATCTTCTGCAATCCCAGAGGTATAATTTGGCTATCAACAGGAGATAATTAAGTAGGGGACATTCTAAATCTACGATTCCCAGTAAAACATCCTTTAAAGTAAGGTGAAAGAATTCGTTTGATAGTGAGTAGAAGTAAAATTCAAAATCTTTCCAGAAAAGCTTTGTGAATACACAGTCTAAAAGAAGGTGTCTTAAGGTTTCCGGATTGAACTTACAAAAGGAACATTTGTCGTCTGTGATAAATCCTACATCTTACATAATTTAGTATTAGTATAAAGTATAGAGTTTAGAACCTTATATTGAAAAGCCTTAACATATGCCTCCGAGCAGATTATGTGCGGCAGGAGAAACGCTTTTTCAAGTTGATCATCGCTTAAGTTGAAATCACTTTTAAGAACTAATGAATAAGTAGAAAATTGTGCTTTTTTACTTATAATCAGTGCATAATAGTCTTTCGATTTTTTCGTTAAAATATCAAAAAGAGGGTGTTGTTTCCCTGAAGGTTTGACTACTGTTTTTGGAGTATTATTTTAATTTTAAGTGGGGCGGTATTGCGTGTCTGAGACCTGCCCACGCTAAAAAATTGCCCTTTCAATGCTTTTGCGATGATGTGATAAGGCTCTGTGATATTTAAATCGAATCGAGGGTCGGTGACATAATTAAGACCGGACTAAAAAAGTTTTGTAGAATATTGGTTTGTTATCTATACGAATGTCTTTGTTATTCCATAAGATTTCTAGCCATTGTTTCTCTGTAGAAAACGCTTCTCGGAAATCTGCCCACCATTGAAGCATCTCAGTATAAAAGTTTGAAGAGATTGGCAGATCTTTTAAATCATAATTGCAAAGAAATATGAACAGACCACCAAAACTTTTTAGTATATGTTGCAAGTAGTGCTTCCATGGGCCATCATTTCCGCTAAAAATTCTCCTTAACCAGGCGAGTCTTAATGATTTAATCATCGTTTCTAAATCAATCATTTTTAAACCACTTTTTTTATAGTCATTTATTGCTGACAAACGTGTGACTTTGTCTACCCCTTTCCATAAAAATTTAAATATCAGTCAGTTTAGCTCTTGAATCACTCCCTTGGGGATGGTCAACAGCGACGACACATAAACAAATTTTGGAATAATTAACGATTTTATTACGGTTACCTTCCCATAAAGAGAAAGACCCCTTGAAGACCAGATATTTACAAGTTTTTAACGCTGTCCAGTTTTTCTATAAAATTTTTCTCTTGCAGTAATTTCGGATCATAAGAGTAATATACACGTAAGGCTTTAATCAGCTCATCAGGCCATTTAATGCCAAGGGGTTTCATTTTATTTTCTTTCAAAGATCCAATCCACATTACTTCAGTTTTAGTGGGATTAATTGCCAGACCTGAGAGCTTCTCAAAGTCAGCTAGCAGTCTGAAAAGAGCTTGAGCCGAGGCGATGTCTGAAAGGACTGCAGTGGTGTCGTCTGCGTATTGAAGCAACTTTGTCTCATTCTTACCAATAGCGATACCATTTATCATCGAGTTCTGTTGAATTGCAAAAGCCAAAGTTTCAACCGCCAATACGAAAAGATATGGAGAGAGTGGATCTCCTTGCCTAACTCCTTCAATTTTAAAATAACTTGAGGTGATACCATTGTTGATAACACAACTTTGTATGTTTTCAGAGAAAGTCTTTACCCATCGAACGAAATTGGGACCGCAATTAAATGCCTCTTAGCAGTTTTGAAGAAAATTCCGTTCCAAGCTATCAAATGCCTTATAAAAATCTATAAAAATCAATAAACCGGAGGTGTTTTCCTTGACTGTGTAGTCCATTATGTTGAAAATCGATCGTACTGTTTCCCCTATATAACGATCCTTTATAAACCCAGTTTGATTATGGTGGATGATGCTTGGCAAGACATTTTTCACTCTTGTGGCTATAACGTTCGACATGATTTTTGCATCAACATTTACCAGAGAAATCGGACGCCAGTTTTCCAAAAAGGAGCGGTCTTTTCCTTTCTTTTCAATAAGTGTTATGACCGCTTGTTTGAGAGCATGACGTTTGCACGTTGAATGAAAGGTTCACTAATTAATGACCAAAGTTTTTTATAAAATTCGATGGGGATTCCATCATTCCCAGGAGTTTTATTGTTTTGAAAACTGTCTAAGAGCAAAACACATTCTTCTGAAGTAATTTCACCTTCACATGATATCTTTTGTTCCTCTAGAAGTTTAGGAATATTCAGATCATTTAAGAAAGCTGCGATCGCATTTAAATTGTCTGTATTCCTACATTTGCTCGTGTACAGTTCTTGATAAAAGCGTCGTTGTTCAGAGAGAATATTTGACGAATCCGTAGAAATTGAACCATTGATATCTAATTTCCTCATATGCTTTTTAATATGGTTTCGTTTTTCTAGATTTAAAAAATATTTGGTACTTTTCTCACCGTGCTCGTGCCAACGCACTCGTGCACGAATAATTATTCCTTTAACTTTTTCTTCATAAAATAGTTCCAGCGTATCTTTAGCAGCATTAAGAATAGTTGCATTTAAATCAGTTGGGTCCGCTTCGAAAATATTCTTTGCTTTGGTGTCTTTTTCTTGAAGAATTTTCTCTCTTTCATTTCTTTCTCGTGCTTTTTTTTTCGAATACTGAATTGAGTGAATTCTTATATTGTACTTTAACCAATCCCAAACGCTTCAACTTTCCGACAATTCATCACGACCTTCAGCTAACCAAACTGGTATTCTCTCTTCGATATCTTTTACATAGTCCTCGTCATCCAAAAGGGAACAATTCAATTTCCAAAACCCGGGACCTTTAAGGTCATGTAGTGTGCTAACAAGTTTAAGAGAAATTGCTGCATGATCCGTTCTGACTGCTGGAATAATATCTGTTGTTTTTACTAAGTCATGAAGGGAGTTTGAAATCAGCCAGAAATCCAAGCGACAAAAAATCAGAGGAGAAGTTTGACTCCACGTGAAACTGCTTTGAGAATGACATACCGTCCCAAAGGGTCCGCAATTTCAGAATGAATTGTACAATCAATACCCTTATTGACAAGAATTGCTACGCCACATGAATTAGAGCTGCCATGTGACATAACAATCTCACCTCCCCATTCATTTTTCCAGCGCGTTTCTGAGTCTTTTTTTGAATGGGTTTCTTGTAACAAAATATAATCTGCCTCCTGTTTTCGACACCAAGTAAAGATCGTTTTCCTTTTCTTAAAGATACCTATGCCCCTTACATTCAACGAAATTAGCTTACAATTACTAATGTTTTCTCGGCGAAGAATAGGCACGTCTCTGGGATCGCAGAAGAAAAAGAGGGGAGATTGTATATAATAATTAGAAAGCGCTGACCTAGGTTTTTGTGGTTAATACAGTTAGATAGTGGCAGCTGTAAGAAAACAGAGTATTGCGATTTGCATATCGGCAAAACAAGGAACAGAATGTTTGAGCAGTAAATGTACGAAAAACTATGTAAATATGATAAAAACAGAGACGGCAAAGACTAACATATACATATACAAGTACACTGATTAAAACACACAAAAAATATACTTAATCTGGGACCCGCTCCAGCCAAGACAAGTATTTTTGTAGCGGTAAGCCTGATGGCAGTCGATGATTAAATATTGACAGTTATTTACCTGGTCTGTATCTTTGGCCATCGATGTAAAGTTTGTCATAAATCAGCTTTGTATTCTGCCCATTTTTCTTCGCATCCTTCATTACTTTAATTAGTTCTTTCCGTACTTCAACGATTTCGGGTGGAAAATACACGGTACGTTCTGACTTGAAACTTGTAAGGTTAAGGTAACATCACTAACCATTTATGAGTTTTAGTTTATGTTTTCTGTAGGATTTTGTAAAATCTTGTATGAAGGGTTTGAAGTGTCTTATGTTTTTTAGATATCTTTTAAAACCAAATAAAACTACCTTGAAATGTAGCAAAAAAATGTGGATCTGCATGGAGTGTTAGTTCTGTCTACCTTTATGAAATATTTAAATGCATGTTACTGATTTGAGCATAAACTTACCACTGGTGTTAGTAGGCTGGGACATGTGTTCTGCCAGGGCAGTGAGGTGTCTCCTTGTTGATGCTTTTGAAAGAGAGGTGCATTTTTAATACAGTGTACAACATTACATTGCTGGAACTCCTTCAGTTCCTTGTAGAACTGGTCATAGATAATCATGTATTTTCATGCCATTAAAAGGGAATTGTCATTTGTGACGTTAAGTGTTTGTTAATTAGGGTGAAGCATTGCGGTAAATAGGTTTCCCTGTCTGCACAAGGGTACTTATTCATTATTTACCACTGTTTTCATCAAAAAGGGATCGAAATTCCTTGGCACTGCTTGCTCAGGTAGTAATCAGTATGAAGGTAATTCTCAGTCTAGAAGAATATTCTAGATTGTTTCTTTGTTCAATTTAAATGCTTTGGGATAATAACTAAATTTTTTCTTCCACTTACGCCCACTTGTTGGTAGAGGCAAAGAGGATAGCAAAAGCTCATCAGTTCCAGAAGAAATGGTTGCCGAAGGAGTCAGAGTCATAGCAACATCGGTAGAAGAGACTGTTGGTGCAGGAGTGTTTGAATTTATATTCATCTGTGGTAGAGTCAAAACAGGAACCTGGCTAGTTGATACAGAGGCTGTAGCTGCTGTTACTGTTGACGTGGAGGAGGTGACAGAGGTTCTAGGGTCCAGTGCACTCTGTGAAGCTACTCTGGAGATGGTGCCTGTTGCTACAACTGAGCCAGAACTGGAACCAGAGCTGTCTGTTAGGGTGAAATTGAACATCTTATTAAAATACATGTCCAAGTCATGTTAATTGCAACAGTTACTGCTTGTGATTTATATTAAATGCACTGGATTCAAACCAAACCTCAGGCATGTTTAAAATGTATTTAACTAAACAAGATTTTGAATCTGGACATTCAATACTTTTTCAAATCCACACACAAACCTTACACTGGGATTTCAATCAATTTAAGATGATTGTCAATAATATGATGTACTATTATGGTAACAAAGGACCAGTGTAACAAAATCACAGTACCTGGCTTCCAGTGAAGGAAAATTTTCTTTTTGGCCCCTTTGTAACATTCCATAATTTCAGCTCCACTCGGGAAATGGTTCCTGAACACAACAGCCATTGAGTGTCCCCTTGAGTACGATGAACGAAACCTCAAGCTGTGGGAGTAAAAACAAAGGATTGAAGTATGTAGGAAGGGGTTTGGCCTTCTCAACCCTATATTACTCAGACACTACATTCACTAGCAAATTATGAGCAGATATGTCGGTACTATGCGTTAGTTCGGGAAATATGAGACACCACATTTCTCACTATGTCGGTTTTGCACAATCTGGCGGACTCAGAGATCGCAAAAACAGCACGGGTATCAGTTGACGAAAAATCTGGTTTTGTGCGAGATACACACACACACACACACATGATGCAGTTTTAATACATATTCCAGTATTGACTCTCTTGCCAAACCCCATGTACATGAAAATGTAAGCAATACTATCCTGCGAGGAAAAAACTTACCCGGAGAGACAAAACACATACCTACATGCATACGAGTGCAATACGAAGCAAGAGAGAACTTACCAAGAGAGATCAAGCCCTGCTAACGTGGGAAAGCTTGCGATGAGAAGGCTCTTGATTTTCTCCCCTGAGTGATTTTTCGTGAAGACGATCTGTTTCACGCGGCCGGCTTCCTTCAAGTTATTAAACTGGCTGTTGTTTGGAGCAGCCTTGGGTCGCCTTTCCAAATGGACAAATGTCCTAAGAAATGCCCTTTTGGAATACTCTATCTGCGATCTCTGATCGTTTTCTTCGCTAGAACTCGCGCTATCTCAAGAGTACCTAGCGGAGCCGCTCCTCCAAATACCCGCTCCGCAGACCGTACTGAGCTGGCTGGGAAATTTCCGTTTGAGCCAGAACCTTGCTAGCTTTTTTCTGAAATACCGATAAACTTGCTCGCATATTGAATTAAAACATAAAAACTTGCTGGGAAAAGAATGGCATGCTTTATTTCTAGCTGACCTGCAGCCTTTTGCAGTGCTCTCTAGCCAGAGATCTCTAATCATGTAATTTAGGAGTCATGTCACGTTAAATGATTCAATACGCACGCTGGCAAGTGAGGCGTGTCACTTTTTTTCATACAAAGACTATTTCACGAGATGCCTCGTTTCCAAACAGTTTATGGGTAAATACAGATTATCGGCATTGTTTGAATTATTGTTCTGCTGTCACTTTAAGTCATTCATTGTTTTTGTTCCGTAAAGATAATTCATTACCGATTTTCCGCGCACATCAACGTGACGCTTGGCGTTCTACCACAGTTTACAGTGATACCTCACTAGGGACACAGTGCAGTCACTAGAATAGACTACATCATTTTCACTAACAGAAGTTTGGCAGTGTCAGAATACCTCTGGTAAGATTTCGATTCCATAGCTCTGTTTTGAATTGATAAGATTTTGGGACGAAGTCAGTCAAATTTATTTAATTAATTTTTGAATTTACAACAGCCACAGCATTCACGTCGCTGGCGTGTTTTTTTCCGAGGCCTTTTCAAGTCAGTAGCAACTACCTAAACTGCCGGAGTACCTCATTGACAGAGTGGTAAGTTGTTTATAATAATTATAGTTCTTCTTTAAACAGTGTTTTTTATAAGCCGTTTCTGTTCTCTAATGGGAACACTGTTAAGCCCTGTGTGCGTGTGCGATGGTGAGTGTTAAAACAACACAGAAACCTTTTGGTCCTTTTTTTTTTTCCGGCCTTGGTTTATGCAAATTATTAAGCTTCATGATTTGCTTATTTAAATTTAAAATCAATAGATTTTTCAGCTTTTGAGTGTAATCTTTTATGCCACATACTCGTCCCTCCACTGCCTATTTACTGTAGCCTGTCCCAGCAGCCGGCGTTCGTTTTGTGGGGCGCACCGCAAACAGAGGCAAATGAAAAAAGGCGAGCGGACCGAAAATTCAAAACGTAGGTAACTTGAGATATAATCCCCAACAACTGTTCGTTGTCTTGGCTGTGAAACATTACTAACTTACAACTAAAGCAAGCAAGAAGATACTTTCAGCAGGCAGTAAAGAAATACAGTAGCTTTATAGGTATACCTCTTATTAATCGAGTTTGAGGTCCGTACTGTAAAATACGGACCGAGTTTTTTCCCATCGTTTTATGACCCAAGCGCGAAGCACGCGGGCCATAAATAGATGGGAAAAAATGAGGATCCGTATTTTACAGTACGGACCGAGAAACCGAGGTAAATAAGGTATTTATTTTATCTCTCATTCTGGAGAAAAGAAACCATTTCAAGTCAATCGCGGCTACATTACATAATTACATTAATAAGAGCGGGAAAGCCAGTTATTAAGTAACTGTTTGATGTTTTAGGGTTGCCTAAATTTGAATTTCAAGGTATTTTTAAGAACCACCATTTTGTGATGACTGTTCCTTTTTTGTGTTTATAGTTGTGAGACATCACTGTGTGCAAAAAGGATTACTTTTACATCATCGGCAACACAGAGGAAATAAAGGTATTGAACTCTATAACTCCTGTCTTGCATGTTAGATAACAGATTTTAGTCACCACAATGGAAGTTTTGAATTTCACTAGGGATCTTTAAGGCCCATTTCACGTTAAGGCCCTTTAGAAAAGAAGCGATGTTACGTACCATGTTGTCTCCCAGATGGTGACATTATCGATAAGTGGTGCTAATAGTCTGGATATATTTGCGTTTATCGTTGATTTTACTTGGCCACGTTCTTTCAACTCGACGCACAAGCTATCTTTTGGATTACGTGGATTGCGCCTCAATTTGTATACGCCTCCTGTAGTTAAGTCCTCCCCACGTCCGTAATAACACATTCCAACTGCTCGCACACGTTCTGAAGGTGTTGCGTTGTCCCTTTCCTTTAATGTTACTTCTTTTTCAACAGGCTTGTTCGACATTTCTCCGATCAGTTAATGTACATGAAAGGAACTGATTGACAGCAAAGAAAAGCGAAATCTCAAAATTTGTTGGCGTTGCCTGTTTTCGTTTCGACAATAGAGAGTGTTAGCATTGACAACGAGTACGAGTACGAGAACGAGTCCCTCTCGTACTCGTACTCGTTGTCGTTCTTACAAAAAATGTGTAAGCAGGACATACGAGTACGACCTCATAAAAAATATTCGGGGATATTATTATCATTTTTGGTGCCATTTTCGAATGATTTGTTAGCTCTTGTGTACTGTGAGTTCCTTGCTGTTATGTTTCTCACGTATGTACGCTCGTATGGCTCTGAAAGGCATCCAGGAGTGCATTTTGCTAAGCTAGATGGCTACGAAATACTTTAAAGTATCTACAGATTTTCTGCGGCTTGATCTATTGGAGTTTTCTTCACCGCTTGGGTCCTTTCTCTTCTTTGTGCTGGCAAGGATTTCCATAGCTATCTGTCTCATATCACTGGTCATGCTTTTTTTCTTGTTCTTGCTTTTTTTTCTCAGGTTCCGTCACTTCTCGATTCTCCTCAATTTGTTCCTTGATGTTTCCACACAACTGCATGATTTCATCATATTCGGCATCTACTCCTGAGGCTTCCTTTTCTTCTTTATCTCTCTTTTCGAATTCCTCCATAACCTTGTTAAATCTATCCATACACGATCGGTCTGTTGTCTTGAAATCGTGCTGCGTGTTGGCATTCAGGTTCTCTGCATTTACTCTCCACACTCTTCCTCTATCAGACTGTTTCTGGTTGTAGGGTTCCAGATGTAAAACTTCACGTAAAAGACAAGAATCATGCTGACGCTTCCATATAAAAAAGTTTTCTTTTCCTGAAACATAAACGGAAAGGGCATAAATACTTTGAAATCTGAGACAGTAATTCTTAGGTTTATGTAAACAACGCGACCTATCGATGTGACAAACTTGATTCGTACGGACTATGAACTGTAAGAAATAAAATAATGTGAATGATAAATAATCGAAGAAACAGTAATGGCATAATACTTACGTTTCTGGTTGAGTCATCTTGAAAGAAGCTGTAAAAAAACGAAAAAGTTAAGTTTATGAGAACGCTAGACGGAGACCATGACAGCTTCTCATGTTTAAAATTTTGAGAAGATGTTGACAGAAAGAAATGAGGATTAATGTGCCATTCTAAACATAAAATGCCGCAAAATACCATCTTAGGACTTCGATGAAGAGATTAAGTGCTTATTGGATTCACATATGACACAGATAACCGCTACAAAGATTAACTTTACCCGTGTAAAACTCGTTCCCCGCACGTCGAGTTTGTGTGGAAATCTCATCATGGAACGATTTGCCAGAACGAGTTGAGCACGTGTTCTGAGCAGAACGCATGCGTAGTATAGTCAATGGCACAATCTCGTTCTCGTTCTCGTACTCGTTGTCAATGCTAACACTGTCTAATGCTTGCTTCATCAGCGTCCATTCAACGCCCACGAGGCCAGCTGGAAAATATGGACTGGACTCTGGACTGGACCCTGGACTGGACTCTGGACTGGACTATGACCTTTTTCTAATATAGTTAACAAAAAAGTTAATAATTAACTAAAAAAATTATAACAAAGGATGGATGTCGTGAATTTTGAAATTTCACAAAAATGTCACGAAATCTCTAAATTCTTGCAAAAACCTGAACAATTTTACCATATTTCGGTAAAACACACTTTGACTTAGATGCATGTTAATGAGGGCTGGCCACGGTTTCTGTTGCTCCGTCGTGTTTGTAATTTTACTTCTGGCTCGTTGCTCGGATGACGGTTTAGACTACAGAAAGTCATGTCTAACTGCCTGGAACACAGCCTTGAGCATCAACACAATCGATAACATCACGAACTCTCGAGAAAGTTCAGGATTTTATATCTGGTCTGCGTCGACTTGGTCTTTTGGAGATTTGAATATTTCTGCGACAAACAATTGATGCGATTTCGAGAAAAATGAGCTATTGTCTCCAAAATACACGAACAATTGGTGGGACTTCAACGATAATGAGCTATTATCATCTTGGCATATCTGGGAAGACGCAATTGGGTATCCAGACACCTGTCACTTGTCCTATTGTGGCCTGGAATGTGCAAGATCAAACAAAGTAAACGCCCGTGCTTTTGTTATTCTAACTCTTCAGCTACATTCCATTGCTTATCAGAAGGCGATTTGGTGTTGAATCCCGGCCCCACGGACTGTGACGATATTTCGAATTTTCAGTCTCATCATTCCAGTTCGCGCCATGTTCCTCTGTCTTCCCAGTCAAGAAATCTGTCAAACCTCATCACTGTTAATCGATTGCCTTTCAATAAGTACTCAAACGAGCTATTGTCTCTGTGTTTACTTAACTCGCGATCCGTCAGAAACAAGTCTGCGGCGAGTGCAAAGCTGATCTAATTGCTGTTACAGAGACTTGGCTTAATAGTCATGATGATGCAGTTCGAGCAGAACTTTGCCTTTATGAATATAAGCTATTGGATCAAGCTCGCACTTGTCGTCAAGGAGGTGGTGCCGCTCTATTGTTTAGGGACTCGTTGGCTGTTAAAAAAGTGGACGGGTGAACAAAAGTGTTTTTTGAGTCCAGGTTGCCTCTTCTCATGATCTTCGGGTGGTTATAATATATCGAACACAGTCGAACTCTGATGATCGAAGGATTCCTATGACTACGTTTTTAACTGAGTTCAGTGACTATCTAGAAACCATAGTTCTATTTAAGGAACAACTGGTGGTTGTTGGTGACTTTAATATCCATGTGGACGTGCCAGATGATAGTGATTCTACAAAATTTTTAGATTTGTTGGAGTCTTTTAGTCTTCAACAGCATGTGATGGGCTCGACCCATATTAATGGTCACACCTTGGACTTGGTGATCACCTGCCAGTCTGATCAGATTGTCCAATCTACACCTCGAATTGATTGCTATTTTTCTGATCACGCCTCGGTGTTGTGTCGTCTTCATTCTATCAAGCCTTGTTTCTCCACCAGGACACTTTCGTTCAGGAAACCAAAATCAGTTAACGTTGAAACCCTGAATGATGACCTGGCTAAGTCTGATTTTTGCAAAAATCCACCAGATAATCTTGACGAGCTTGCTGTTTTTTTTATAATAAAACCCTAACCGCTGTTTTGGACAAGCATGCTCCTGTAAAGATAGATAGATGCCTTTATTTAAAAATGTACAAAAAAAATACATTACTCAGGGTGGTCCAATCAGAGAGCTATAAAAGCCACCCTACTATCAACTGGAGCCCTGAGGTTAATTCATACCTAGATAAATTTAATTCTAAAAACTAGTTATAAAAATCTAAAATATATACCGGTATATCAAATTTGTATGTACAAGAAAATGATAACATGATAATGACAATAAAGGCTTAAAATGATATAAAATTATTATACACAGTACAACCGTGATAGTAAAAAGATCTTTTGGCAACTTCCGTACGAAGGGCAGGCAAATGTAAAAGTTTGCTCTGACGGGTAGAATGCACACAGACATCCATATTATGCTTAAAATAGTTGATAAAATGCTGTGGGCACCGCCCGGCTAAACTCTTGTTTACAAGATTATAAACATGTTTCATACGTCTTTCTTTAAGTGTCGGCCACATTACTGATGCCATCGCATCACTACTGCTACCCGTCTTAACAACCACCCTAGCGGCGCGCTTCTGCAGGGCTTCAAGATATCCGCTATTTACTTCACCGCAGGAAACCCAGACACCTACACAATATTCTATAATAGGTCTTGTCAAGGAAATGTAAATTGTATTAGCACTGTGTGCGGTAAGATATCGGCGCAAGCGACCCAAAAGGCCTACGCGTTTTCCGTCCTTAGAAACAATAGATTTAACATGACTGTTCCAGTTAAGCTGTTCATAAAAAATTATGCCCAAGTATTTGAACTCGGATACGCGCTTAATTATGGAACTATTAACAATGATGGAGAAATTGTGCACTCTACCAAGCCTCTGAGATGTTCCTAATAACATTGCCTCTGTTTTGATTACATTGATGAATAAGCTATTCAATCGGAGCCAACTCACGATGTGTCCTAGCTCCCTGTTTAAAGTCTCTTGGATGGTAGACGCTTGCAGTGCAGAGAAAAACAGAACAGTGTCATCGGCGTACATGAGGATGCTGCACTCTACCACAACATTGGGAAGATCGTTCAGATAAAGAATGAACAGTAACGGCCCGAGGATGGACCCCTGAGGCACGCCGATAGACACAGACTCAGCAGCACTTGAGACATCATGATAGTCGACAACTTGAGTACGGTTCATTAGATAGTTCCTGAACCAGTGAAGCTCACCTTGTACCACACCGAGACTTGACAGTTTACGCAACAGCACAGCGTGGTTGACTGTGTCAAACGCCTTGCGAAGGTCAATAAAAACGGCTCCTGTCAGTCGGCCCTGATCGATGTTGCGCTGGATAGTGTCCGCAAAGCACAAAGCTGCCCACTCGGTAGAGTGGGACTTGTGAAAACCGCACTGAAAGGGGCTGAGAATTTTGTGGCGCTGAAGATAGGCATAGAGCTGGTGATGAACAGCTCGTTCAAGGACTTTAGAAACTGCCGGCAGGATAGAGATTTGGCGGTAATTGTCCATGTCTTCTCTCATTCCTTTTTTGAATAGAGATATGACCCGCGCGGCTTTCCACTCGGTGGGAACGACACCAGACTTCAAAGACAAATTTATAATAGCGCAGATAGGTTTAGCTACAACTTCCACAGAATCCACCAATAAGCGGCCAGGGATATCGTCAAAGCCAACTGCCTTAGTGTGTTTTAAGTTACGCAAAAGACATTTCACAAAAGCTTCCGAGACGATAATTGAATGGTATTAGCGACGGAAACACAGGAAGACCGCGTAGATTCAAGCAGCCGAGTTACAGCGGACGTGAAGAATTTGTCGAACGAATCGGCAATCAGACTCTTGTCTGAGGACAGTGATCCATCAATGTGAATGTTCGAAGAAGCGGCCCTGTTTTCGCCAGGCAAGATTTTCTTCATCGTTTTCCAAAAAGCTTTATGGTCATTTCCACTCATCAATTAGGCGTCTATTATAGGCCGCTTTGGCCTTTTTTGTAGCGTTTGACACCCTGTTTCTCAAGCAGCGATAACTCGCCCAGTCCTCGGAGTGATTTGTTTTACGCGCTTTGGAGTGAAAATAACTAATTTGATCTCTTTATTCAGCCAGGGACAGTTATCAATACCACGCACACGCCTCTGGATGATGGGTGCGTGATGGTCGGCCACAGAAACAAAGGAACTCAAAAGCATTCCAGAGCTGATCAACCGCAACCACATGTCTATCGGGACTAACAACAAAATTCCATTGGACACTTTCAAGGTCCTTGCAAAAATCACCAGGGTTGTACTTTGCATAGTTCCTGAATGTTTTTATTTGTGACGGCGTATTCTGCCAGTTCAGCTTACGAATGCAATAAATTAATTCATGGTCGCTCAGATGTGATGTGATAACACCAGAGTCGCTGATAATCTGCAGACAACTTGTGGCAACTAGGTCGATCAGTGAAATTGTGTCCTTGGTAATTCTGGTTGGTTGGGCAATAAGTTGTTTGAGATCTGAATATCTAAACAGGGACTTCAATTGATTACAGTCCGAATTATTGTGTGAATTAGACATGAAACAGCAATTAAAATCGCCAGTTAAGATGACCTCTTTGCCTTGAGCAAGGACAAGATCCAACATATTGTTCAGCTTAGTCATGAACTCATGGTCATAGTATTTAGATGTGCAATCGGGCCTGTAAAAAGTACCAACAAGAAACCCGCGAGAATTGGGCAGAGACACCTCCAACCAGAGCGCTTCCACAGAGCTAAGTTCTAAATCCTCCCTCCTTGACACCATTATATCTTCACGAGCAAACACCGCAGTTCCTCCATTCTTGCCATCTCGATCCTTTCTGAAGAGCTTGTAGCCGGGAATTTCAAACTCCCCGTCGGATGCATCACGTTTAACCCAAGTCTCTGATAGCGTTAACAAGTGTACGTCCGACTTTGTTTCACGCACTAGAAGGCGTAGCTGATCGATTTTAGCTCTGAGACTCTGAATATTCTGGTGTATAATCTTCATGCCCTGTTTATTGCAGATCTTTTTTAGATTCTCGAATAGACACAGGTCACTTATATCAATAGACTCGTCGCCAGATGATTCGGCTAAGTGGCAACATAGACAACAGAGGCCAGATATTTCGAAATCGCTACCAAGGCACTTGAGATGGATGTTTCGATTGCACCCTTTGCATGGAAGTCGAGGTTGCCTCTTGTTAACTTGTTTTAGGTAAACAGAGCACTTCTCGGCGGCATAATTCTTTGAAGGACCAGGATTAAGACTGATGTCTCCGGACAGAAGCAGCAAAATGCCAGTGGAAAGAGACAATTTGGTCAAATATATACCAGCTACAGCCTTCAAACATGGCGGCACACGTTGCCTTGTTGAATAATGACGAGAGAGCCCTTCGTTTCGACCTGGACAGCTTGATTTGTCTCCACCAGAGGCAACCAGAAAATAATGTGCGACATCCCGACGATGATATTCATAATTCAGGCCAATGACGATATAAATTACAGGGAGAACCACAGCACTGAAACTGCACTCCTGAAAGTCAAAAACGACATCCTACATGAATAAGCAGCATGTGACTCTACTCGTGCTATTAGATCTTAGCGCTGCTTTCGACACAGTTGACCACGATATCTTGCTGACGGCACTCAACAAGCGAAAACTTGGAGGCAGGGCGTTTGAGTGGTTCCGATCGTATCTATCAGGACGCTGTCAGCGGATATCGGTTCGTGGGTGTCAGTCTGAGAGTTTCAGTTTGAACTGTGGTGTTCCTCAAGGCTCCTGTCTTGGACCGCTCTTGTTTACCATCTATACGAGCCCGCTACTAGATGTCATTCAAGATTATCTTCCATCTGTCCATTGCTACGCAGATGACACCCAACTTTACATCTCCTTTAGCCCTGCAGATGAAACGGGTCACTCAGATGCTATTGCTGCCATCGAGCTTTGTATTCAGGTCATTAGGAATTGGATGCACTGAATGAGGATAAGACTGAGTTTCTTCTGATTGGCACAAAACAGCAGCTTGCCACGGTAAACATCTCACACGTTACAGTCGGTAAAGCGAATATAGCTCTGCAGTCTCCTGTTAAGAATCTCGGAGTCTGGCTTGACTCAAACTTATCTATGGTGGATCATATCACTAAGACCAGTTCCGCAGCGTTCTATCATCTCTACAACATTAGAAGAATTAGAAGGTTTTTAACCAAAGATTGCACAGAAACACTGATACATGCTTTTATATGAAGCTGCCTTGACTATTGTAACAGTCTCCTATTTCGAGTTCCGGAACGACAACTTCAGAAATTAGAGAGAGTTCAAAATGCAGCCGCGCGATTGATATTCCAGGAGAGCAGATATTGCCACATCACACCTCTGCTCAAGTCATTGCACTGGCTGCCTGTTAGATATTGTATAGTTTTTAAAATTTTGTTGATTACTTTTAAAGCCGTACATGGTCATGCTCCAGCCTACATAAGTGAACTTATTTCCGTTAGAGAATCTGCGGGAAGATATTACCTGCGTTCCAACAATGGTTTACGCCTTAATTATAGCTCATGTAAACCGCTCGCTACGCTTGGGGATCGCTCTTTTCATGTGGCCGCCCCTAAATTATGGAACGATCTTCCAAGTGAAATAAGAAACATGACATCAGTGCAAAGCTTCAAGAAAGCCATCAAGACCTTTTTATTTTCAAAAGCTTTTTAATTGTACATTCTTTTTATAGTTATATTTTAAATTATATTGTATCATAATACAGTCCCGATACTACGCGCGATATGATTGGTCCAAACAGCGTCCTTTATCAGAGTATAAAGGACGGTGTTCGCGTCATCCCCCGGCTTTGCGCAGTGAAAAAAGTGGCGGAATTTTTCAAAGAGTTAACTAGCTTTTCGTAAAATATTCTGAACGAGCTCGAACAAAGCATCCCTTACACTTAAAAGAATGCGAAGATGAGGAGCTCTAGGAAAATGTAGATATAGAGACCGAGTTAAACAACTAAGTCAGCACTTGTAAAAATGGGGAGTTAAATTAAGAAAAACAGGACTATGACATCAACCAGGAAACCATCAAACAATGGAGTTTTTTAATGAAACAATAAAATTGCCGAGCAAAATACAGTTCAGTTGGTTTCAGTGGCAAGCTATGCAAAACAACAATGTGAAGTGACCAATTTACAAGTCTTCTCCGCTAAAGACGCGAATGTTGGCGGCAAAAATTCGAAATGGACTGCAAACGGACTAAGTGGAAAATTCTACAGTTTCAAATAAAAATGAAAACGATATGAAACTTGCCTACCGTCAACAGTACAAGAGGAAGACAAATCCACTTTTGTCACTCGTACAGTACTCGGCGTTGTAGTCTTGGTTGCTTAATTTGAGCTCCCTTACGTCGCAGTTAGTAAAAACGGCAAACAGTACGGATCAAACACACAGAAATTTGCTTGTGTGTCGAATTCATCTCTCCACAACATTATCATTAAAGCAGAGACTAAAAGCACAAAAGAAAACAGCAGTTCTCGCATTGACATAAACTGAGCGTTGTCCATTCAGAAAACATGGCACATTGTCTTTAGTTTCAGCAACAAACTAAGTAGTTCGTCTTGTTTGTTTTCTTCTGCTAAATTCCACAAATGGTTTTTCCTCTTATTGTCTTCATGGGTCATAATTTGACTGGATTTCGATTAATTTAAGACTTGAGAATGTTTAAAAGTATCTTGACTGAGCTGAAAAAATCTCGCGTTCAAAACCTTTTCAGTGCCTTGCGTTCGAACTTTGATGGTTTGACAGCCTTTGTCTTTTGAACCAATGAGAGTGATGGACGTATTCTTACAAGCTCGCTGATTGGCCCAAATTGCTGTACTTTATCAGAGTATAAAGGACAGTGCTGACAACATTCAGCGCGCGCGCTGAAAAAAAACACTGGGAGTTGATCGAAAATAAAAGCACGTTTTTGTGGAAAATCGCTAGTTCTTTATTATAAAACAAATAAATAAGCCTCCTCTGGGCTTTGTTCTGTTATAAAGCACTTAGGAGGTGACAAGAGTACTCAAGAAGTAGGGAGAAACACTCGCCTGCGGCTCGTGTTTCCCCCTACACTTCTTTCATGCTCTCCTCACCTCCTGCGTGCCTTATAACAGAACAAAGCCCAGAGGAGGCTTATTTATTTGTTAAATGCGCAATTGAAAATTTTTAAATTGATAATTGTGCAATATAAGTTAAATATTTATTATTATTATTATTATTATTATTATTATTATTATTATTATTATTATTATTATTGAAACAATACCCGGTAATTTTAGGCAAATCCCAGGACTTTTGGCTTCTATTGCGTGAATGCTACAGAAGACCTTAGTTAACAATGACCCAAACCAGGTTGAGACCGGGATGTCCACACCGGTCTGCGGACATTCCCAAGAAAAAGCTCCTATGTACCAAAATGGCGCATCGTTGTCGCGAGAACGTCGTTTCATACGGTAACAAAGCAACCTAGTTAATAATAATATTCTCAACCTTGCCTTGAAAAGCAGGCAAGTTTCTGCAACTGATTTGAAAATAAAAGCGCGAGCCATTGTTGTGTGAAATGCTTCTGTTCTTTCTTTCGGCTACACTCATTGATATTTAAGAAATGCCTGTGATAATTTCTTAAATAACAAGGACCGAAACCAGGTCTAACAAGTTGTGTTGAAGAGGGAGGGTGGGGCGGGGAGGGAAAAGTCAAGACGCCTTCCATTGGCAGCGGATAATGCAAGCAAATATACATTCCATACTCGATGAACATGGTGGTAAATACGACTTCTTCCTCGTGGAATCGGCTCTTCTCCAAGAGTATTTCTGACTATTCGGGTTACGTTTTAAGCCTGGAGGATGCTGTGAAAGTTAGCAAGGAGTATGAAGTCAGTACAACTTCAACTTTTATTTCAACCTATCAAACAAAAAATTTGGAAATTCCCCTATTGATAAGTGAGATTTCACTGAAAATTTGTATTGGCTAGCTCTCTTTTTGAGGGTACTCCAATGTATTATCTAAGAGATGTAATGCCAACGGGTGTCTTTTTTTGTCCTGAAGTCAGCTACTTTTAAAACAATGTAAATTTATACTAGAAATACGACTCCCGCAAAACCTCGCGAAGCTAGTTTTTAACGGACTCCTAATGGTTTTTCCTATGAGGTATAACACCCCAATTTATGTATTTACTTATTATTACATTATTTTTACTTTTTGCACTTTCTCATTTTTTGCAATTATCATTATTATTATTATTATTTTATTATTATCATTATCATTTTAACATTATTACTGGTATTGATATTATTATTAGTATTGCTATTTTTTATGTTTAAAGTAACATAATATACTGTTTTGGGGTTGGGGTGTATGTCCTAATCTGGGAAAAGGTATTGTTCCTCTACTACTACAAGCAATTCTGTTTTTCTTCTGAATAGGGTTTGTATCATAGGAAGTAAAAATTACTCAACTCTGAACAATACCATTTCTTCTTTTAAGCTTATAATCTAGTCATGGTTGTCACAGCCATAAGATCTTTAAATTTCTTGACTTTTCCCTGACAAATGTAAAATTTCCCTTACCAACTAAATTAGAAAAGTCACAAATTAGTCCTGGTAATGACCTCCAACCTCCTCTTACAACCAACCTCTCCACCCATTTATTTAATATGCCCTCAGAAATTCACATACAGTGTACATGGATTGATAGTTTCTTAAGATAACCAATTCATGGAAAAATGATTGATTTTCTTGGAAACCCAAAATCAGCTTGTCATTTAATTCTACCAATCCAACACATTTCATGTCACATTCTTGACCACACCAAACCATCGCTGAATTGGCAAGAAATAAATTAGTAGTATAAAATTTCACTTTTCCCTGACTTGATTTGAAGTTCCCTTACTTTTCACTGACCTTGAAGAATTTTTTTCCCTTACCATTTCCTGACCTGTGGCAATCATGCTAGTGCAGTCATTTGTCCATACAGTTAGTGTGGAAAATCATGATTGAAAGCATAGGGCATTAGGAAACTTCAAATACTTGTTATTACATACAGCACCCTTGCAATGAATATATAAGAAAAATCGCTAAAAATTTTAGCATTTCAAACTTTAGTTTCTCCCTTGTAGAGTTTTTCCAATGTAAAAGGTCAACTGTATATTGTGGTTGTTATTAAATATTTGTATTTGACATCATAAAAATGAATTAAACAGTATTAAGGAAAAAGGTTAAGATGTTGTCTAATTTTGCAAAGTAGGGCTTAAATTAACTTTCCATTTGTGGGAAAAGGGTGGGTGCTAAGAGAGTAATTCCCAGGAATAGATGGAACTCAAAGGTAAAAACCCATTTTGAAATGGCTATGGAACTTGTCTGTCCCAACGAAACTTTTTAATTACGTAATACATATATGTAGCAAAGAAATATAGCAAAGAGAAATACTACTCAGAAGTCAGCAACAACATCTGCTTTATTTACAAATAATTGCATTGATCAGTGATAATATTGCAGAACCGGTAACTTATTGTTTGGCATCTTTTCTGTTGAAAATGCTGAACATAACTGCTACATCAAACAAATCTACTATATATTTTCACTGTTGCAATGATATCAGATCACATAATTATAAATAATTGCTATCACAACTTCAATCTCTGTATTGGGAATTTCTTTCAAATGGAAGGCAATCGTTTCACTACGAAAAATACCTACTTGCATTCTCATTGCAGTATTAATACTACGTGATTGTCATCTTTCATTTCTTTGCGGTTGGTTTCTGTTTCCCCTTTCTTGGCACTTTTTTCACCACGATATGGTAATCTATTTTGTCGTTCGTCTTCTGATTCTGTCTGCATGCTGGAAGTCGTTCCTACTCAGTTTGCGTTCTAAGTCATTTTGCTAAATTTTGTTCGCCAATTTCGTTATGTAATCGCTTGCTCATGTCCTGTATACCTAAAATGAGTCTTTGTTTCTATCGATAACAAATTCAATTTCCAATCTAACTTGATGGTAACTTGATGGTATTCCTGGTCCTTTTCCTTGCTGATTCCTTTGCTTTTTCTGAGCGAGCAGTTGTTGTCTTAGCTGCGATGTTATCGTCCCTACCGTCGTTTCTCAATCTCTGCTTTGAGTCACCGCTTCCCGTGTGCCGATTTCTTGCGGCATTCAAACTTACTCGACGACGATCTCTCGCCATTCTTTCTTGTATATGTCGGACATCTTCTTGCTGGGATGTACTTCCAAGACGAGTGAAATCGGTTTCCACAAAATTCACATTATTTTCAAAACATCATTAAAGGAATTCGTAATGGAGGAACTTCACATGGAGTAACGTTGCCAGGTAACCTGGCCTGCGAACGGACACCTTTAAAATATATATATATATATATATATATATATATATATATATATATATACACATATATAAAAACTCTCGGCTCGATTTACTCGGGCTTGCGAGCCACGTGGTCTGACCGAAAGCGACACGATTAGTAACCTCGCTACGCTCGGCCTTCGGCCTCGCTTCGCGAGGAATTATTAACTATTGTTATTACTCATTATTTTTGTTAGCTTTTGGGAAGAGGCCTGATTCATTTTTAACCCCTTCTTGGCTTTTAGTAAACTACCACAGAAGATGTTGGCATATAAGGGGAGTACCATCATCTCCTCACCCCCTTCGCATGTATGAAAAAAAAGAAAAATAGTGAGCAGATGAGGGGGTTGGGTAAGGTGGGGAAACTTCTTTGCCAGAGGATAAAATTCTGGTGGGCAAGTAATTGTTACTTTAAGTTTTCATACATTGAGTTAAGTGTATCAAGAAAGAGTGATAGAAAGGGAAAAGAGGTTAAGAGAGATTGAGAAGATGAATATTGCCTGTTCCAGGTATTCTGGTAATGAGGAACAGTGCAAGAACATATATTTCTTGGTAGTGAACACAGAAGGGGAACAACCACCACTTTTTTCCCTTCTACACCTTTATCAATTATTTAATTTATTTATTCATTTTTTTTCCTGTAAGCTTATTACCATATTTATTCGATTAAGCGCCCTGGGCGCGTATTAAACTTTTGGACCTTGAGAGCTGTTTTCAGCAAGTAGTGGGTTTATTTTGCAGCAAACAATAAATAATAACAAAGCATGAAGATGTACCAAAGCAAAATTTTAACTGTTCATGAAAGTTTCTTTACAATACTAAGAAAACATGATCTTTAGGGGAAGTCTCCTAGTCAATTTCAATCTCATTGTCACTAAGGTCAATTAGGAGACGAGGGGTGGGCGCTTATTCGAGGCTGGGCGCTTATTAACTTTTACTACCTACAGGTTGGGTGCTTCTGCGAGGAGGGTGCTTAATAGAATAAATTTATATGGTGGTAAGGAAATAGCTGCAATAACATGAATTGAGTTTATTATTATTATTATTATTATTATTATTATCATTATTATTATTGCAATATTTTTGCTTTGTGGTTTACATAGAATAGCTCTCTTTTGAGTTCATTGATTTTAAATGACCTGTTGACATCACTAGGCCATGCTGACGAGGCAAACTACCAATCCTTAACACCGGGTCTTCTGGAAAGATAACCAGCCAACTAAGGGAGTGAATCTCCAGTTTGATGAGATTCCATTCCTTATTGTGGGGCACAAACTTCTGGAGTGCCAAAATGGTCCAGACGGTAGTAAAGCACTGAAAGAGAAACAATCAACCAATAAGAAGGTAAATAAAAATCGTATGATGCTTAAAAAAATAAAATATTTTGACAGAATTTAATCAGGAAAACATGACCAAAAAAATTGAACATAGATATTAGTTGCAAGCAATGAGTTGCCACTTATTAAATATTATTGTAAAGAATAGCCATAATTTATGTTCTTGTTACCCTTTTCCTCTGAGTTGTTAATTAACAGTAAATTTGCTTCTAATCATGCAAAATTTTCAGGTTCCCAAAGAAGAGCATGACTATTGCTCCAAAAAGCCACGATTTATGGTACAAAACAGCAAAAATACATATGAGGGAGATAATTGCCTATCCAAAATACCATGTGAGCTCAAAACCACAACTGAAATTAATTGTGACCTTACAAAAAGAAGCTTTGGTGTGTAATATTATGAATCCCACAAAACAGATCTCAGCAGAGACAAAGTCTCGAAAAGAAGAAGCATCAAAAAGCTCAGGAAAGGGCTGAGGGTGAACGCCGGATATACATCTCAAAAAGGTAACTTCCTCCACCCATTGGCAACAACTTAATGTGAAATAAAAGTTCATTTACATATTTCCATTGCACATATTCATTGTCCTTTCCTCAGATCAACATGTTTGATTACAACAAGATCATCATGCCAATACATAGTCCTGGCCATTGGGCTCTTGGGGTTAGCGTAATAATTTATATAAAGTCATTAATATGGTGTAGGAACGACTCCTGGGGGGGGGAACTCCTATATGAAAGGGACGGGGATGCTACCATTTTTCATCACCTTGACATTCATAATGTGGGAACCCAGAACTCATCTGCTAGCTATGCCATGTTGATGAGGCCTAACAAGACCGAAACAGCTCTCCATGGCTGCTGGCTTTAGAGCTCATTTTTTCATCTTTTTTTTTTGCGTAGCAACAGGGTTTAAGAGCACCTGTCCATAAATCTCGAGTTTAGGGTTGCACGTAAACAAATAACAAAAAAGAAAGAAGTTTAATTCGCTTTATTTACTCAATTAATACAAACAAAGTCTCTCTTAGGCATCTGCATAAGCTTTGGCCACACCTAGATTGGTCTCTTTTAGGGGTTAAATTCCAAATTCCCAACGGGCATCCCTGTCCCTTCCAGAACCCCCCTCCACCCGGTAACGACTGACTATTAAGAGATTACCACAGCATAGTGACTTGCATTATAAGGATTATTGCAACATTGAAATGATTATATTCTTCAAATAATTGGTTGCGGATCTCTGTCTGAAGACAATAACATGCTGGGATTCAATGAACACATCCGTTTATGATGTTTTCTTCAATAATGTTAGATAATTACTAATTGGAGACTATTATTTCATCTAACATTCTTAAGGCTTGAAAATCTGATGGTACAATTTTAAATGTATACTAGGTGTTTTCTGAAAGAAGAAGGTGCAAGGAGAGGGCAAGTATTTTTAGAAGAAGATTGGTCAAATCAAATTGCAAAGGTACTGAAACTATTATTTTTAGTGGGATGTGAAAAATATATATGGTTGATTCATTTAGTCACATGACAGTATTATTTAACTTTGTGACAAAAGCTGTCCTTTTTTATCCTAACAAAGGATATACCACAGAAAAAGAATGACTATGACTGTGGCATGTTCCACTGTATGGTAGGTGTCAAGCTAATCACATTAATTTAATACAATTTAAATAGTCCTCCTTTATAATTTTGTGAATTTGCAATCATCTTGATATTAACATACATGTCTTATACTTAAGTTTGCAGAAGGCCAGAGTAGAGGAGATGTCCCAAGCTTTCACCAGGCACGTTCTGTTCCTCAAACACTTTCAGTGTAATCATTACTTCTTTAATTGAAATGTTATTTGCTTGCCTTTTTATGCAGACTGACATGACTTCCCTGCAAAGTAAAGTCCATTAGCAGTTGATGAGAAAGAGCCTGTAGCATGGATTAATATCAACAGCAAGGACTAGGGGACACACTTCAAATTTCAACTTATACGAACAGTAGAAATATATAATTATGATACTCACAAATTTAATACTTCACCAGCATTTTGCTGGTCATTAAATATCTTCTAGCTTACAAAAATTACTAGAACTCGTGTTAGTAGATCATAGTTTGGTGACAAGAAAACTGACATTATGTTTCACCTATTTAAATATGGCTGTTACCACATTCAGTTTTTTGAGAAGTTCCTTGATGAATAAGGAATTCAATAAAAAATGAGATAAATAAAGCCCATTTATACTTGTACACATCTAAAACATTTTTATTTCACTGTATTTTTATAATAAAACGCTTCAAAAATTAACAAATCTATAACATGATTATTATTAAAGCTGATATACAACTATGTTTTAGCTAAACTAGAAAACGACGATCACAGTTTTCTAATACAGTAATAACACTCACCATTTTGTAGCTAGATCTTAACGAACATGTTCCAAAAAACGTTGACACTCACAATCCGCTACTTCGACCGCCATATTGGAACAGGAGCGTAGGTACAATTTCTTGGGAATGTCCGCAGGCCGATGTGAACATCGTGGTCTCATCCTGGTTTGGGTCATTGTTAACTAAGGTCTTCCGAATGCTACGAGGTTTGAGGCGTACACGTACGTTATCATGTCGTGCTGTGTTCAGTACATGACGTGACACGTTTGTTCAATACCTGCATTGTTCGATTTTTTAGATACGGAAAGTACATCTGTTATTCTGATACATTCCACAATTGCACCATTTCATACTGTTCAGTGTTGAATACGCTGATGAACGCCACTATATTTTTAGAATGAGTTTTTGCCCGAAAATGTTTTTCCCTAAGCAGTTTGGTTCGCAGTGTGCGGTCAAGAATATTCCACATCACCTTGGTCACGCTATTCATAACAAGACTCCTTCAGGACTCCCAAAACGCCCCCGGGTCAATACTGACACAAAGTAAAGCTGTTTATCGCACTGCAAAAAACTGCAGATACTGTGCTGCAGAAAAAGCAGTGAAACTCTTGCATCAATGCTAAGAACTTTGTAATCATCGTGAATTCATGGGGAATAGTTGTAGTAACAAAATTCGTTATTTAATTTGTCTATATATGAAGACTTTTATTAGCCACTAACCTGTTCTGGAAATTGAAATATTTATTTATATACCGACCTCTAGGTAGCCACTAATTGATTTACTTAACTACTACCTTTGGATCTGTATTAAAATAATCTACCAACCTGGAGGTAGCCACTAACGCGATTAGTTAACGGCTACCTTGGGATCAAAATGTATTGTATGGAGCTGAAGGTAGCCACTAACACGTTTACTTAACGGCTACCTTGGGATCAGAAAATATTGTATGGACCTGAAGGTAGCCACTAACGGGTCTACTTAATGGCTACCTTGCGATCGGAATATATTGTATGGACCTGAAGGTAGCCTCTGTACAACGATCGCCAAATTTTTCCTCACCAACGTGGCAGTGCTTTGTCGTAGCGGTGAGGCTCGTTCGCATTTCTGCATTCGCTAAATCTGCCACTAAATTGAGACCTTACAAAATGTATTTTCCTGACGTGAACATCCTTTCTGGCCTCAAGAGAGCCCGACCTGGGGTTTATTGAGGCCAGCAACGGCTAATAGACCTTTTTTTCTCTTTCGCTTTTCTTCTTTGTAACACCCTGAAGAAGGAGGGCCGTGCCTTCCGAAATATTGGAAATATATATAGTTCCCAACTGTTCAATCAGCCTTGCTTTTCTTCCTTTACTTTTTCACTTGGCCGGTTTGTTGTCCCATTACAGACCATGTGATGATACTCTTGAATTCTTGCTATCAAATTTTCAAATAGTCACGTGTATATGAATGAATACGTTTTATGTGGATAAAAGAAAAATTCTCTATAGAATATCACATGGTCTGTAATGGGAAAACAAACCACCCAAGCGACAGAAGGTCTATTTTATTGCACGTGCTGCATACCCCTTAGACTGATGAAGAATCTCCAGGTCGGGTTTCAGTAGGTCGGGTTTCACCAGGCCTGTTCTGTGCATAGCAATTGTTCTCGTCTGGATTATACACCTGTCTAGTAAGCTCGCCTTATACTAAAGTGTTTGCAATCCGTAGTGCCATCGTGAACTGCTTTAGTGTTTTAGAGCTTTAGTATGTGTTTAGACGGAATGGATGTATCGCCGTTTGGGAGCATTACTTTTCTCGGCAAGGATCGTAGCGAGGTAAGTTAAGTTGAGCGTTTTTTTGTTTCTAGTTACCCAGAGAGGTTTCTTTTGATTTTCTTTGACTGTAGTCTGGGGGAACATACTTCGGTTTAATATTAGCATACTGTTTACGCGGGTAGAAAAAGGAAAACGCGTGTGATGGAGTACAGTGTGCATAGCCAAAGCTTGATAAATCGAACATAGCTGCGTTCCGATAGGTAGCCTGATCGTTATTTATTGTTGTTAGGCTTTGCCCTAAAATAGTAATCTTTCAAAAATCAAGCAAGAGCGATTACGAAGAATCTAACGAATATGTTTGAAGAACGAGCAAGGTATTACAAAGGCATTTCAGTCCCGCGGTTTGCGGTGTTGTTATCAATCTATTGTTTCTGGAATTTTGAAGAGAACTGAAGAAGAACGATCCGTACTGAACAGTTTACCCCCGACTTCTGTTCAGGTGGTTGAAGAGTCTTTAAGAGCGGAATGATTGGATGCCTATCAATAAATTAGCAATGATTTCGGATAAAAAGGCTACCACGGTTAATACCGTGTTCCATGTACTTTAAGCCAATGGCCTTGTAACGCCCACAAAGGCACATTTAAACACGGTTGTATGGACGATAAAGCGATTTTTCGATTTCTTACAATTTTTTCCTTTAAGCCGATTTCAGAGAGATCATAGTACCAGCATCTGCAATTTACCACAATTATAGTTTGAAAAAATAGTTAGGGCGCGAGGCGGAGTTGTACACGTGTTTCATCGAAGTTAAAAACCGCTCAAAAAGGCAATTATAATGTACACATCACTCATTTGCCCGGCAATCTCATCCCACCACTCAGGATTTCAGTTGTTTTTTAAAATTTTGCCTAACAGTCGACTCTCGATAACTCGAACCTTCTGAAGAGAAATTGAAAAAGGTTCGAGTTATCGGGGGTTGGATCTATCGGGAGTTGAGAAAAAGAACCGGAAATAAGGAAGAAGAGGTGTTAACTGTTTTTCTGTTCATACGGTGCACATTTTAATCAAATAACAGTAAAGTACAAGAGTTTAAGCTATTTACGCGCGTAAGCTAACGCTCAAGACATGCTAAAGACATCCTGGGATCCATATTTGTAAAAGTTGCGCGCTAGATAAAATCGTGCGAAACCGGAAATGAGGCGATAAACACTATTTTTTATCTGAAAAATAATTTCATGCACATAACATTGAGTATAGTTTTTAAATAGAAAGTGAAGCCAAGGTTTTCCATTGGGATGTACAGTAATTCTGAAAAAGCGTTTTTGTCATAATGAAATTCTACTGAATAACTTTTTGCGATTTTGTCAGAGAAATTAAGGATTTAGGGATTTTAAATTAATACAAACGTTACAAATCTAAACTTTTCTCTGGATTTTGTCAAGTTTAAGTACTTCGGGAAGTTGGCTAGGGCTATCAAATAGTGAAAAGATGAAATGTATAATGCTATTATTAGGGATACGTTTGCAACAACCACCTTGTATACTCCCATGATATCTTGTCCTGGTAAAATTTATAATTTCGGTCCCTGACATCTCCTTATTCGCCCAATATATGGGATGACCTTGGTCGCCCTCTTCTCAAACCGGGCAGGTGTAGTACGGTTGGGTTGCATGCGGAATTTAGGAGTGTTAATACAAGAATTTGGAAGAGCTGGAAGAGGAGGTGAACAAGCTGATGGATACCTTTGGTTCAACGAACATAAAGATGACCAGCGTTTGACGTATTGGACCAAGGGGTGTAGTACAGAAGAAGTGGCAAGTATTAAGAAGAGCTACGAAGATTCCTGGAGATGGATTTATGGGGTGTATAATCGGGTTTGTCTCAGGGAATCGCTACTGCGATCCTATGAGGATACAACAGTCATACTTGACCAAACAGAAGGAGAATGCTGCAGTAGTTGTGACATTGACCAGGAAAAAGATTTTAACGCAAAAGATCAGGCAATTTTACTGTTGACAGCAATAAAGGAATTGGAGGAAATATTTTCCAGCAGTGAAGGCATAAACGAAGACAACTTGGTATTGTGGCTTCTCGGCGCAAAAAGAGATTGGATTTCCAAGCCAGATATCCAAATTGCCACTGACAAGTCATCAACATTTGGAAAAGGAGAAATGCAAGAAAACAAAAGAATTGAACGTCCCTGGTGGTCAAGACATCTCCGCCAACTAATCAGCTTGAGACTGATAGCGATCAACTTCAAGATCATTAGGAATGAAAAGTTCTCCACAACCACAAGAAAGTTCAAAGTATCACATAAGGGTGAGGAGTTCCTAAACAATCCTACAGATCTACTTGTGTTATCCCCATCCATCGACCCTTTTGAACAGTCTCGAAAAAATGTTTCTGACGGCACCAAGCAACCTGCAAATCAACACGGAAGAGGTCAACACCACCTCCCCAAAATACGAAATATGTTGAGTTCCTCAGACAACTGGCGCGAGATGACAAAGAGGGAGGATTACAAATATCCAGGTTTCTCTCAATCCTCTAAAAGTATCGCCTACTGCCAGCATATAAAAGACATGAAAGGGTTTGGATCGCATCAGAGGCCACATTTCATGTGGGCAGATAACCAGCTGTCCAAGAGACACACAACAACAAGAAAGTGTCAAATGAAAATAGAAGGAAAAAATACCGAAATTACCCTAAGGCGTGCACCATGTGAAGGGATCAAAGTGTGCAGTTTTACAGATTGTACATATGCAGTGTCTAATCGCCAGAAGAAGAACAAATGTGAACGTCATGCTACTACACATCAGCTTCAATTGACTGGTCCTTGTCCAGCTCAACTCTTATATGCTTGGCCAACAAACGACGATGGTCGGAGGTGGATGGGCATCGTTCCCGGTGAAAATTTAAAGCACAACCACGTCAAGCCTGCACCACATAGTATAAGTGAAGAGGTCAAGTGTAAAATTGGGAATGCTCTAAAAAACGACACATCCTTGACAACCAAAGATCTCCAGAAAGGGAGTGGTATGGGCATTATACCTGCGGAGGTGTTGCCGGCTGCCGCGAATCCAGAAAGGATACGTCGTGAGAGATCGAATGTTCTTACTACAACGAGCAAGTCCAGTAAAGAGCTTATGCCCCTACTAAAAATCCCCGATTTCGAGAAAATACGCGAAAAGGTAGAAAATGAACAAGATGCCTAAGAATCCGAGCTTAGTGAACGAGTTAACGAAATGATGGGCAAATACCAAATGGAGGGCGCAGAGTATTTATTTAAACCTGAACGACAACACGCATTTTTTATGTCGCTGTATCAGTGCAAACTTCTGGGTGAAGCAGAGGAACAATTTTCCGACATTACGTTTACAGGAAATGATGATTTTCCATATCTTTTAAATTTAGTTATTTTCAATAAAGAAACCCTGTGTTATCAAGCAGTCAGAAGAGTGTTATGCGACAAGCAAGATGGGGAAAGCTATGGCATATATGTCCACGAAGTATTTAAGCAAGTTACAAAAATGAATTCGAACTTTGCTCACCGAAAATCCTTAAAACAAATTGTTGTCGACTTTGATGATGCCGAATATAATGGCTTCTCTCAAGTTCTCGCGGAAAAGCTGTTACGGGGATGCTCGGTGCACTGGATGCGCTCTGCAAACAAAGTGGCAAAAGTGGTGTGCCAGTCAAGAGACGAAGAAGCTATATTTAAAATTCTTGCGCATAAAGTGGAGGATGTTTCACGTAAAGACGATGTTATGGTTATATTCAACATTTTGTGTGGAAAAAGGACTTAACAACTGCAACGCCATTTGTAACTGACAGCCTTAAGCCCTTTGCCAAAACGCAACTATTGCTAATGATGAATGGAAGAAACTGAAGAATTGGGCCAATTGGTGGACTCGACTACGACACTTACAAATGTTTACAAAGGCCTACACCAGTAGAGATGAGGACGACTGGGAGGAAACATCAAATACGAACAATCCTGTCGAATCTATTAACAGGCAGTCATTTAAATCAAAGAACAATTCAAATGTCATACTGGAAAACATCTACTTGGAGGACCGGATTCACGCCGTGAAAATGGTCGCAAGGTCTCGCGATGTAAACATTAGTTATGCAAGTAACAGCAAGAAAAGGAAAAGTAGAAAAAGGAATCGCACAGGCCTCGTGAACGAGAACGAGATGACGTGTCCACCCGACAAAACAAGTGATATCAGAGCGGCCAAAAGATCACGAAGAAGAGGAAAAGGTTTAATAAATGCGATAGTGGAGGTGGAATATAAAGAAAAGAACGAAGACGGAGAACTCTGTTATCTGGGATGGTTGACCGGTACAATAACAGCTTACAACTCCCATCAGGGATACCTTGTCCAGTTTAAAAATCAAAAGGACTGCAATGGTAACGAGACGGGTGACTGGACAGACTTGCTACCATCTGTGAACTCCTCATATGTCAGAATCCCTTAACAACGCCGATTGTAAATACTGTAAATACAATGCCGCACATTAATTTATTTTGTTAAGTGTACATTTGTATATAGATCTGTCCTTCATCCAATTATCACGAACTGCATCATACACCACTATACTCCAGCAGCATTGACAACCATGTCGCACATGGAATTTGGCACATGGTTTGAGGACAAAACAACTGGCAGCAACGCTACATTTCGAAATTGACTTTTTCTTACTCAAAAGTGTGGACGATACTTTTCATGCAGATCACTGAACTGAACTTTCGTTAAATTTTTTTCCTCACCAACGTGGCAGTGCTTTGTCGTAGCGGTGAGGCTCGTTTGCATTTCTGCACTCGCTACTGAATTGAGAGCTTACAAAATGTCGTCGATGTTGACATAAAAGACCATAATAGCTCTTGAATGTCTTCTAAGTTAGAATAAACGGCACGCAATGCATGCAGAAGCGATGAGGTTTCACAAGGGGTCTTTAATTATTTTCAGGACATTTGTCAAAAAATAAAAGTAACTGACAACTTCTGTGCTGAGTGATTGTTCAAAAGTTGCGTTATCTTGGCGTGACAAAATTATACGGTATACGATGCAAGGTCAAACGCTGTCTTGAAATTGCTTACACCGTTTGTTTTAAAAGAATGGAAAGATTTCTGGTTACTAAGTCTTATAGAACGCATCAAATATAATTTGTGTCTTGCGTTTATACTATAAATTAGTATAAATTACTATAAATTAGTCCTTCCTAACTGATTTCTTTTCCCAGTCCTATTCGGTTCCACAGATCGGTCGATCACAACAGACAACAGACATTAAGCACAACGACATTAAGCGATGAAAGTTGTTAAATATGAGATTCGGCCATAAAAATTCATTTTCTCATTTCAGATGGCGGATCTCAAAAGGAATACAAACAATGCACCTAGTTCCCATTGCTCTTCGGTTCAATTCAGGGAGTAATCCTCACATCGTAACACGAAAAATTCCAAAAATTCCATCGCTTTCCCGCTTTCCAACATTAACCTATGACGTCATAGGAATGACGTCATCCATTAAAAAGGCTACAATTTGAGCAAAGTTAAGATATTAAGTTAGTGGCTACCTCCTGGTCCATAGTATTTATTCCGATCCCAAGGTAGCCGTTAAGTAAACGCGTTAGTGGCTGCACGAAGGTGCATAGTATTCATTGGATAAATCAAACGAGTTGATTAAGTAAGTTATACCACCGTAAGGTGAATGGGAGGTGCTTACGGTGGTATAACTTACTTACTTAATCAACTCATTTGATTTATCCAATTTCTTGTGTTTCAATTTCCCACCGACGCAGCACCAGTTTCTTTAGAAACTATCCCCACAATGCATAGTATTTATTCCGATCTCAAGGTAGCCGTTAAGTGAACGCGTTAGTGGCTACATGGAGGTCCATAGTATGTATTCCGATGCCAAGGTAGCCGTTAAGTAAGCGCGTTAGTGGCTACATGAAGGGGCATAGTATATATTCCGATCTCAAGGTAGCCGTTAAGTAAGCGCGTTAGTGGCTACATGAAGGTGCATAGTATATATTCCGATGTCAAGGTTCCGATGTCAAGGTTCCGATCTCAAGGTTCCGATCTCAAGGTAGCCGTTAAGTGAACGCGTTAGTGGCTACATGAAGGTGCATAGTATTTATTCCGATCTCAAGGTAGCCATTAAGTGAACGCATTAGTGGCTACATGGAGGTCCATAGTATGTATTCCGATCCCAAGGTAGCCATTAAGTGAACGCGTTAGTCGCTACCTCCTGGTCCATAGCATATATTCCGATCCCAAGGTAGCCGTTAAGTAAACGCGTTAGTGGCTACATGAAGGTCCATAGTATATATTGCGATCCCAAGGTAGCCGTTAAGTTAACGCGTTAGTGGCTACATTAAGGTCCATAGTATATATTTGATATCGATGTAGCCGTTAATTAAATGCGTTAGTGGCTACCTCAGGGTAAATAGTATATATTTCGATCTCAATGTAGCCGTTAAGTCATTAGTTAGTGACTACCTCCAGGTCGGTAATATGATGAAATATACTGACCAAGTATTTGGCTTCAAGAACAGCTTGTATGTAGTGACCAACGAAAGTACGAAAAAAAGCCGTTATCTAAAGCTCGGAATTCATGTTGCCAGTAATCACTTTCATTAAGATATTTCTAGTTATCTGTACACTGTAAAACATTGGAGGAGTAAAATTGCAAGGAACAAAAGAAAGTGTATAGTTTGATTAGTGAAATGCATTTCCGACAGCAAAATATTCTTCTGATAGCATATCTGAAAATTACAATCCCGCACATTTAAAAGGTGTTGCAATTACCTCCCTGTTGTACTTGCATCTGTGCATCGTGTTCGGCTAGCGTCTCTAAGGCATCGATTGGATTAAGTTTCTTCTGACTTCGGTTATTGGTTGTGCTCGAATATTTACTATGGATCAAAACCCCAAGCCAAGTACGAGTTATGCTGATGTTGTTAGCGGATCGGAGTCGGACTACGATAATAAAACTCCTCGCAGCACTTCATGGCTTAGGGCGTACAGACAGAAGATGAAGAGGAGGCCACGGCTATTGCTATGGAGAAATCCCTAAACTGTGTCAAGGTAACTGTTTTATCATTCAGATTTTTTATCTGTAGTACTTTTTTCCTTTTTTGGTGCCTTAAGGACGATCGCGCGCAAATGTTCTAGTCCATAGGTTTTTTTTAAATGTTTGCTGAGGTCGGATGAGTTACCGTCGTGTCAGATATACAAAAAACCGTAAGGGTCACGGGCTTCATTTCAGAGATAAAGCATGTAGAAAACTAACTTGATTTTGAAAAATTGACGCAAATTATTTAGCATGGTTTACAGGGTTTGTAGTTTAAAATAGCAAAGATGAATAAACGCAGACGATCTTGGTCATATTTTGAATAAGTACGTCTGTAGCGTAACGCAACAGCTACTATATGTTGTTACAAAGTTATATGTTGTTACGCGCGCTCGATGCATAACGTGGTGTAGCGTTGCGACAGGAATTACGTGTGACGGTAAGGATGCGCATAAACAATTGGTGCGAGCGTCCTTAAGCAAATTACCATCGGTGTTTCTGATAATGCACCTTTCGTTGTTCACTTAGGAGGAAAGAAAGAACTATTCCACTGACAACTTGGAAGATGACGATCATTTCTTGAACAAGCCAACACCTGGTTTTAAAGGTTTTCTTAAGGTTAGTATGAGATTTGACGTTTTCGATTAAGCACATCATTATTAATTTTATCCCAACTTGTTTAATAATGCTGCAGATGCTGCCATAATTGCTCTTTTTAAACTTCGTGCTTTCTTTCAGAGAGAAAAAACACCTCAGTTTGAGTTATGGGAAGAAGAACAGTATTCTCTGGGACGTGCATGCCTGCCTATTGGAAGTTATCAATATAAAAAGGTATCCTTCAGAAATTAATTGTAACTAACTGACGCATCAATCAAACTCCGTGATTACACAGAACCGAATTCAATATTTTGTTCCATGCACATTTTTTGCAGGAAAAGCAGTCAGATGTTATCATGACCAGCGACGATGACAGCAATACTCAAAAAAGCTCTGGGAAAAAACACAAGGTAAATAAAGTTTGTTCTATAGCTCTTGTGAAAGAGTAGCAATTTAAAGTGAGAACTAAATATGTCTCACAGTGTCAATATTTTCCAACTTTCATTACTAAGTGCAAATATCGTGCGAAAGGAGTAAAGATATCCAACTAGGATATTATATAACTCTTAGTCTATACTTGCAATGGAAACATGATCGCGTGCACTTTGCCTTCTCTCTCTCTGTTTTTTCCTTTTTACTGAAATCGATCGGACATTAATAAATCTTATACTGGCCAAAATTGCGTTTTGTAGTTTGAAATCATCCGATCGCAAGTTCTCTCTATTTTCTGCCTGAAAACATTATCTCAAAAGCGTAAACGATAACTCTGGAGAAAGTCACGGAATAATCGTTCGAAACCTGAGCCACGTGTCGGTTGCAATCGAGAATTCAAACGCCTTTGATAGCAGAGTTTAGATAAACAAACTCTGACATTTTGGGTATTTTCTTTGTAATTATATCCCGCAAAAATAAAGTAGCAGAACTACATCTGTTACATGGACACATTATGCTATGTTTTAATTCGCTTGGTTGGGTTTGTGAGTATTGTGAACAGGTTTTCTGGGACTTCGTTCAGATATCCATAAGATATTCATAGCTATCGGTCATGCTTTACGGACACGCTAGATTACGATGCTATCTCTCTCTAGATCGGTGGCAAATGCAAGAAACCTATCACTGGGAATCAAAAGAGAAAGAGGAGTCATTTGGCTGTTATATCGAGTGACTCGGATGAGGCCGAAAAAAGCAATGTACGTATGATACTGAAATAAACAGCTTCAGAGTTATCTTAATAAGGAGCTCCTTATCTACCTTGTACTATTTTCAGGAGCACCCAACGAGGAAATGTAGTCAAAAGGTCGATGTTATGTTTTTCTGTGTCGTTTAGGACCTTGTTAACGAATAGTTGTGTAAGCTGACACAGTTTATACTTTCCGATTTTCTGGCTGATTATTTTTTAAATAAACTTAAAAGTTGCAGATATTTTTGGGGAACACAATCCCATTCACCGAATTTGCGAGTTGCTGCTGCCTTTTCGAAAATAGTAGTTCGCATTTTTCCATACCTAGAAATATATTTTTTTTCCCTGAAGACAACAGCTGTTATATTTCCCATATAATGGAGGTTTGAGGTGACATTTATGTAAAGAAAATCCGAAAGAAAACAAGATATTTACAGGTGATCCGCCAGGTGAACATACAGTCGGACTCGTTAGAGCCTATGATTCCTAAACAGCTCCAATGTGTATTGTTCTTAGAAGGGAAAATGCGTCAGTGGAGTTCCAATGTCATTTAAACAGTCCGTGTGTATCGATTGACAGAAATGCTCCCTTTTACAGGTTGGTGTGAAGGCCCATAAAATAAAAATCAAAGGCTCTTGTGAGCCAGCTCATGAATGAATTGGATTTGTGAAGAAATTGTCTAAAACGAATACCCCTGTACGACCCTCTGTATAGCATATGTGACCTCTCACGCGAAAACGTTCCTTACGATTTGCCGTTTTCGCATGGATAGCCGTTCGTATGCCGTGCATTAGCCGTTCGAACGGATTGGGCTATCCGTGCGAAAAAAATTTGCATCCGTTCAAACGGCTTGGGCTATCTGTGCAAAAAAAAATTACATTCTTCGAACGGCTCGGGCTATTCTTTCGATTAAAATCTGCATCCGTTCAAACGGCTTGGGCTATCCGTGCGAAAAAAATTGGCATCCGTTCGAACGGCTTGGGCTATCCGTGCGAAAAAAATTGTCATCTGTTCGAAAAAATAATTGTCATCCTGTCGAACGGCTGACGAGCTATTCGTTCAAAAAGTCAATCGGTTCGCTCTGGCGGGAGTTACGCAAGTCAAAAAATGTAAATCATTTGATACAAGCGAATTTGTTGACAAACCTAGAGTGAATTGTCACGGTACGTGTTCTGCTGAATAGGCGTCTTGGCTTTCATTACATTTGTTTCTCGGTATACGTTTTATTTAAGACTTGAATATTCAACAACTTCGAAGAAGGTAGTCACGGTTTGACCTTTTCAAACGCTTGTAGTGGTTGGTATCTCCGGTGGGACTCTCGCTGCCTGTCATCTGGTCATGTAAACACATGCCCCTGTTCATCAAGTTAGAAACGAAATACTCTCCATCTATCAATTAAAACTGTTGAATTTTGATCCGTTCTGTGTTAAATGTTATAGCCAAAATAATTCGTTGTATCTGTTTCTGTTTCTGTTCTATGATTTCGCTTCGCTAAACAGTTCTTAACAAAAGCGGTCTTTTCTTCCTTCATTATCAGTCTCGCGCAGTAAAAGCATGAAAGCGAAGAAATCTTTCAGAGTATCTTTACCTTGATAATGCTTCGCAAGAAAATTCTAAACAAAAGTGGTCTTTCCTTTGCTTTGTAACAAGTCGCGTGCAGTGAAATCATAGAGGTAAAAACAAAGGGAAAATTCTTGTCGAATTTCTGTACTACGATTTCGCTTCACAAGACAATACTGTAAACAAAAGCGGTCTTTCCTTTGCTTCATAACAAATCGCGCGCAGTGAAAACACAGAAGCAAAAACAAACATTTTCAAACATTTTCGTCAGCCGTGTATCCGTTTGACTGCATCCGTTAAAAAATCTTCGTCAGCCATGTATCCGTTTGAGTCATCTTTTCAACAATTTTCTTAATCCGTGTATTCGTTTGACTGCAGAGGTCACATATTTCTTCCGTAGCTGAGTATTCTTTCATCATTTAACTCTATAAAGCTGTATTTTGATCAGCTCTGAACAAGAAGAACACAAGCCACGGCGGGAAAATATATACGTCTGCGTTGGCACGCTAGGCTGACGCCATTTTGTATGATTTTGCATTTATTTGTGTGATTGAGCAAATTTCTGCCACAGCACTACCCGCAAAGTTTTTGCCCAGATAGCAACGCCACAACATTGGATATATAGAATACCTTGTAGGGGAGGTTCGGTAAGAAGCGTTTAATAAAATTTTAATGCATAAATTAATTGTCTAACAGAATGGAGTGATCGAGTGAATTCGCGGTCCACTCCTACAGCTCATTGCATGACTACGTCATTCATGAGCTAAAAAGGAAACCATCAATTGTAGCATATTCCAGCGATTCGGATACAGCGGGAACCATCAGTGTAAGTGTGACATTAACAATGCTCGTTGCTTAGTGCACTTAGAGAGGTTCCATCAATATGCATGTCCCGTAACTGACACCTCCTCTACCACCTATTAATGAACGGCCTGTAAAATACTGTACCAGACAACTAAAATACTGAACTATTATTGCTCACATGACATGATTTAATTTAAGCTAAACCTGAACTCTCAGAAGAGGTGTCTTTTCTTTTTGGTATCCTGAGGTATCTCCGAAGGGTATGTAAAGGGAAAGTTGATCTTGGTATTATCGAACAGGGACGTGACCTTTCTTTGACTACATCGCTTTATGTATTTTTTAGTCAATATCACCTGATTCTTTGGGTTATTACTGGCATATTATTACCATCTATACCCTGGTTATCGCAATTTATATGTACAGAAGAACTCTTTGACGCAGTCAGAAAGTGGGGACAGCGAAATAGAGGAATTCGACAAAGGAGATGCAGAAGCTTTGCCACCAATTTATTTCTCTTCCAAGAAAACGGGCATGACTACCGAAGAAGTGGCAAAACGTCTACTGGGGACTCCTATTGAAGAGCGTGTCGTTACTTACAAGCCCTTTCAAATATCAGGCAGCATGATTTATGTTTTCAAAACTGACTGTTTTAAAAGTATACAAGACATCTTAACAGATGGCTGCGGTCTGTGGAAAGGGACAGGAACAAAGACCTTCTACGCTGAAAAGGTGGACCATGGGTCAATAAAGGTAGTAGCGCACCTTCCCAGTGCTCGACAGAAATCTTTTACAATAGAGAGGAGGTTTTATTGCCACTCGAAGTTCAAAGATGTACAAAGAAATTTTGTTTTGATTAAAGGTACGTTAAACGTATCTTACAAAATTTTGCACCATATTAGAGTTATTTAACATGTACAAAGATCTGATCTCATGCACAGCCAAAACGGTGACTGTGGAAGGATCACAGAGTTGCAAAGATGTGTGTGTTAGCAGGGAAATATCCCAAATGTGTCACGATTTGTACTATTGTTTTATGTTCGTGTAGTAGTGCGGCTAATGTATTTGTTACAGTTGGAGTAAAATTAAAACTTGCATAGCAACAACAAATGGCTAAGAACGGACTCGTGCATTCGTTGAGAACTGATAGGCGGATAATTTTCTTGCGATCCTTCAGGGAACTTGACAGACTATGCCTTCATGCAGTATCTTTTCACCAAAGGAAACAGGACTCTCCAGCCACAACCACATGGGAACACCAAACGTGGAAAAGTGTTCTATCCAACACAAAAGAGCACAAAAGAAGAAATAAAAAAACTGGCACAAGCTTCGCAGCCAAAAGAAGTGTTTCACCAAATTATTGAGGAGAAAGGCGGAGTTGGCCAGCTATCCTTCCCCAGGGAGCACGCTAGAAGCTACCAGCAGGTGTCCGACTTCTGAAGGTTGGTAAGTGGCCACTTTACGACGAAGAAGGCCCCAGACACTGTAATAGAACTTATGCAAATGTGTACGATTAAAAGCAGAGACCCGGAGACGGCATTTGTTCGACAAGTGCATTCATCTCCCGAACTTCAAGTGATACTCTGCACTAATCGACACTTAAAGGAATTGGAACAATTCTGCACCAATCCAGAATCATTCTCTATGCTAAGCATAGATGTAACCTTTAACATAGGAGACTATTACGTTGCCGTGACAATGTATAGGAATCTCATGTTAAAGACTAAAAATGGTTGCCATCCCGCTATGATTGGCCCAATTGTGCTGCACCAGCAACGGTTATATGAGTCATACTATGCTTTGGCTTCTTCCATGGTGCACTTAAACCATAAGTTAACAAATATTCTATGTTACGGCATGGACGAAGAGAAAAACCTTTACAAAGCTTTTGGAACTGTTTTTCCCTTCGCCATACACCTTCTATGTGATATCCATATGGAGGATAATATAATGCGTAAGCTGTCAGACTTGGGAGTTCCGAAACCACTGGCTAACGAATATAGAAAAAAAATATTTGGAAGGAGAAGTGAGACTGTTCGAGAACCAGGACTGGTAGACTGCCTGACTGAGAAAGATTTTAAAAACAAACTCGATCTTCTCTGCCCGATCTGGGATAAAAGACATGCCAAGGGTAACCAGTTTTATCAATACTTCTTTCGCCAGAAAGCCCCCCTTATACTGTCCTGTATGGGGGCTGCGACTAGGACGATGGATGGACAGGGGTATCCACCAGAGGTGTACACACAAAATGGCAGTGAATGTGCGAATTTCATTCTTAAACATTGTAAGAACAAAAAAAATCTGGGAATTCTTGAGTGCGTTGAACTAGTTCGCAAAGTGTTATCCCGTCAAGAGACCATGGAATATCTGGCAATGTGCGGGCAGGGAGAGTGGTTTCTTGACGACAAGTATGCCAATAAAAAGCTGTAAGAGTCAAAATTTTACAGAATGACAAAAGAACAGAAAAAACGAGCCTTCGAAAAATTTTATGTCTTAACAACTGACAAAACCGATGCACCAGACCAACCGTCATGTTCAGAAAATCCTGGCCTCTTCTTTGGATCACTCATTAATTTCCATTGCACCGGAAGAAACACAAATCTTGCATGTGCCATTTTCAAAACTTAAAAATATTTTTGCTAGGGCTACTGATATTCACGGATTTGGTGATGACACTACATACGTGGCAAGCAAATCTTCCCCACAAAATAATCCAGAAAGGAAACGGCAAGTTTGCCTGTGATAGCTCCTGTGTAGACTGGGCAACCTACAAATTCTGCGCCCATACCTTGGCAGTAGCCGAAGTTTATGAGGAAACAGTCCTTTTCCTGAACAAAGTGACACTGCAGGCAAAACCTGATGTGGCCTCCCTTGCTCTTCTCGGCATGCCAAAAGGCAGGGAAAAAAGCCACCAAGTCAACTTCTCGACGGAAAGGTGGTCAGGTGCGCAGGAAACATCCTGTGGTAGAGGAATACGTTGATCCTCACGATTTGTCATCATACCAACAGCCTACCATTCAACAAGCCATAATTCAGCAACCCACCATTCCACAACCAACCATTCCACAACCCACCGTTGCCCAACCGAGCGCCCATGCCTCCTGCAAAAGGCCTTCCCCTTCTTCAGGAGCGTTTGTACTCACTTCTCTATATCTCTGTAACAACAAAGTCTCCGTCTGCTACGGCTGTAATCAAAAGTTGCGTGACCCGCAGGCTATCCCGCAGCCACCACTTGACCTCGTCATTGTGGGAAAGATGAGGAGAGAATACATGCAGGAAGGCGACAAGAAGATCGGCAAAGAGTCAAATGTGTACTTTCATCCGCTAAGAGAGTGTGTCAATAAGCGAGCACCCATGTTTATTCTATCGCTTTTGACCTTTCATCCCACGGACATAAGGGAAACATTATTCGTAAAGGTTCACAACGACTTCATTAAGGATAAACTTGGTCTTTAAAACTAGAAATGACGGTCGTACAAGGGGTCTCTGAAGAAATAATGAATCACTGATCGCCGATATCAAAATTTCGTTTCCCCGAAACACAAAAATAGCAACTAGCACACTCTTTATATCCTGCTCTTACGTAAACAAAAGGTGCAAAAAAGGAGTGTTTGAACTGATGAATCAAAAATCGAGAAAGGCAGAGGAAAGGCTGCATTTACCCTTTGTCTTGCTTTTAGTCTTCATAACTTTTCCGAAGTCTTGAGACTCAAAATTACGTTGAATAGAGAGGTAAAACAGAAATATCGGGTATTTATTCAGGTTCTTCATCACAGGTCACGCCAAACTATTGGGAAGAATTATTTATCAAATTCACGTTTCACGGGAACTTTTTTCAGTGAATCACGAGAATACCCCTGTACGACCCTCAAGATAGCTCACAGCAGTAATATAGGCTATATAATGACACTACAGTTTGACCGGGAGTTTTACATTGCAGCATCAAATTTTTGCGTTTGTTTCAGTGTCTGTTTCACAGGCCCCACGGCTTACAATGAACAACAATTTGTTTGGGTTAGATCAGCGCGTGTAACAAGTAGAGAATGACAACAATGTTTATACCAGTGTCAAACTGGAATCGTAACGTAAATGAGGGGGCAAGTGTCACGTCGTGAAAACACGCAACCATTTAAAGTGAAAAGAACATTTCATATTTTTTCTTAGCAAAGAAGAAAATAGTTTAAGCGTTTTATTTGCTCGTATATAAGCTAAAGATAGTCTGGTTAATGCTATTTCGATAAAAAGCTTGTGAAATAAAATGTACAGTGTTGATCCCCACAAAATGTTTTACAGTGTACAGATAACTAGAAATATCTTAATGAAAGTGATTACTGGCGACATGAATTCACGATGATTACAACGTTCTTAGCATTGATGCAAGAGTTTCACTGCTTTTTCTGCAGCACAGTATCTGCAGTTTTTTGCAGTACGATAAACAGCTTTACTGTGTGTCAGTATTGACCCGGGGGCATTTTGGAAGTCCTGAAGGAGTCTTGTTATGAATAGCGTGACCAAGGTGACGTGGAATATTCTTGACCGCACACTGTGAACTAAAGGATTCCCCCAAACTGCTTAGGGAAAAAACATTTTCGGGCAAAAACTCATTCTAACAATATAGTGGCGTTCATCAGCGTATTCAACACTGAAAAGTATGAAATGGTGCAATTGTGGAATGTATCAGAATAACAGATGTACTTTCCGTATCTAAAAAATCGAATGGCAGGTATTGAACAAACGTGTCATGTCATGTACTGACCACAGCACGACATGATAACGTACGTGTCTAAAAAACAACTGTTGTAAACTGTCTTAGACGGGCCAGTCTACTCTTCATCACTGACTCCTCGGTCTCGCTTGCGAATGATTGCTTCTGAACAAACTTTATGATCATCTTCTCAGCCACATGTAGCTCAAGCCAAGGGACTGGGACCAAACTTGAAGCTTATGTCCAACTTCAGCTGAGGGTCTTTCGGTTTGCAAATAACTCTAATAAGCCAGGCCACTATCCTTCGCAATCGGTTCCATTTCTGCACAATCGCCACACCCACTGTAACTTTCTTCTTCTTTACTCCTTCATTGCTATCTAGAAGGTCTTCCAAAACTGCGGGGGGATTGCTGGGGCTGTTCTCCAGCCTCTCTCCATAGAAATTCAGGACCATGGCGCCATGTCTCAAGCTTCTCGGTTCTGATATCTTAATCCCACGTGAAGCATGGTCGGCAGGATTGAGTTCTGTAGGCACATGCCGCCTCTCTCTTGTCTAACTGTTTTTTGATTATGTCTGGATGATCGGCACCTATTAGAATTGAAACTTCTTCTTTTGCTTCATGCAAATCAACATCACTAAGGTGGGGCCACCTCCGTAAGTCTTCATAAGAAGGCATATGCTGCAGTGTAACAGGAAGACTACTGGTCGTCAAAACATCATTGAGGTTAAACTTCACATCACCTTGGAGTGATTCTATGCTCAATTGAACCTTTTATCCAGATCTCTGCTCTTCCAAATTGGCTGTTATCATTATATAGTTGGTTGGCTTCATCTAGTCTTCGCTGAATTTCCATGCAAGACTTTCCAGGCAGAAGGTTGCATCTGAACCACTGTCCAGAAAGGCATGTAATGTAATCCTCTCGGTACTACCTGGGTAGCTAATCTTGACTGGAACGACCTTGAAACATACTCTTGGTCGACTCGTTCCAACTGCAGTGACTGTGGCAGTATCATTTTTCTTCACCACTCTAGAACTGCAAACTGCTGGAGGATTAACCCGATTGACTTGCTCAACACTTGTTGATCCTGGGATAACACGAGTGTCAGAATCAGGTATCTGTGTGCTCTTGGCAATTATAGGACCTCTGGTCATGTTCTCACGTCTAGCTTCTGTACTCTTTCCATCTTCGCTCTCTTGTGTGTGATGTAATGGATAGTGATAATCTCTTCCACAACCTGATATTCTGCAGTGGAAACCACTGCCATAAAATCTTGCAATGTGTCTGTGTTGTTGTACAACTTTCAGGCGTCCCTCAATGGAGAATGTCTGAACAATCTACATCTCATTTTCATGCATTTTCGGTCTTGCGGTCTTTTCAGCTCGTGCCCATATCTGTTGTTGATACGCTCAGCGACTCCTTGAAGAAATTCCACAAAATCTGTGAAGGCAGCTCTACCTTTTGTCTTCATAAGGTCTCCTGCTCTATCAACCCACTTTCATTTCAGACCTTCTTCAGGAAGCTTTCTCATCAGCATGACATTACCTCCTCGTTCAATTGATTCATGTAGTTACTTCCCATATTAGCTAGAACTCTTCTGACATCCTCCAGTCTTCTAACATATTCCATTAAGGTTGGCGCATCAGCTCTTCTTACTTGAATTTCTCTCAGTTTCTTCATAATTATGTGCCCGACCAAAGTTCTGAGGAAGGGTCCTGCAAGCTTCAGAATATTGAATTCCCACAGGTAAATTTACACAACTTCTAATTACATGGTTTGCACGGGCCTTGAATAGTCCTTGAAAGAGCATCAACCCCTTGAAAAACCCCTTGTTTGTGATAATGAAGTGTGGGCACGTCACTTGCCGCTCCTGGGTTTTTGCTTTTTTCTTGCTGTTAGCCTTTCCTTTTTCGGACCACGTCTGTTCTGGAAGGAGTCTAAATGTATCAAGGTGCTGTAGGCAAATTTGGAAGGCTCAAGTGCTACTATCTATGGCGGAAAGATGGGTTTTTACCTATGGATTGCAAGTTACTTCTTGGTTCTATGCCAATGGTATTGTGCCTACGAACAATAGTGCTGATTACGCATTCTTCGTCTGTTTTGTTAGACTTGTCAGGCCAAGATTCCTACGGCTTTGTAAAGTGAGAAGACAGAGTCGCCCGTGCATTTACTATGCAAATACGGTCTCAACATTCCAGCCTTTGTTAGAGGG